>JAQFVV010006283.1:1371771-1966771 GCA_028023455.1 Epiperipatus broadwayi
CAACAATCGAACGGTTATATATATAAAGAATAATTTATTTTCAAAGGATCTCTGCTTAAAATTTCTAATTAATAGCTAAAACACATTTTCGTTATATATAAATAAAAGCAGTCTAAATTGTACTCACAAATCAATTATACAATTATCTCTTAAACATCAAAATTTCAATATTCTAAGGAAATTAATTCATCTGCAAATCTCCCAGATATATATATTTGAGCAAGAATTAGATTTAGAAATGGATCAATATCAAATTAATAATATTTCCACCAATATAAATTACCAATCTTCTTTCTTTTCTTTCCAAAATTTGAACTAACTGCATTCAATATATATATATATTCTAACAACTCCATAAAACATTGTCCAATTTCTTTTAAAAATTTGTTTTATTAAAATTAAAATTCATTATTATATATTCCTCTCAATCTTCAATCATTACACGTGGTCATTATCAAGGTTCTCCTAATTAAAAATTATATGAAATAAAAACCTTATATGTTTTTGATACATAGTATTATATATATATATATTAATTGTTCACATTAAACATACTTATCTTTTATTAAATACTATATTTATAAAAAGATCACTTTAAAATTAAAACTTTAAAAAACTGATCATTAACAAGTTTGCTACAAAGGAAAGATTTACAATACTAGAAATTAACTACAGCTTAGCACTGCTTTCAATTGGGTAGGTCATATTCATATGACATAAAGTCAGATCTGTTTTATTTTTAAAATTTATATACTTTTTCCTTTAATCTTAAATTTATTATTCTCTCTATCTCCATCTATCCAATCTATTTATTTATTTATTTTATAAATATTCTTTAATTGATCTTTCTAGATAATTTCTCATACTCTCTATTTAATTTAATGTTATATTCATAATGTCTATATCGTTTTGTAGGCTAAAATGTTGGGCAACAGATTATGAGAGTGAGTTTTGATTCAAATAAAATAACAAGTTTCTGGACGAAAAAAGGATGAATGTTTATGCAGTTATCAGATTACATAAATTATAACTGATATTATTATCTCCAGAGTGTGTGATTGTATCAGTAATTAACACACTTGATTTTTTTCCCCATATGTCAAAGCATATTAATGTAAAAATATAGAATAGTTAGAATTTTTTGAAGGCTATTATTTAGATTTTTTTTTATCTGACCACTTTTAAAATTCAGTCTAAGTTCAGAATTTATGATTCAATATACATTGTTAAATTCAATGGGGGGAGGGGGTTAACTTATTGTATTCATTATGGTTAAATGTAATTTATTCTATTAATCTGTTTATTTGATATCTTGCAATGCCGTCTTTTAACTTTTTTGTAGGAACTTTACCTATTGAAATATTTCAACAGTCTGCCTCCACCCTGTCATATCTTCCTAATGAAAACAATCAAACATGAATGAGGTTCTGCCTTCTTTAAAAAATCCATGCTTAACTTAACTATAAAATACTTTTTTAGATAGTTTTTTTGCCTTCCATTCTCTTCAGATATCTAATGTAATACAATGAACTCTATAGCATTACATTTAATAAGTGAAGGACATATTGAATAGTCATTTTTGATCTTACCATCATATTTTGAAAACTTTATAAAGTATCTTGAATTAAATTTGCATAAAGTCTTTTTTAACAACAATAGAAAGTCCAAATCTTACTTCCATATAATGAACTCTTTTAAATAGTTAAATGCAACAATAGCATCCAAATTTACTTTTCCATTTAAAAATATTAAGACATTTAAATTGACATTGTGGATAGCCATTAGGATCAAAGCTGTTGAATGTTTTTTTCCATCACTGGATGATAAAGGATTCAAAATTTTTAAACATTAACATGTTGCATTCAAAGCATTAAGAACATTATTAGTATATATATATATTGTACTGATAAATATCCCTGGTACATGGGTTTAAACCAGGAACCAAAGATATATAATGATATATTTTATATATCCCATAATCCTCAATTCCAAATACATATTTATATTATGATAAAAGTTGAATGGTTAATAAAATTTTAAAATAAGAAGATTCAATTCAAATATATAGAATAAGATTAATCAAGTGATGATGATGATTTATAATCTAAGTACAAGTCCTTCTAAAAGTACTTTATTAGTTTTTCAGTTTCAATAAAATAAAAGATGAAACTCTCACACATCAAACGTCTAACTAGAAAATTTACTTTTGAAAAACTTTAATAACTTTTGATCATCATCATTTACAAAATATTACTGCTATTCCTGCATTCCCCTTGTGAACTGCATGATTTCTCAGGATTGTGGATATTATTAGCATATTGGATGTTAACAGCAAAATGTTTGTATTGAGTTAAAGCAACAAACAAAAACCACATGGATTAATAAAAAAAATAACAATAAATTAACACAGAATATATAAAACTATTGTATATATACTCACAACTATCAATATGTATACAAAATATTAAATATAAAAGTTCTTCTCCTTAGGCACTAGTGATGTTAGAGAGGGAAGATTAGCAGCATTGATGATGTTACTTAAGGTATAGTCTAAGTAAGTTTTGGGTAATTTTTATAGCACTGTCCATTTCTTCTTTCCCAGCATTATTAAGGTAGCCATTGGCCGGTTTTGGCAAACTTCAGTTAGTTTCTAGATTCGACTGCATTTGCCTGGTATTTTGAGTGGTGTGGTGTTTTTGTTTCCTAACTATACATAACTGATAGTCTTCTCCTAGATAAAATTATCATACTGTCTGTTATAACTGGAGTATTGAAAAATATTTCAAGAACAGTGAAAAATATGGCTGCCTGAGTTATGATGGGAAATAGTTTTAATCAGCGGCTTTTTGCCTCTGCATTAGATCATTGCAACACTGCTTCTTAGGTTAAGTCTCCAAATAAACTAAAGTAGATATGATTGCATGGACTGGAATGCTTTAATTGCTTGTTTTAGACCTATTTATCCCTATTTGATGTTATTCAACATGTTTTCCAACAATGAATTCATCACCAGTTAATTACAAGATTTGATCTGTTTCCTTACAACAACAATTTATCATTAGATTTCTCATATATTACAAAATAAATATCTAATAATATGATCAAATGCATAAACGAATCTTTTTTTAATTTTTTTTTAGGCAGTTCATATATTTATTACTCAATTAGGGCGAAAAGTTTTTTATTAAACAATTTTCTTTTCATAATTCGAGCTGCTATCAATTTGTTATAGTTACGATATATATATAAAGGTAAAATAATCTTGCAAATAGTCCACTGCTCAGAAAACATTTCTCCGCTGAAGAGCAATCAAAAATGTTACTCATCATGCTTTCCAGCATCTTTGTTTAATCATTTAACTAAGATTAATTAGATAAATAATATTGACTAATCAATAATTGATTGGGTAATTAGGTTGGCTAATTAAATAAAACATTGAAATTTAAAAAGAATTCTAAGTTTTATTCGGTTTGGATTCAAAACCCAGGTTTTGGATGGAGAGCAGATTCACTAATCAATGAAAAGTGAGACAAGTGTTACATCTATCTTTATATTGAAAAATGATTATTCTGATAAATAATACTTTACAAAAGTTCCTAATACTGATTTCTCATTGGCTTTCAGGATAATGCAATATACAAAAAGTCAGTTAAAGAATAAATATTGTAAAATTTATGAATTATTGTTTTTAGAATAATTATTTTATAATGTCAAATATATAAAAAAGGGTGTTATTATATATGATACCATTCAGTTTTATGCATTTACTATTTTATCTATTTATCTTTCTTTATATACATACACTATATATGTAAATAATAAATAACTTAGATTATATGTATCTGAACAGGAAATAACTGAAGCATCCACTAAATTATATAATCTAAATAAATTCTCAAAATAAAGACAGATGATATCACTTAATGACAGGTGTTTCATTTATCTTATCAGAGTTTATTTACATTATATAACTCATTGGAAATTTCAGTTACTTCCTTTTCAGTTATATATATATAGTAAAAAATTGATAACATGATTATATCGGTAAAATAATAAATATAAAAAAGTAACTTACAGCAGAAATTTGATAATGTTTAACTTTCTGATTGTGTGCAAATGATAAAACAAAGGCCCCAGGTACACTGTGACTTTCTCTGGCTAGAAACACTCTAAAAAAGATAAGATAACATATATGTAAATAAAGTTAATATAATTTAATGTAATAATAAAATGTTAAGTATAGTAACACCGTATAAAATTATGAATAAGAAAGGTAAAAATGAATGTATAATAGCCATCTTCCTTTACATTACACGCACAGTCGAATTTGTGTGATTACACGCACAGTCGAATTTGTGTGACTTATTTTAACCATCAAATCATATTAGATATTTGTGAAATAGTGTCTATTAGGCAGCATTTCGGAAATCTATTTTTTTCAATAAATTAATAAAGTTATAGATGATTAAATTATTTTTTTTATATATATATATATATAACTCATCTTATTGTTCTTACACTTCTAAACACTGGACGAATGTAAATTATCTTTAAGATACATTTTGTCTGATCTAATCTTTTCAATTAATCTAGGTCATCACATTTCCCAGATGATGTTTATCATTATCCTGAATTTATCCATCATATATCAATTCTCTTTATAAGCATCATATTTCTAGCATATATTTATTAACAATTATAGTCTTTTAATAAAAAATAAAGTTTATTTATGATTTGAGTTAATCAAGGTGAATTATGCTAAGGAAATAGCAAGTAATAATACTAGCCAATAATAAATAACAAGATAAATAATAGAGGCATATAAATAAATTAAACACTGCTTAAAGTCATAGTGAGAGGTACATAAATTAAATTCTAGTCATTCATAAAATACTTTCATAATAATTTTTGATATATTAAAAATATTAAAATACAATGATATAAAAGAATAACTGTATTTAATGAGTAATAAGTAACAAAACATCATAAGTCTTTCTCTATTTCATTTCATGTATGCTTTTAAAAATAGTTCTTTTCTCTCTATTCCATAGTCATTTGTTATAATGGTAGTACTATAATATTCAGATTTAATCCTTTTCAACAAATACTGGCACCTCATTCAAGATTTAAGACAGAAGCTAATTTCCCCCTATAGTTACAACATATATATTTTAGTGATTTTGTTTTTATTTTTAATTCCCAAAAAGGATGTTTTATTATACTTTCCTGATAAAAAATGCCAATAGTTATATAGACACTAGACAAATAACTATATATTTTAGTGACTTCAGTTTTATAATAACTGTAACTAAGAGTACCAAACTCTTCATACAGTAATGCCACCAAGTGGTACTACTGTATGGAGAGTGAGTTACTCTTATTAACAGCATGTGTAAGCATATGAAATGGCAATCATGTGATAACTGTAACTACTTCTAAGTCAAGAAGGATGCTTCAGTAATGAATACAATTATGACCAAAGAGATAAAAATGCCTTTAGTTATAATAAAAATGAAGACACTAAAATATATAATAGCTGGCCTGTTATCAGGTCTATATAATTATAAAAGAAAGTTGGCTGGGTTCAAAACATTTGCTATCTTTGAATTTCAAGTCTTTAACTTGATATGAAATGCATTAGAACCATGACCTACAACTAACAATGGCTAAAAGATAGATATTAGTCCGGAGAAGTGACTATAATAGCATCTTCCATTCAGTAGCCACTGAATACTTAAAGATTCCTAAAAGCATGCTAAATGTAAACAGAGAAAATCAAGTAATATTTTGTTGGTGAACTTTATCCTGTGCAAAGGATGATGACTACAGTATATAGTTTTTGGCCTATTGTCAGATCAATATAAGAATATAATCAAATTTGACAGTATTTAAATTATTAGAATATTTTTGAATTCCAGGCTATTATTTTGATAATAGAAAAGAGGTAAAAATGAGGATGCTTGATGGAAGCTGTATTAATTCTTCACTGATGAAAGCCATAAGCCAGAAAACTAGTCCAGGATGGAAAAATAATAATACTACCACTAATTATTCAAACTTACGATAGATATGGGTAGAATAAAAAAAGAATTGCTAGTAAAGCATTTATAATAACTTGTAATGACAAGTAAAAATAATTCTCAGTGAACAGTTTTACATAATCATTAGGGCAAAATGCTTCAAAACCATTTTTCTATCCTGTAATGATATCCGATGTAATATAAACAGAGAAAGATATATAGATTTCCTTAGAAAAATATATAAAGATTTCCTTAGATATGTAGAGAGAAAAGCAATACAATAATCAAAGATAATTTAAAATTTATTACTAGATTTAGATGGAATATACATAATGTTTGTTTTATCAAAATTCATACACAGATAATTCATCATCATTTAAAACCATTATCAATCAATTTCAGGATGAACGTTTTTCCAAATTTAATGCAGTTTCTCTAATCCATAGTCTCTCTTCTTTACAACATGACAATAATCTTCATTATTCCATCTCACATATGGTCTTTTTCTAAGTCTTTTATAATCTCTTGGGTTTCTTCTTTACAACAAGGTAATAATCTTGATTATTCCATCTCACATATGGTCTTTTTCTATGTCTTTTATAATCTCTTGGGTTCCGTTTTAAGACTTCAATTGTTTATCTATTGTCATCCTTCCGGAAATACCTCTAATGTAGCTCTATTCCAGTCTTTTAATACTTTCAATAATGACAATATACCAGTTTGTTTTTTCACTCAAGTATTTCAATTTCAATCTCTTGTTATTCCTAACATATATTTCTCCACACTTCATTGAATGATTTAAAGTTTCCGAATTGTACTCCTGTTAAATGTCGAAGTCTCGCATTCATAAGTAAGATCTAATAAAATACATCTAATAAAAGCCTTCCATTTTAAACAAGTAGGCATATTTCTTTTTATTATTAAATTATTTCTAACATAAGCCCTTCATCCAAGTTTAATTCTATGATTAATTTCATTCATTAGAAGTTCCAATTGTATTAGTAATATGACCAGGGTGTTTATAATAGTTATCTTTTTTAAATTCATGATTAACATTTAAAAAAAATATTTTTCTAAAAAAAATCCATAGAGAATTACTTTTATCTTTTTAGTATTTATCTCTAGTCCTTTTTTATTTTCATCTGATAAGTTTCGCATTTCCTGAAACTCTGAAAATATACAAAAACCATTACATCATCTTCAAAATCTAGATAAATTAAATAATTTTTTAATTCACAAAATACTTCTTGGGAAATTGTTATAAAAATTTTTGAGGATATGGAATCGCTCTGTTATATACTTTTCTAAATGCCAAATCTTTTAGTGCAATCACTCAATCTAATCACTGCTTGGGAAAAATTGGAAATTAAAATATATACTATCTATTAATAATTTGTAAAGGAATAGAGAACGGATTAACAGTTACAGAAATGACAACTATGTAATCATAAATATTTATTTTAAAGACAAGGACAGATCAAATCAAAATATCAACCATATAATGTTTTCGTTACATATAACCAAATAAATACAATTATTTCAATATGAATTTGTATACTCTTGAAATAATATATATATGGCAGTCGCTTTAGAGAATTTTTTAATATTAGAAGTAGCAACAATATTAAATGTGCCTCTCCTAGGAATAAAAAATAACCCCAAAATGATTAAAGGAAAAATAACTGAAACAGATACACTATTAATCTTTGTTTCACAAACGTTTTAAAAATTTGAAAACTGAAGAAGAGATAATGGTAATCTGTGAGCAGATTTTAACAAAAGCCTGACTTTTCTAAAAATAGAACTGATCATATGTAGTTTTAAGCAAGCAGAACAGATAAGCAGATGCAAATTAAATAAATGATGTAATAAAATTATATTGAAGTTAACTAAATTAAAACAAAAACATTTTTAAAATACCATATGATTAATAAATACTATAACACCTCACAACGATTTCTACTGGATGTCTTTTTGATGTAATGACGCAACTTTTAAACTATGAGTGCATACACTTCTTAAAAAAAAAAACCCAACACACTAGTATCATTAAATATTAATCTCTTTATAACACTTATACATATAAATGGTGATTTTAAAAGTATATCAAGTTATAAAATATTAAGTTTAATATTTTTTGATATTTAATATTTTTTGTGTTTATTTAAATACCAACTACTTTTTTTTCATATGTCAAAGCATCGGCGGGGAAGCGAACCAGCGACAACTGTCTACAAGCAATTGCAAAGCAGCTACGCTGACCTCTCGGCTACCAACGCATGACAAATAATACCATCTACTTTTTAAAACATGCAACAAAAAGAGATCATAAATGAGGCCAATGTTTAAGTTATTCAGCAGCTGTCTGCAAAATAAGTTCACTTTTTTTTTTATAAAAAATAAGTCATAGAAAAAAGATACACTGTATGTTAACATGAATAAAATACAACATAAATAAATATGAAATTTAAATGAAATGCTTTTTTACAAATGATATCACATTTACATGTATTTGTTAATCTAGATGACATAAAGCATTTTGAGATAAAACACCGTTATAAAAAATTCTAATGAAACTATTATTATTTCTGTGCAGTATATATTAATTATCATAACACACATATCTCCTATCATATATTTTTTCTTATAACATCTAAGCCAGACCAAAAATCAAAAACACATATAATAGCAACTCTTTCTATACAATAGTGCAACCCAGTGCCATAGTAATCAATGGGTGCTAGAAGATTTGTGAATCAAACCTCCATTTATTACCATGGCTTGCACTGGATAGTATTACTGTATGGAGAGGGTTGCTAAGCTTGTGTAACATAAGAAATGGTGATCATGTGATGTTTTAGTGATTTAAAATCTCATATACTTTATCTATAAAACACTAGCAAAAAATATTTAAATAAATATAATGCTAAAATCATGCTTTTGGCAGTAATGGAATTTCATAGTTAAAAACCATGTTTGAACTAATGTAAACCATTACATTATTAATCACTTTGGCTTCATGAGAAAGAATATCAGCATACAAAAAATGAAAGTGCTCTTTATCAATAATAATTAAGTTTATTAATAATGGTAGAGGTATCTATAGTGAAGCAGTCGGATCTGAGTTCGATCCTAGCTTCATGACATCTAGCCATAAACCCACTTCAAACCCTAATACTAAGCTTAAATTTCTGATGCGATGGGGCTTTATACGTTCAATCCACGCTAATTTCCATAAAGATAAATTTATTTCATAAATGTATGTTAAAATTAATTCGTTTGAGTTTAAATTGATCAATGCTATTAACAAATTCATGATAGAATTATTCATGAATTTATATATATAACAACTGCATGGATTGTGCGTATATATTTGTAAATATTTAAATATATATAATTGTTCGAAAGTTTCATTGCGTCGGGAATGTTTATTTTTACTTTAAATAATTTGTTAAAACTTTAATGATTAAAAGCTACATTCTTTCGATAAGCTTTCAGATTTTCCCTTTCCAAAACAATGGGTTAAGTTTTATTAATTAGAAAAAAAAAGATAAGTATTTAAAATGTAAGGATTTCCTAATTAAAATCATTTTCTAATTAGAAAATGAATTCAAGTTAATGAGTTTGAAAGCCTTATCGAAGGAATGTATCTAAAAACAACCAGTAAATTTTATGACATTGATAATGAAAGAAGCGCTAGCCCGAAGGCATCAAATACAGTATATATAGCTCTGAAAAGTTTGGAGAGGAGAAGCCATCTTTGTTGTAGAGAAGTGCAGTAAACTCTATGCATTTTAAATCATGAATTCAAATAGTGTTTCAATCATGGTGAAGGGCTAAAACTTCAGGAATCTGGCTACGGTTCCTGAAGTCCCCTAAAAATCTTCAATGGAGCTGCTAAATCCTTTCCGGACCAATCATGCTGCTAAAATCATAAAAAATCAATAAACTGCTGTTCAAGTAATTGATCTAATGTATACCTACGTTTTACTCACTCGGACAAGTAAACTAAGAACCAGCCCTGGAAGAAATGGGTAATATGTTTCCATAATGAACCTTAAACTTTCTGGCCAGTTTCGAACTTTACTTTACACTCTCTTTTAGAGCTCTTTTTATTCTTTAATGTAATAATCTTTATAAAACCTTTTATTTATGCTATTGTAAATTATATCATAATTCTCTCAACCTCTAGTCTTTAAATTTAACTTTCCTTTCTCACGATGGCGGTTCATTTATTTTATTATATATATTTATTAAGTAATTTATTAATGTTGTTATTTTTAATTATATGCCAATAATCTTTCGACTCGATAAACTCCTTTGTTCTATTTGCCTTATGCAGAAAAGATAATATTAAATCTGATAATAATTCTCATCCATTAGAACTAGATTTATACAGTTCTATCAATCATCGAGTCGAAAGAAATTATTAAATGTTTGTTATTTTTATAATTGGCTAATAATAAATTATTAGCTCCGTTTCTCACCTATGTCCCCAGCTCCTATCTAATTTACAAATGTTTATATATCCACATAATGTTAAAATGTTTTTTCTCGTATTCACCAATATTTATTTATTCACGTATAATCTAAAATGTTTTTGCAAAAAAGGTTGATAAAGGAATCAACTAAATACATTCTAATTCAGATTGTTTTCACTGTCTATTAATATTCAGGAAGGGCATGATGTTTGGGGCATAGTTAATATAATTTTATAAATGCGTTGAAATAGTTTTATTTAAAAGCTCGTTTGACTTTAATTAATTTGATCAAGTCATCATGTAGAGCATTCTAGAATTGGGTTTTATTTTTCAAATGGTGACTATCAAGTCATCATCTTCAACATTGCTGGTGTAGGGCTATCGTTTGTTTCGCAGGCTTGTCGGTGATGATATTTCTGATATTTTAATTGTAGAGGAAGAAAGCACTTCCTCTCCTGTTCATGTTATATTTGGAACACCAAAGGCTCGTAGTTACGACTCGGCCTGGCTTTCTCATGTCCCACGTCTACCTAAAGGGCAGTAAGACTTGTGAAATGCAAGCCACCATAGGACTTAGATCATCGACCAGCTATTGTCTTTCAATTTCATTTTATAGCTCATAATTCGTCAGCACCATTGCCTCTCTGTTCCAGTGAAGCCCGCTCTGATGCTCGTAATTCGTGATGAAGTGATTTCAATTAAAGTCAAACAAATTCTCAGTTATCTCAAAGTAAATAAGTTTTCCAATAAAGATTAAAGTTATGCCCTAAATATGTATCTTGCTCTTCATGAATGGATTTGCGAATGTGAAAATAAATCTCACATTCTTTCGTATAAAATTAGAGTAATAATGTCCTTTACAAATGAATACCTTTATCTGCCTTTATTTTCTTGTTGGGGGCATAGACATAGAATTCCAAAATATTGCGTAATACTCATTGGCATATAATAAGGACTGCCACTCTTATTATAATTATAAACTTTGTTTAAGGACTAGAATTAATTAATATAATCATTATTTAAAATTCAAACAAAACAAACTATTATTATTAAATATTTTCTAAACACACTTGGTTTCTTAGTTTCTTAATTCTCTTATTCAATAATTATTTTAATGTTAATGCTCGCTGTCTGTGTTGGCAACCCGAACATATACATATGATTCGACTTAAAAAAGTATCTTAAGTTAATTAATTATCCGATATTAGTGTCAGTTCAGGGGTCTCTAATCCTCACCAACCGTTGAGCTAGTTTCTTGGCGCATAGCATTGTGCCGTCGATTAAGATCATCCATTGACCGGAGCTGGTGAGTTGGGTTTGAATTCAGTTTGGTTCAGCTGAGTTTGGATCCGACTTGCATTCAGGGAGGTGGTGTTTTTTCGACTGGTACATGGTTGTGTTTTTGGCTGCCCAATCGTTGGAGCTTCGATTTATAAACCCCACACACCCTGTAGATAGTAATTATGATTTTAGTTACTTAGTCAATTGAGATCTCGATAAATTTAATGTTTCTGTAGAGAGTGATATTTTTGTAGAATGTTATATATATTTGAAAAAAAGTTATGCGATTTATAAGGCATAACTGAAATGATTTAATAAATTAAAATGTCATTTTGTAATTATCTTTCTTATAAAAATGTTTTAAAGATTATTTTTTAAATGTTCCTCAGTAAAAGATTCGTTAGTTAAAATAATTATTCAAAGAAAAGTAATAAGAGAAAATATATATATATATAAATTAATTATATATGTACAATATCAGCATTTATATATATATTTGTTTACACGCGTTCATGACGGTAAGAAAATTATTGTTAGCAAAGTAGTAAGAGTATCAAAGCAAGGGGTAAAATGAGATGAAATGTTTTTCTGTGTCAAAATTAATTAGTTTATCTTAGTCTTATAATTAAAAATATCCAATATGATATCATGTTAAAAGTTTTAGTGACAAAATATTGCTTGCTAGCACATATATTAAATGTTCGCTCCGTATTCTTAGTAGCCTCAAAGCAAGGCGAAGACCTTCAAACTGGGAATTATATGTCAAGCGGTCCGATGCAGTGTGACAACACGCTTTAATGACAATATATTCTAGAGTAACCTCAAAGCAGGTGAAGACCTTTTCTGTACACCAATCAACCAGTTGCAGTTGGCAAAATGCTTAAATGGTTCACACGCTTTCATGCTAGCAAGATTAAAAATGATATCAACAAATAAAAATTCTTGTGTAATATTAATTTTGACATTTTTTTTTGTGTGTCAAAGCTTCTTGCTTAGTGAAAATGATAGTTGAACTCCTATATTTAAACTCAGGTCAGGAACGCGTCAGTTGTTAATAAATAAGAAATAACTCATCAATCAAATTGTTTTATCACAAAATAAAGTCAATCATGTGTAGTTTGGGGGTCAATGGGTTATTTCACATGCCCTATTGATCTCATTTTGCTAACTGGCACCCATATAAATAAATTTGTCAGCAAATTTGATTGTCAGCACAGTAGTGGGTCAGTTGTCTAAATAATGAAAACCAAATGTGTCCAATACAGAGAATTACTTGTACTACCTGTTAATATATATATATATTAATATTTGTATATCACTAATTATTTGTGTAGTTTTTTTTTCAGACATGGGAGAACAGTTGAACAGAGAGAAACTGAGTAATGTTTGTTTTTCTTATCGTTAATAGTTGTTTTAAATAAAATACATGTCTCATTCAAAGAATTAATAGAAAGAGCTAACCAAGAAAACGTAGGAAAACTAAAACTAAACTAAAAAAGGCAGATTACATAGATTGGGGAAATAATATGCAGCAGCTAGTGAAGATAGGGACAATGGGACCAGTAGTCAGAGACCTAATTAAATGTAATAAAGAAAAAAAGCTATTATTTAAGTATACAGAGAGAGTGCCATAAGTTTGTGATTCACATTGTTTATTATATTATTTACTTATTTTCAAAAATGGAAATAGAGACTTTGCATACGATCCTCCGAGAAATGAGTGAAGACAGGAAGTTAATGCTGATGGAAAGGATTTTAAGGCTTGAGGAAGAACGAGGCATCCAAACCAACGCAAACCCAGAGAATGTAAAGTATCAGCAAAAAATAAATCCTTATGAAGCCCCAAAAATAGATGATGAAGATGATCAGACCACACCAAAAGAAGTTGTGGATAGCAAAGAAGACGACAATGGAAAAGATGAGTCAAATCAAGAAACAGTCAAAGAAGCTGATATAAATACAGAAAGCAAAAAAGATGTTCAAACCACTAGTAAAATAAAACCAAAAGTAGAAATGGGACGGATGATGAATCCTCAACTTAGTATGAGGAATTTACAGATGCCATTTCCTGGATCCTCGATACAGACTCAAATTTTCAAAGAAGACCCCGGAGGGAATCCACTCGCTCATTTAGATAATGTTAAAGAATTTTTTTTTGTGCATTCAGTTGCAGAAAAGGCCATAGAATTACTGATGGCAATAGACTATGGGAACTTCACACCAACAAGAAAGGACCAAAACTATAACCACCATCAAAAGTTCAACTCATATGGGCCACCTGATCCAGGGAAACAATAGGACAACCATTAAATGAAGAGACGGATATATATATACAGATGACTGACTGACACGACCATAGGGAAAATGAGACTTGATTAACGGACCTATTTATAAGCTAGATAATATAAAAAAAAATGATTGCAATGAGACATGTATAATTTTGTAGCTTGTACAGATGATATTATCCATACTCATGCTGTTCTCCCAGAGTCTACCAACTAGTCGAGTACACTTATGCGACTGTATCACGTATAAGTAAAGAGATTTTTTTTCATTGTTTTTTTTTGAAGTGAAAAGAAATGAAGCAGTCGGATCTGAGTTCGATCCTAGCTTCATGACATCTAGCCATAAACCCACTTCAAACCCTAATACTAACCTTAAATTTCCAATGCAATGGGGCTTTATACGTTCAATCCACGCTAATTTCCATAAAGAAAAACTTATTTCATAAATGTATGTTAAAATTAATTCGTTTGAGTTTAAATTGATCAATGCTATTAACAAATTCATGATAGAATTATTCATGAATTTATATATATAACAACTGCATGGATTGTGCGTATATATTTGTAAATATTTAAATATATATAATTGTTCGAAAGTTTCATTGCGTCAGGAATGTTTGTTTTTACTTTAAATAATTTGTTAAAACTTTAATGATTAAAAGCTACATTCTTTCGATAAGCTTTCAGATTTCCCCTTTCCAAAACAATGGGTTAAGTTTTATTAATTAGAAAAAAAAGATAAGTATTTAAAATGTAAGGATTTCCTAATTAAAATCATTTTCTGATTTTAAGAATTCATTTTCTAATTAGAAAATGAATTCAAGTTAATGAGTTTGAAAGCCTTATCGAAGGAATGTATCTAAAAACAACTAGTAGATTTTATGACATTGATAATGAAAGAAGCGCTAGCCCAAAGGCATCAAATACAGTATATATAGCTCTGAAAAGTTTGGAGAGGAGAAGCCATCTTTATTGTAGAGAAGTGCAGTAAACTCTATGCATTTTAAATCATGAATTCAAATAGTGTTTCGATCATGGTGAAGGGCTAAAACTTCAGGAATCTGGCTACAATTCCTGAAGTCCCCTGAAAATCTTCAATGGAGCTGCTAAATCCTTTCCGGACCAATCATGCTGCTAAAATCATGAAAAATCAATAAAATGCTGTTCAAATAATCGATCTAATGTATGCCTACGTTTTACTCACCCGGACATGTAAACTAAGAACCAGTCCCGGAAGAAATGGGTAATATATTTCCATAATGAATCTTAAACTTTCTGGCCAGTTTCAAATTTTACTTTACACTCCCTTTTAGAGCTCTTTTTATTCTTTAATGTAATAATCTTTATAAAACCTTTTATTTATGCTATTGTAAATTATATCGTAATTCTCTCAACTTCTAGTCTTTAAATTTAACTTTCCTTTCTCACGATGGCGGTTCATTTATTTTATTATATATATTTATTAAGTAATTTATTAATATTGTTATTTTTAATTATATGCCAATAATCTTTCGACTCGATAAACTCCTTTGTTCTATTTGCCTTACGCAGAAAATATAATATTAAATCTGATAATAATTCTCGTCCATTAGAACTAGATTTATACAGTTCTATCAATCAACGAGTCGAAAGAAATTATTAAATGTTTGTTATTTTTATAATTGGCTAATAATAAATTATTAGCTCCGTTTCTCACCTATGTCCCCAGCTCCTATCTAATTTACAAATGTTTATATATCCACATAATGTTAAAATGTTTTTTCTCGTATTCACCAATATTTATTTATTCACGTATAATCTAAAATGTTTTTGCAAAAAAGGTTGATAAAGGAATCAACTAAATACATTCTAATTCAGATTGTTTTCACTGTCTATTAATATTCAGGAAGGGCATGATGTTTGGGGCATAGTTAATATAATTTTATAAATGCGTTGAAATAGTTTTATTTAAAAGCTCATTTGACTTTAATTAATTTGATCAAGTCATCATGTAGAGCATTCTAGAATTGGGTTTTATTTTTCAAATGGTGACTATCAAGTCATCATCTTCAACGTTGCTGGCGTAGGGCTATCGTTTGTTTCGCTGGCTTGTCAGTGATGATATTTCTGATATTTTAATTGTAGAGGAAGAAAGCACTTCCTCTCCTGTTCATGCTATATTTGGAACACCAAAGGCTCGTAGTTACGACTCGGCCTGGCTTTCTCATGTCCCACATCTACCTAAAGGGCAGTAAGACTTGAGAAATGCAAGCCACCATAGGACTTAGATCATTGACCAGCTATTGTCTTTCAATTTCATTTTATAGCTCATAATTCGTCAGCACCATTGCCTCTCTGTTCCAGTGAAGCCCGCTCTGATGCTCGTAATTCATGATGAAGTGATTTCAATTAAAGTCAAACAAATTCTCAGTTATCTCAAAGTAAATAAGTTTTCCAATAAAGATTAAAGTTATGCCCTAAATACGCATCTTGCTCTTCATGAATGGATTTGCGAATGTGAAAATAAATCTCACATTCTTTCGTATAAAATTAGAGTAATAATGTCCTTTACAAATGAATACCTTTATCTGCCTTTATTTTCTTGTTGGGGGCATAGACATAGAATTCCAAAATATTGCGTAATACTCATTGGCATATAATAAGGACTGCCACTCTGATTATAATTATAAACTTTGTTTAAGGACTAGAATTAATTAATATAATCATTATTTAAAATTCAAACAAAACAAACTATTATTATTAAATATTTTCTAAACACACTTGGTTTCTTAGTTCTTAATTCTCTTATTCAATAATTATTTTAATGTTCATGCTCGCTGTCTGTGTTGGCAACCCGAACATATACATATGATTCGATTTAAAAAAGTATCTTAAGTTAGTTAATTATCCGATATTAGTGTCAGTTCAGGGGTCTCTAATCCTCACCAACCATTGAGCTAGTTTCTTGGCACATAGCACTGTGCCATCGATTAAGATCATCCATTGACTGCAGCTGGTGAGTTGGGTTTGAATTCCATTTGGTTCAGCTGAGTTTGGATCGGACTTGCATTCAGGGAGGTTGTGTTTTTTCGACTGGTACAATAGTTATTAAAAAACCAAGGATACCATAAAATATATAGAAATTGAATTGATTTCAGATATATATGATTATATAGACTTAGATTGAAAATATGTTTTTCAGTTTGGACTGATAATTTAATAATAAAAGAGAGATAAATTATAGCAGATGGAAAGAAGATGCATTAGATTCTAAAAGTTCAGATGCAATATTCTAAGAACCAAAGTTTCTTATTGATAAAAGTTGAAAGTTTGAAGCTAATTTGAAATATTGGATAGGAATTTAATAAGTACCATCATCTGACATCTATTATTACTTACTGAAGCTTACAGTAAGTGGCACAGAGATGATAAAAAGTATGCTCCTAAATAATGATTGAGATATCAAAAAGATTAACCAAATCAAAAGCAACTATGGAATGAATAAATTAAAATTTGAACAGAAATTATTAATGTTTTTGAAAAACACTGGGAAGCCAAAAAATTACCAGTTTAATTCAGTAATACTTGTATACCTTTTCTTCTTATTTAAGAATGAAATATTTGACCATATTAATAGTTTTATATTTTGCAATTTTAATCTCATTTTTAATTTTTGTAATAAATAAGTTTTAGAAGCTATCTTAGAAATGATGTTTAGTAAATGTTCATCTCTAGTAAATGAAATCCTTAGTAAATCGATATCACATTTTATAGAAAATTTTGTTCAGTTAATTTACTCGTCTCTGAATAAATATTAATCCATTGAAAATAAATTTCATAATAAAAGTAATAAAAGAATTATCCATAAAGTTTTTAATGATATTGCATGTAATGCTCAATGTTTCAATGTATGCTTTGCATCCAATTTTAATTATTAAATACTGACAACTAATCAGTGTTCACAAAATAACTAGAGTATATCTGTTGCAATAAATAGTATGCCATAACATTTTTTGTTTACTTGAGACTAGTTAATATGTAGACCCATGCAACATTGAACACGTTATATGAAAGCAACCATTACAATCCATATGTGGAATTACCTTTTTTTAAAAAAACTATTATTATTAGTTGTAATAGTGCTGGTTTTTGTGATATATGAAGATTACCTTGGATCATATGTATTTAGAATCTTATGAAATATCAGATTAAAATACAGGTTACATTATTACTACTAATATGTCAATTACTACTGATGCCACTCATTACTATTGCTATTAATACTACTATTATTATTTCTCATAACTAATACTACCACTATTACTATTGCAACTATTATCATAACCACTATCATTAATATAAATTTATTTAACGCACATTGATTACATAAGTAATATTTACTAAGGCAATAAACCTAATACGTAAGCTTGTGGTTAAGACCTATAGAGGTCCCTACCTTTGCATTTTTAACCGCACGAGCTTTAGGTTTATCATTAATATAATAAAAGTAAAAACAAAATTCTTTGCTCTGCCTAGTAGAATGATGAAAACAAAAAACCCAAGGCCCCAGTTTATCAGCTGAGCAATAACTATTTTATTATTTTGCTCTGTGCTAAAATTTCCAAAATCATGTGACTTCTGGTGCCTGAATGCCATTTATTTTAAACATTAATTTATAACACTTAAAAAAATGACTGAGGAATTTGTTGCTCAAAAGTTCATAAGAAGTTCAAGCACCAGGAAAGACAAAGCAATCCACAGATCTTGAGTCCCAGAATCTGCCACTCTATCATTGAACCAAACCATGCACAACATTCATAACACATTATTAATTATTTACCATATCTTCAGTTTATTCTGTATAGGTTGGTGCAATGGTAGAGGATAGATTTGAGAGTCTAAGTTCCATGGATTTTGAATTAAACTGTCACTTCCGGTAGTCAAACTTCTTATGACCTCTCAAGTGACAAATCATTCAACAACAACAAAAACAATAATAATATTGATTAATTATTTATCAATTTTTATTATTATTCAATTCAATACAATATATTATAATCACAACAACAACAAAAAGTTGTACACATCATAAAGCACATTACATGATTATATAAATTGTATACATTTATGCAGTATTTATAATAAATTTTTACATTTAAATAAGATATACAAGTCATTTTAAAAAATCAAAAATAATATTAAATATATATATATAGGATATCAAAGGCAAAACTCTCCATGCAGTGGTGCCACCCTGTGTCAACCAGAGTAATCAATGGATGCCAGAAGGCTTGTGCATAAAATCCCTATCTAGTGCCTACTCATCCAATATTCCCAGACTAGTTTCTGGCTTGTGGCCTTAGTCAGTGAGGAGTCTCGGATCTGAGAGCACTGCACCTAGATCTTAGGATCTAATGCAACCCTCCAGGATCCACCTTTTAAGTCTACTTAACTATAAAACTATGAGAATGAAATTGAAAACACAATAATATTTTCAATCTAGATAGTGATCATGTGATATATAGGATATCCATAAATTGAAACAATTTGATTTTAATATTTTATCATTATAAATTTCTAATGCTATTTAGTTTTTAAATGAGATAAAAAGGATTATATATATATATATTTATAAATGTAATACAAATTTCAAAATAAACTTGTAAGAAAAGAAGACATTATAAGTTATCATGTATTTAAGCATCAAAAGAAAAGAAAAAAGTTACTCCATAATAATACTGCATTTCAGTATCGTTTTAAGTTTTTTAAAGATCTTTAAATGTTTCAAATTTGCAGGTAAATCATAACATTTTAGAAATGTAATGATCCTTTAATTCTATTACCATATTTATCATAAGAAATTCTAAATACAAGAAATTTGAACTCAGACTTTCAAGCAACCTTCAACTATCCACGCTATCTCATACCACTGATACACATGACTATAATCACCAATACACGTATTTTGTGCTGAACCAGCACTCATCAGTTGGTCCAGATTATCACCTCCCACACACATACATAATCAGTGCTCAGTTTACATTAAGATAGCAAATCTTTATACTTTTATGGACAGGCTTCAATCTACTCCAACCTCCACTCTTCACCCTTCCATACCATTGAAAATCTGATGATAGAATGCCCAAAATTCCACGCTGATCCCAATATTGTTGCTATTTTGTAAATATTATTTCTGAGATTGAAAGCATTATAAGTTTTCTCTATGTTTCGTATCAAAATAATGATTAAACATGACATTTTAATAATTTATCGAAATATAAAATTTTGTATTTACAGTATACACGTGATAAGACATTGGTATTATCGTAATTAAAAATTAAACTTTTTTGAAGTTTGATTAGTTATTGAAAATTATAACAAAAAGTTAAACTATAAAAGTGTAATTTCATATCTGAATGATTCAAACGATTTGTAAATTATAACCAAAATATTTATAGGGAAAAATTCTCGAATCTTATAAAAAAATGCACATAAAATATCTACATTTTTTTATTATTAAAGGTTCTATATGGATGATACATGACATACTGCTGTCCATTATAATTTCTAAATATTTAATAATTGATACTTGTTACAATTTAACACATTCACTTAAAACATCAAATTAATAGGTCTGCTTTTTTATTTGGTTAGCCTACTTTTTGTTTTTAAGCATTAATTATCATATTATTATTAAAATATCACTTCTGGACCTTATGAAAACTTTCTGGACAATTTTTTTCAGCACGATTTAGAGATTCATTTATGTACATTAAAACAGTATCATCAGATCTTTTATTACAATATTGCCCAAGTCATTGGTAGCTATTAGAAATAATAAGAAACTTGAAACAGATCCTTGAGGATCACCATAAGTTAATTTTCTTCTATTGCTTAAGGTATTAGAAATTTTTGTAATTATATATAGTTCATCTATCCAATGAAGTTTTTAAAATATCTAACAATGGCCTCTGACATTATAATTTTTCAATATTTCTGTTAAAAGTGAATGATTTATAGCATCAAATGCTATGTTGAAATCTAAAAATATTAAACTAACATATTTCTTAATATTTAAGGCAATGTTAATTTTATTAAGAAAATCTTCCTGGAGCATTGTAGTATTTTTATTCTCTAAAATCCATATTGTTTATATCTAAAAAAAATCCATCTTATTTAAAAGATTTATTACCAAGAATATATAATTTCAAATATCTTCATCATTGATGGGAAAACCAAGATGCCTTTATGGTTATTAAAGTGATCTCTACATTCTGATTTAAAAACAGTGCATTCAGCAGCTATCTTGAACAAATCTGGAAATTTGGGTTTGGATATTATTTTATTAAATAAAAATAACAAAAAGTCATCTAGAACATCAATACTGTTAATTACTTCAATCATTCCAATTCTATCAATACCAGTGTTGACAATTGTCTTACATGATTTTATAATTTCATACAATTTAGAATTGTCGAGCATCGGAGCATAAATAGAATAAACTTGCTGACAGATATGTTTAGATACTTTTTCAATTCTATAAATCAGGGGTGGGCAATTGTTTTGGCTCGAGGGCCGCATAGGTTGTGGAGGGCCACATCGGGGGCCACTTTGTGGAAGCGAAGGTTAATGGAGGGCCGCATCTTTTTTTCATGACACAATAAACACACTGCTTTATTCCCTGTATTACCAAAGAAATATTTGTTTGTCCATTCTTCATTAAACACATGACATTCATTACCAATTTTACATGTTTTTGGAGCATTCATGGTTTCACAAAAGTTGGAAATATATATATTTGCTAATGCAAAGACAAAATTGAAATTAATCAGATCAACTGGAAAAGCACTGCACATCGTATCTACACTGTGCATGTATATTGATGTGGCCATTCTAGTGGAAAATATGAGATGCAACAGGAAGGAAATCTCAGTCCAAGGTGGATTTTTCTGATTGTCTTGGAGGGCCGCATAAAAACTCTTAGCGGGCTGCATGTGGCCCTCGGGCCACTATTTGCCCACCCCTGCTATAAATTAAAATATTAAATTTATTTGCCAAAGAAAAAGAATTGTCAGTAGGAAAATACAAATTAAATTTTTTATGTGGCTTCATAAAATTTCTATCCAAAATTCTGTTTTTATTTTTATTAATAATGATGATAATAATGATAATAATAATTATTATAAGTTCAAATGACTGAAAAGCTAATATTCTGGCACCAAACTTACAAGTTTTATTTAAGATTTCTACTCAATTGGCTAGACTTTATAAAGATCGACAAACTTTTTAACACGAAGAGCCAATAATTGTATATTCAATTACTAAGCAACAGTTTTGTTAAATTGAATTTTTTTTTCACTTTCATTTTGATCAGAAACTTTTTATTCTTACATTCTTTACTCACATCATTATGATAATCTATGAAGATAATTTTATGGTATATTCTACTGAAAGATTACTTAACATTTTGGCTTGAAATATATTACCCTAATAAAACTGATTGTCGCTCATCATAAAATACAATCACAATTTCTATAATTTTGTTTAAAAAATGATAAAATGGTTTTTCAAAATAATGGAAAATAATATTTAATTAAAAGAACTTTAACACTTACCCATCCACTAACCCATGTTTTGTAATTAATTCTGTAGCTTCCTCCCTTGAAATACCACTGTGGAACCATGGTTGTGTGATATGAACTCCTTGTTCAAGCCCTCGAGGAAGTGAATGTAAAAATCCAATTCGCTGGCTAGGGGATTTTTTCTAAAAAGAAAAAAACAAAACAATTTTTAACATTCATATAAAATCAAAGTTACAAACAAAAATTTTGTTTTATTAAAAACTATTTAATACCAACAATGGATGGAGAGGGAGCATTAATTAGGGGTGTTATTTTAAGAACAATAAAATAGAAACTTAAAATACTACGGCACATTATTAAGGAGCAGATGATTACTGTGAAAGTAAAATCCAGAATCACATTCAAGTTAACTCTTCTCTATATAATCATTCCTGGCTGTTACAAAGTAAATACAATCCAATAAGTGCATTTAAAGTAGAAAGGATTATATATAAATCATCACTGGGAATGATTCTGAGCTTAATAATTTTTTACTTGTATAAAAAATATTGAACTCCATTCTAAATGTGAGCAAAAAGTCATCAGCATGGCAAGTTAATATATGAACCAATTCATTAGAAGACCCTTGGAGATCATGTGATATTTCACTTGTCTCTAAATTTTTTATTATATTGAAAAAGTAAAATGTATTTACAAATAAAATGCTGCTAAAATACTTAATATCTAAAATAGAGTAATGATAATTTTAAATTTATATAATCACTAAGAAAATCGATGAAGAATATATATGCAATAACATCTTACAAAAATTCCTTTTACTCCATACTTTTGTATGGATAACTTCTTGATAATCTGGTAAATAAATTTACTACATTTAATTACTACAGACTATAAAATATTGTCTCCAAGATATACTAATGGTGTCACTAATAAGTCTATTTATTTTGAGTATATTTGAAATAAAACATCATAATTTTATAATGATTGATTAATTATCTTGTGTGAAGAAGGAGAAAAATCTTTTAGTACTTATTTCTAAGTATCTTACATAACTAGAATTTAAATCATTTTGGTAATTAAATCATGACATTCTCTAGTTTTAACCATAAAAATAATTTGCACAGTTTAACTCAGTAGGAGAGCAATGGACATGAGAGTAGAATGTTCTTGGATTGATATTCAATCAATCACTTAAGAAACCTAAATGTCACATGACTTCCAAAATAATCAACCATTCAATTACTATATTAGGCACAACATATTTTAATAACTCCTCAAACATTCTCTTATTTATTCTTTTAAAAATTTATTTTATTTGAATCAAAATTCATTACCATAATTTGTTGCCCAACATTTCAACCATTAGACATGACCATTATCAAGACAACTAAAATAATACAATTGATATATAATATCATATAGTTTATTACATACATCATAATATATATATATTAAAAAAGATATTAAAATTATAACTTTAAAAAAAGCATTATGAATAATCATTTTATTTTACTTTTTTCCTCTTCTTTATTATTTTAATTTTATACAAATTTTATATTTCATCTCAATTTCCTTTTTTTTACCTCCCTTCATTCACTCTCATCTCTACATTTTTTAAATTTTTCAATTTTTTTCTAATTACTATACTACTTTTTATAATAAATATTCCTTAATTAATATTTCTTAATAATTTTTTATATTTTCTATTTTTTAATGCTGGACTATCTGTACATGTATATAAACAGTATATGTATAATTTTTACCCTTCACTATTACTATCACACTAGAAAAATTTATGGTACAACCTAAATATCTTTGAATGTTATTAAAAGATAATATATGCAAATAAGCTTAGATTATGCAGGAATGACTAAAATAAAAACTTGCAATGATCTATTCAGAGAGACACTGATATATTGAATATATGTATAGTTTCTGGTTGAATAATTATTATGTAAGAAACCCATAGTTAATAGTAACACAATTGTACAGACTATATTAAATTACTGTGTGTGTGAATAAGTTAATTCATACAACTACAGATTAAAATGGACTTTAGAAATTATGAAATAATTTCTAATTGCTATTAATTATTTTGTTTATATACATTTATTGGCAAGTGAATAAATTTGTAATGTTAAGTTAAAATTGTCTTAGTTTTATTTTGATAAAGTTATTGATACTATCAAGTCGATATGGAGAGAATGCCCACGATATAGCAGAATACCACAGCCAACAATTTTTTTTGCTTAGAAGAACCTGTGCAAATAGTAACAAAATGGCAGTTATGACTGGAATGGAACATTTTTATAATTGAAGAATCTGCATCGTCATTTAAAATGGCATTATTAAATAACTATATTAATCAAGTTGATGAAAGTAACATTTCAACTTAAAAAATATATGTTGAACATGTTGAGCAATAGCACTTATTAATAAAATTAAAGACAACAAAGTTAAAGTAACTACACTTTTGTTGTTCTCAAAGAAAGATTTATTGCAAGGAACAATGTTATGCAAACTCAAATCCCTGAAGATGTTCCATAAAAGGACAGCTTATTTTCAGCTGTCAACAATTAAATGATTGGCATGTTTAGGAATAAAAAACAGCACTTTGAAAGAGAAATATATCAAGATTATGATACTGTGTTGAGAACATTAAAAAAGAATGTAATTTTAACTCTGAGTTAGATAACATGCTATTGGATCAATTATTGTATGGAATATCAGATCACAAGCTCTGAAAAACTTTGTTACATGAATCAAACTAGTAATATTGAAGAATGCTTCGGAATGTCAAGCCCCTACATATATAAATTTCCAATAGTTGCAATAAAACAGAAGCTAATAGACCAAGCCCTAAGACCTCAAATCATGTTTTAATTTGTTACTGCTGTGAGGATAAAATGTAGTGCTTATAATAATAGGTCACTGAGCTTGCTTTTCTGAAACAAAGACAGGATTATAAAATCCAAATCAAGTTCAGAATTAAATCATGGTGAGGCAGTGTAAGAAGAAAAATTGATATTAAGAAGATTAATGATGCAGAGAAAGGACTACTATAGAAATGGATAGGGATGCTAGTTTATTTTTGTTATCACAGAAAGATTGATCTAAAATTAGTGAGAAAAAAATTTCCACTCAAGAAAACAGATATAATAGCTATAGACATTAATGGGAACAAAACAGACTTACGTAGAAAAGTACATATACCTATTAAAATCACTTCCAAAGGAAAATTTTTACTATTGTATATAGTTAAGAGATACTTAAGTCCTATTCTGGGTAGAAACTGTTTTAAACCACAGAGAATTCAAATACAGAAAAAAAAAAGCCAATTTATAATAGTGTTGTAAATCTTGCAATAAAGTGTAATCAAAATATTATCTTGCTTTTTCTTTTGGTATAAGAAAAAAATAACTAAAGAGCTATTTCAAAAATTAAAATTAATTTTTTTTAATTAAAAAAGGGAGGGAAATAACTAAACAATCTTTTTTGTATAAATAGATTCAGTTGATCAATGTTTAATTTTTGGTCATGTAGGAGATAATATGTGACTGGATGGATACCAAAAAAAAACAAGATAGAAGTCAGGGTAAATCAGTAGACCCCAGTGTCTTGTGAAGAACAATCATTCTTAGTTAAGTTGGTCTCCATTTTGTTAATTGTTTTTCTCCATTTTGTTTTGCAATCTTTCTTGTGATCTTGGATTGATTTCCTTTATTTTCTTAGCAGTGTTTCATGTGCTCTCTGATTCTCTTGTTGTTGTCAATACATTGGTTTAAACATATCTTCTGTTCTTTTGTGATTATCCTTAAACATTTGCAATTACTGGGCTGACATAATCATCTCCTCTATTTTCTGGATTTCTTCTGCTTATGGATCCTTTTCTTGATTATATTCTTTCTCCATTTTATTTCAGTTTTGTTCTTGTCAGCATATTAGTATATTTGATCACTTTTAATTTTCAAGAAAAACTGTAATGAATTACTTTTACACACAAAACTAAATGTAACTTGTTTTGATTATTTTTATTTTCAGAATAAGGTAACCCCTTTAAAAATAATATCTCATAAAATAAACTTCACATCACCTCTCCCTCCATGATACTTTTCACTATTATCTAATATTACTACTATTATTACCCTTAATCTGCCTTTCTTTGAACCTGACTGTCTCAATACCTGACTTTATTTGTCTACTGTAATTTATTTTCCTTACTTTATACTCCAATTCTATCTTGTCATGCAAGTGTAACTGACTTCTTTATTCATTATTATTTATTTTTTATTTTAAGTGCATGTGCATATATAAAAATAAGAATATTTTTTGTAACTTAACAGGATTATTTATAAAATGAGGTGAGGAGTGGACTATCTGTGCATGAATGTAATTAAAATATAAATAAAGTTTATTAGGTTTTTGTAATTACTTATAGATAGTATCTGTATAATTTTCACCTTCACTATTATTATCAATCTAGAAAAATGTACATACTACCTGAATATTTTTGAATGTTATTAAAAGGTAATATATACAAATAAGCTTAGGTTATGCAGGAAGAACTAATATAAAAATCTGCAATGGTCTTCTCAGAGAAGCACTGATATTGTGCATACAAGATAGACAAATATCTGTGTATGTAAGAAAATTTTAGTTAATAATAACATACAGTTATATGGACTATATTAAATTACTGTGCATATAAATAAGTTAATTCATACAATTACAGATTTAAATGGATTTTAGAGATGATGAAATAATTTCTAATTGCTACTAATTGTATTATTTATGTACATTTATTACCAAAGTGAATAAACTTGTGTTAAGTTAAATTAGCTTAGGTTTATTTTAAAAAAGTTATTGATGCTACCCACCTGATACTGAAAGAATATTCTGGGATACAGCAAATGCTATATTCGCATCCTTTTGTATTCACATATACATCATGATTTTTATCATTCAAATGTCTCAATCTAGTTTTTAATGATATCCATTTATTCTCATTTTTACACTGTGCATTTTCTATTAAATATTCTCTATTTATATCATCCTTTTTATTGAGTATGCTTCTATTTAAAAATTATTATAAACATATTTTCCTTTTGCATTAGGCCACTTCTATTTTTAATTTATACTTCTTATTTATATTCTTAATTATTTTATTATATAATTATTTTTATTGATTTTAAAATCTACACAAATAATCAATCTATTAATGTTTTTTTCTATCTTTTAATACATTCGTATACTTACATATATTTTAGCACTGAAGAAACACTCAAAACTTGGATTGATTGAGTAAAAATTAAAATAAGCATTGTTATAGAGATAAAATAAAGGTGGATTAATATCATTGCTTTATAATTTTATTAATGCATAAAAAAATGTAAGAGGAAGAATATACTCAAACGACTTGGATAATCATTATTAATTATCTTAAATTTTTAATTCTATCAATTTTCTCCCTTACCAATTTATTATTGAATACATCTTTAGAGCTTTTTTAATCCTATTATTTATAACAATAATTCTGCTACAATTGGATATATCTGAATTTCAATTTATCAACAATATACATGCCCCCCTTCCCGCCCTAAATATTTTAGTTTTAATGCAGACTGTTATTCTTTTGTAACTTTTTAAATCATAACACCTATTAAATTAGTTTAATTTGTCTTTTTCATTTTCGATTTTAAATTTGATGTTTTAATTTACTCCATTAATGTAATGAAAAAACATATTTTAATTACTTCCTCAAATATTGAAAAGTAGCAGTTCACATATCTAACGTGAAAAACCAGTTTACAATTAACATTTCCAAAATATTTGTTCTCAAATTCATTAATATATATATATGCCAAACAATCACTTAAACTATTACTCATATTTAATTCCTTTACCTATTTATAATAATCATTATTATATCTAAAAATTACATTTTCACAACATACTTAATAATATATTTTCCTCTATATTATTACACTTTATTATAATCTTTTTATTCTTATCAATAATATAAAATTTTACTTTTTCTTCCTTAATTAATATTTGTATATACACTGTTTATATCCAAGTTTAATACATTTTTGGAATGTCTGTGTATATATTATATATAGATTGCAAATTAAATAATTTCATAATTATATAAACACATACAGATTGCTTCTGCATTAATTATCTTGATTTTAATATAGTCTAGAACAAAAATATACATAACAGACTTAGCCATTTATGTGCAAAAAGAATCGGACCCATATAAAAAAAATCTGGTCGAAAACTAGTATTAACAGAGAGATAGTATAAATAGTGTGTGGGCTAAATAAGCACAAATAAAACTTGAAGGGAATTTACTTTTAATAATAGAATGACAGCTAAAGTAAAATATTGAATTTCCAGAAATGTAATTGTTCTGGAAAGCATATATATATATATAACAGTAACAAGTACATATGAATAACTTCATAATTAATACACATGACGTTACTTATAATATTATCCTGTGTGTGTGTGATAAGCAAAACCCCACAAATAGAGGATTAATAATAGACTACATTTATTTCTTATGGTATTCCAAATTATTTATTTATTTATTCAAATTTTTTATTGTTAAATAAATTGTTTTGTTAATAAACTTGTAGTAATTTATTTAAAGTTATTGATGCTGTCGTGACTGGTAACAAATTAATATCCCCAGGACATAGCAATTTCATGTTCTTCTGTTCCCTCTTATTAATAATCTATCCTCTATACAAATTCATAAAAATTGCTAATATTATTTTCATTGTTCATATTTCTGTATTTTTTTAAAATATTAGTATACATTCATTTTCATAATTTTTCAAAATATGTATTTATATTATTTTTACCTGGTCTAAGTGGGATATTTAATTTATGAATTTTTGACTGCCTAATATTGTTGCAGTCTATATATCCATTCCCCCCCTACAAATTAATTATATATTTTTTTGTTTATAATTTTCCTTTTCAGAAAAAAAAAATTCTGTTTTTAATAATTTTCATTTTTCTTATATTCCTCTTTATCAATAATAAAAATCTTTGAAGTATTATTTTGCCAAAAATATCATATCATTATATTTATCAGTAATTTCTTTAATTACTTTTATATTTTCATTATTCTTTTTACTATTATGGTTCATGTCAATTAATAAAGTCATTCTATACTTAAATTTATTAAACACTATATTAGTTCAAAATTCTTATTATCTAGATTGCTGTGTTTCGCTTTAATAATTGTTTTAGATTTCATTTCACAATCTAATTTGTCTTTTTCTATATATTTATTTTAAGAATTTATTTTAGACTTTTATCCCGTTGGCAAATAAGAAAATCAATGATTTATTTAGTTTTAAAATCCTTTAAAATATACTTATAATACTATTAATAAAATAATTAAAAATGTAAAAAAAAAAAAAAATTATGATCAGAAATGAAACATATGTAAAAGGAAGATATATTTAAGATAATTATTAAACAGAAGTGAAATCAATAAGATGGATTATATAAATGAAGTTCAATTAGTAGAGTGCGCAAAATATAATATATATATATATGTATCGTGCACTGGGATAATGAAGATTAAATTAAAAATTAGAATGGGACCAAATATACAAAAGAATGTAGTCATTATGAATGGCAAAAAATAAAAAAAAAATTATTAAGAAAGACTAATTAAAAAATATTTATATTGAAGCAATGGATCAGGAAGTCAGATCCATACTTCAAAGCCTGCTATAAACTCACCGGTATTGTAAACCTGGGTTAAGTTTATATTCAAGTATCAACAGAGTTTAGCATTAAATAGAAAATTAAAGTGTTTCATTTTGTATATTCAACGTTCATGAAATTAACTATTTAGTTTAAAATATTCATTTAAAGTAAATTTGATCAAAAATTAAATCATTCATAAAAATTTGCTTTTCAAAATTTATTAAAGAAACATATATGTATGGCAAGCATATATATATATGATTAAATGCAAAATTCTGTTGAAACTAAAACTCCATTTTATTAAAAGAAATAATAATACATTTTTCTTTTAATTTTGTTAAAAATATATGTCGTATGATTTTATTTTAAGATAAGCCTGCCAAAATTCCTAAAGTAATTGCATTATCAATTAGTGTTTCATTCAGGGCAAATTAAAGATGGCCTTTTTAATAAATCAAATTCAAAATTAAAACAAAATTTGATAATAAAACTTAAAGTTTATTTTTAGCCAAAAAGTTACTTTGAAACAAAAGAGCGTGGTGGCTTATCAAGATCTAGAATCATATGAAAAACAATAGAAAAGTATCACTGGAAAGGTATAAAAGGTGGGAAGAACAAAAGATCTGGATTCAGAAATTCTTCTGAGGTCTTTATTAGGAAATTCTTCTGAGATTTTTTTTTTATTTGGAAATTATTCTGATAACTTGATTCTGAAATTCATCTAGAATGATTATTCAGAAATTCCCCTTAGATTACAATCCTTAGATGATTCTTTGAGTTTTATGCTGAAATATATTCTGAAGTTATTTTGAGATTGTTATTAGCTGCTGCCTATTGGCTCATTTGATAGAGTTCTTCTAGTTACTTCTGCTATGGTGACCACTTCTTATGACTCTCTGAGATTGTGCTGAAAGTTATTGCTGAAACCCATTGTGTCCTAGTTCTTGGGAGAATTCCTTTTTTTGATTTAAAAATGCGACACTTCAAAAATTCTATTAACCTGGTTGATGTGACCATGTACGGCAGCTAAGCCCATCAGCTTTGCCTGCCGTCGGGGTCCTGATCCATCAAAATGCTGTAAGAGTGTCAAGTATATAGTGAAACCGAACTGTGAGCTGTATATGCACCTTACGTGTCAAAATGCTTTCGATCCTAATATCCTTGTCTGGACAAATAACTTCACAAACGTCAATCAAGCCAGGATGTCGAGAGAATGGACAAACTAAAATCATGGACTGGTAATTTTTCAATATCTCCTCACAAACTTTTACTTTCCTTGTTTTAACTCTATACCTTTCTTTAAATGTTCTCATTTAATTTATTATATTTCATTATGTATATCTTTCAATTTTAATATTATATTTATATTTATTTTAAATTGATCATCTCTTTATAATTAAATTTCCTCCTTCTCTATTCCCCATTCTATAAAGTCAAATCAGCATGACATATATATTTTAGTTTCCTTATGCAGTGTAATTAATTTTTTTATTTGAAAATATTTCCAATTTAAAATGACTATTTATAATATAATACTAGTTCAAGTTTCCTTTGTTTTACTAATTCGACCTCCTCGATAACGCATATATTTGTTCTTAGTTATTCGTAAAGTTAAACATTAGTTATTTAAAGAAATCTTTAAATATTTTAAATTATTCGCATAGCACAAAGCACTGATAATGCTTTGTGAAATATTTATTTCAATTTTGCTTTATTGAGGGGATTCGAGTTGTTAAACTAAATGAAATAGGAAAAGCAATACCCATACCACAGGATCATATGTAATTTAACCCGCCTCATTTTTAAAATTATTCATTAGGTGTTACTTGGGGAATAGCGGAGATATTTAAAACCTTAATAATATTTTATTATTGCATTTATTAAAGTATATCATTTAAAGTAAAAGTTTTAGTCTTATAATTCTTCTTTCAACCTTTCATTTGCTTAATCTGTTAGGTTAATTGTCCGATGATCGAAGCATAGCAGAAGCATTTCATTCATATTATATATATAATTGGCACATCACACTTATTTTAGTTTCTTAAGTAGTTCTAGTCGATTGTCTCTCCCCTGATGCTAAGCTTGGGCTGGGCAGAGTATTCTTAATTTTTATATCTTTTTTTTGGCTAGACTCCTGAATGGACGAATAGGGCAGAGGCCATAGTATTCTTAATTTTTATATCTCACATATGAGTGGCCTCAAGGTACTTTTTCCTAGTCTTCAAACTGGGTTAAACCAGCATACACATTCGACGAGCACAATATATAAAATTGAAAAAACTGCTAAATAAATTAAATGGAAAAAATATTACATAATAAATTTGAAAAAAATAAAAAAAAACAGACAGGAGAGAGGGGATGAGAATGGAAAATAATAAATTGAAATGAAACATAAAATTTATATAAAATTTAAATATTGAAGAAGGAAAACAAGTAAAACAGACTGATGTCTGTTCATGATTTTTTTTAAAATAATAATTTTTCAGAGTTATAATTTAAATGTGTCCTATTTTTTTTTTTATAATTGTAGCATGAGTCTGAAATGAAAAACAATAAAAATATCCAATATTTAATGTACATATGATATTATATATCAAAAATATGTTTTTATTTCTACATTTTTTAACTGGAAGATGTTTGTCAATGATCATATGTAATGGTGAAAATGTTGAGCAACAAATTATGATAATGACTTTTGATTAAAAATAAAATGTTTAAAGCAATAAATTGGTGAATGTTTGTGGTATTATTAAAATCTATAAATATGTTAAATATATTATGGACTAAATTTTTGGGGAAAAAAGAGAAAAGTAATGCAAATGGTAGTGATACTTTTATAATTACGATACACTTCTCTAAATCTTTTTTCAAATTTTTGCTTTTGCCATTGGTTTCAAATTTTCTATATGTATATATAATAAACATCTCCCATTTTTTAATATAGATCTTCTACACTTGTTTTGTTATCAAGCTTCCTTTCTAGTAAAATTTTGATCCATATTTTATCTTTTTTTTTGTAATATATTTAGCCTGTCTCCACATCAACATCTTCATCATATGTGCAATTATGCAATTATAACATATTATAATTATCCACATTTTTTCTTCCATCTTTTAATATTATGTTTAACATTGTAACGGTTACGTTAATTAAAAATTTAAATACAAACTTAACTTCGTAGATAAAAATAAATTTATTAAAAACTTAAAAACTGAAAAATAAAAGTTATATTTAACGTAATATATTCACACAGATGAAAAACTTTAAAAGTATTTTTTTCTTTTTTTTTTTTTAAAAAAAAAAAGTATTTGAATGTACTTTTTTATAAATAAAAAAAAAAAAAGTAAAGATTTAAAGATTAATATTTTTTTTTAAAGTAACAAATAAAAATGGAAACAGGTATTAATTAATTCCTGTAATCTCAAAATGGAAATGATTGTTCTTTTAATTAAATGATTGTTTTAAAGCAAAATAGCCCTTGGGGCACTTAAAATAATTTAAAAAGTCAGATAAGAGAATAAAAAGAATTAGCTTGATGAATGGAAGCACCAAGCCACAGCACGGACCAAAAAGGAGACTCTGGGATTAGTGATGTCTTGCTCGTTGAATTCGAAAATTTGCTGTTAAGAGGCTAATAAAAATATAAAAGCCAAAATATTATTATTAAAAGTTGTTGATGTCTGAGATGCTGACTATTAAGCTATATATGAACTGTAGCCGTATTGCAGATTTCACGATGTAGGAGTCTGCAATAGATTTAATTTCTTGACAACCAGCTGAGGCCTCCCTATGACAGTTATGGACCAAAAGAAATGGCAAGTAGGGGCTTTGTTTAAAAAAAAAGAACAAACAATCTAGTAAGTGATCACAAAGATGGACCTCTAAATCTGCAGAATCCGGAAAGTATAAACTTTTTTTGCTTATCTAATAGGAACTTTTTCAAAATTTGCCATGAGTAATTGAAATAAGAACTCTCATCTGACCTAAAGAATTCAAATCAATTATTAATATTTTTTTTCTGCATATGTTTAATTAATCATTTCCATTTCTTTTTTTTGTTTTTATTATGTGTTAATTAAATTATTTGACTGTATTTAAATTTAAGTTGGGTGTAGATGACTATATAGATTCATTAAGTTTGTTAGTTTAAAGGAGGGTTAATCTTGAGTTAGTTGTTTCGCAGTTAAATTGGGTTAATGTATTGGATATATTGGTGTAATTAGTAAATGTAGTATGAAGATCCGCTACATGCAGGATCACGTATATGCTACACTTGGGCAAAATAAGTCCCATTTCTTAATGACCATCGGAAACAGACAAATTCCCTACTTCTTGGATCACCCCTTTAGCCTATGGAATGGGATAGTAAGATGGCAAAAAGGATCTCAATCCCTTCCTAATATGGAGCTTTCTTTTTTCATTGTTCTTCTTGCCAGACAGATGTAACATTCCTGTACTGGACGAGAGACAATTTCTTCTCTATAACCATGCTGTTCAGATGCGCATTCCTGACAGTATGGTATTGTGCTGTCATATTCATGCTGCATTGAATACATTGATATATCAGATAGATTGGCATTGGTTTGACTGTGAACTTTTGGCCTAGGATTAAATAAGGGCTATAGGATATTTTCCTTTTCGAACGAATCCGTATAGTGTATCTATACTCAACATTATAAAACAAACTTTTATTAAAATCCATCTGTGCGGATTTTCTAAATAATAATTTAAAATTAATAATATCTAAATTTATTCCTCAAATATATATATATATGCATCAATAAATCTTTTTGTGTGATATATCTAAATTTATTCCTCAAATATATATATATATGCATCAATAAATCTTTTTGTGTGTGTTAATTCTGGCAGTGGCTTATTTATTTATTTTATGAAAATCTTTTTTCATTAAAATATTTCTTTTAAGAAAGTTTTATATTAAATCTCTGCATCTCCATGAGCTACTGGTATGGGCTGATGGTCGGAATAATAATATAATATAAAATAAAATTGGATCTTTAACTTACGTATCTGCCTACTATATAAAATTTCCAGGTTCCAATAGCCTGGTGGCACCCTGTATGGCAGATACAGTAAGACTCCAACTATCTGTAATACCCCGACCATTATAACATTAAATATTTTATTTTTTGTATAATTTTTCACTTTCTTTTCCAAAAATTGACTTTATCCAGTAGATAATTTTTCTTTTTAAAAAATTTGCTAGATCTCGTTTGAGAGTATATTAGTCTTACATAATTCAATGCAAGGAATTGTATCCATTTTTTAATTTTATTCTCAAATCAATGCCTATAAGTTTCAGTAAATAATAAAAACTTTTGGGTATTTTACTGCCCAGTTTGATTTTGCATAGTGAATTTAAGGATCATAGGATCTGATGAAAAACTAACATCGGATTATATTTTCAATTATAACATTGCAATATATGTACAGTCTATTTTAATTGGTGTTATATAGCATAATTGCTGTATATTCTTACATCATTATTAGAAATGGATTATTTTTATAAATCAAATAATATTTTCTAAATATGTTAGTAAAACCTTATTATTCCATTTCAGTTCCATTTTAATTTATGAAATATTTCTTTTATGACTTACGTAAAAAGTTTTAATGAATATACTTTTTGTTTTATTCTATTATTAATATTAACTGTTTAGGTTTTATTACTTAATACTAATTTTGAAAGTATAACCAGAGTTTTTATCCAAAGACTGTCATATTTTATAAGGGCATTCTATTATAGTGTATGTTATTTATTAATACAATTGTACCATTGGATATAATTTTGGGTGCCAATTCTGTTTGATTGCTAATAAATTAATTTGAGACTTAATAAACTGGGTCTTATTATTGAATATATTTTGTATATTGTAGAAATTAGCCAAAATGGACCAATAACTAATACTTATATCCAAACACTAAATTGATTAACATCAAAGAATCTTTAAATTCATTATGGGCTTAATAATTAAATAGTTAAAATGACTGTTAAAATTGGCAAATTAATTTTTAATTGGGAAAAAAATCAACTTACTTTCCATTCATGACCTTCGGCAACAGCTACTGCTACGGCTTCATTGGGGTCCTCAACAACCCGACCCTGATTGCCAGTAAAATCCATGGCAACTCGAGACTTGATGTGAGGATTATCCTAAAAAAAAAATTAACAAGAATTTAAAAAAATATAAATGAACTTTATTTTTATACATATACAATAATAAACATAAACATATATGATTATTAAACATAAGTAATACAACTGATTTAATTAACACACATTCATATTACTATCAAATTCTTATAATTTTAATGAATGTATGACTATATTATCAATAGTAAACAGTTTTTATGAAAAAAAAAACTGTCTTTTGTAATAATTTTTATATTTTTGAAGCATGGAGGATCCATTATAATCCTTTAGATTATAATAGCTAGATGCCCATTTACTGATCCACAGTTCAAAATAAAATCCTAAGAATGCTTGTGACACAAACAATTTCCAAAGTTCTCCAGAATGAATTCAAATACTCAGTTGGGAGAATAGCTAGTGGATGTGGTAATCACTATGCCATGAAGTTCTTTTTATTAACTTGCATTTTAGTATTTATATTTTCAAATTTAAATTCTTGCTTTGTTATTTTGAACAATGTATTAAATACTTCATAAGATTTCAGAAAATTTCAAAATTACAATATGTTTATATATATAAAAGGCAAATTTAACAATTAATTGCATTATTTTAAAACATTCATAGGAAATTTTTATGCAAAGAATATAATCATTTAAGCTTTATAAAATAAAACAAGCTGAACTGGTAACTTAAATTGATCGTCATTATAGAATTGAATCTATATTCTTATATCAAAAGAAAATTGAAATATATATGTATTAATAAATAGAATTGCTTTATTTCAAAAATAAAATGGCAAAAATGGAACAAGTTACAAGAAAAGCATCACATCTTTCAAAAAGTAATTTTTCTACCACTGTCCTGCTTGTTGGAGCTGCAGCACTGAGTGAACGAAAAACCATTTGATAAAAAAAAAAAAAAATTCAAAGAATTTATGGTTACAAGTATATATTAATACATAAAATATAAAATAAGTGTTTATTTAGAAAACAAACATATAGTTATTACTAGAGAACAAATAATGTTTGAAAACGGTAAAGTAATGTAATTTATTTAGAATTAAACTTTCAATAAGAAGTGTAATTAAAGACGATAGCCAACTCATTGCAAAAAATCATAAAACAACAAAAAGATATTTGTCTCCACAAAGCAGACAAAATGAATTACATTTGGCAAAACGTTCATTTGAATAAATTTTAAGTAGGCTTAGATAGTCATTATTTGAATTACATTTTCTTCTCTTTTTTGTGTGTTTTTTTTTATCTTTTTTTTTTATTGTGTCATAACATCGGCCGGGACGCGAATCCGCAACCCGGGCAACTGCCTGCGAGGCAGTCGCGAGTTTCTTTCCAATCATTGTCCGTTATCAAAATATATTAAATATAGGGTTGTTTTCGTAACAAATACTATTATTTCACATATTACATGTTTTTTTATTGTTTCATTTATTTATAAGAAAAAATAATCATTCTTTTACATTTCAATCAAGTTATTGAAGTATTTATTTGTTCAAGAATTGATATTGTTTTGCTAAATAAATTATTTTTATTTTAAAATATATGATTTTCTTGATTGTTATTTAGTATACTTTATTAATAAATTTAAGAATAATTTGGACATTTTATTTTTATTGATTATTTTTTCTTTTGCTCAATATTGAATAATATGCAGCTCTAACAAATACGGTATATATAGAAATGACACCAATAATTTTCAGCTACTTGAGTATAAACTTTTTTATTGTTACAAATTTTCTTTATAGCCAATTTTTAAAATACTTTTTGGTTATCAGTTTCAGCAATTACCATATCAAATTGTTTTATTAAATAAAAAGCCATTGAAGCTAAATTACGTCATGTATCATATATATTGTACGTGAATGATTTTAAGATACATTATCAATATTTAAAAATTATTAAATCAAAAAGCGTTTGTAAAAAAAAAAAGTTTGAACAGAATATGCACATCACGCAAGATATTTATAGTAATTTAGCCTAGTTGAGAGAGTAATAGATATGAGCTGAAAGTTTTTGAATTAATTCCTGCTGTGAAAAATAAGTATTTTCTATCAAAGTGCCAAAAAAAAAAAGTTATCCTGCTTGGCTTTCCATTTGACTTCCTTAGCAAAGATCATATAATAAACATATAAATAATACTACAGCAAATATATATAACTAAAAGAAACAGTAATGTATATATATATGCAAGTGTATTTATGAATACAAATAAAAGCACTAGCTAAATAATATTTGCATTAAGGAATGTTTCAAGTTCCAGAATGAAATAAAGATTTTGTAAACATAAATGTTTTTAAGCATAATGATTAATGTTGTTTATCCACATTAGATAATCAAGATCTCTATCTTCATTCATAATTATTAAGATTTATAATCAAGCATGTATTGATTACTTAATCTTACACCAAGGGCGCGATTGGTGTAGGAGAAATAGAATCTTACAAATAGCCAATTTTATTTGCTTTACTTGAAAGATGTAATCATCATTATTAGCAAATATTTGTAAATGATTATAATCATTCCAACTTCAAAATAAGAATAAAAATTAAAAAATTAAAATAAGCTTTATAATAGTTATACAAACTAATCAATAAACTATAAACTCATTCCATATATCTTATGCTGTTTCTTTAGGCTATTTATATGATATCTTGTGTGGGTGACTTTTATTAAATTTGATGTTTCCATCAGAATTACTTTAAAATTTTGCTTAATTGTAGCTCTACATTGTATTCTATTCTCTTAATGAAATGATTCAATATTGTAAATCTTTAAGATTTCTTTATTATAAACTTTAAAATAAAAATGAAATCTAATTTTCCTATAAAAACCACACTAAAGATGACCATTAAATATATACATATCAGGGATGAAGTGTCCATGTATTGAACGGAATGAGTGCTTCCATAGAAAAATTCACTAAAACTTTCAAAAGCTTTAATTAAAATTTAATTTAAAAAATTCACTTTCAATTTTTTTAACAACAGTCAAATTGTTTTTATATACGCAAAATATGAATTTGATTATCACATTCTCGGTTAATTATAAGAAGTTCAAACAATGCTAAGATCTAATTTACAGTTAAAACTTTTAAGAATGTTAATAGTTTTGTTATCATCAGACAATGACATTTCTAGTTGTCTTTGAAGTTTTTAAGTCTGTATAGGCTTCAAAATTTAAGCTTTATGCTAAGAATACATTTTATTGTGTAAATACTACCATATGAAGGTAAAAATAAAATGTATGCATTTCAACTTGACCTGAAAACACATTAACAAACATGATTGCATATAATACTCTTAGACAAAAAATGTTGTTAATAAATATATTCATATACGGTATTCCAAGAAGAAAAAATGGCATGTGCCATATTGTAAAATTTATTAAATTTATACATTTTAAAGTTTTTTTTTTTATATTAATACTGATTACTATGTATTCCTGATGACAATCTATTTTTTTAAAGTTGATTAACTATTTTTACTAAAAATTAGCAAAAAATTAAAATTTTATATAGAGAATGTTGAAGCACTATCTGTAACTTAAAACTGAATAATTTGATTAAACTGCTTTCAGTAATTCGCTATTACATAAATGTAAATAAGTGAAAATATTTTAAGAAACTTGCACTAAACAAAATTTTTTTTTCAGCTTTCATAAATCAAGGCTTTTTTTTTTTTTACTAAAAAAGCATAGATGGCAGAAGATAGTGCTTGATAAATCTCTATCATATGATGTCCTATTCAATATTCCAGACTAGTTTCAAGTTTATAATTTTCATCAGTGAGAAGCTTTGGATTTTGAAAGAGTGCCCCTGGATCTTTGGGATCCAATGCACCATTCTGGAAGCTCTCATTTACTTTTCTGTTATTCTATTAAGTTATCAGTCTAAACTGAAAAACATAAATGTTTTCAATCTTAGCCAACTTGCTTTGTATAATCGTATAGATCTGAAACCAGTTTAACTTCTAGATATATTATGGGGCCCTTAGTTTATTAACAATTATAGGCTCCTCTATTCGGTAGCACAGACCATTATTATTTGGCAGATATAACTTAATAAATCTTTCAATATTAACATAGAGATGGTGAAATTCTAAAACAGGAATATATAAGCTAGAGTCATGTGATACAGTAATGTGAAATAAAAGCTTGGGATGAAGAATTAATTTAATAAACTTGCAAATAATGCTTATTTAAAATTGTGTTAATGCTAATCTATTCTTCATTTTTAAGCTTATTTAAAGATTTTTGTTTGACCATACTTTTATTTACAAACACCAAAGAAAATTTATTTTTAAGTTTTTAGTGCATTTATACAAATAAAAGTATTTCTTTAAATTGTTTATATATATATATATATATTATACCTACCCACCCCAGAAAAATATATATATATATATATATATTATTCTGTTAACTTTATTTTTATAAGATGTAGCAACAATAAAGGTTATCATATGTATTATTTAATTTTATATTGTTAAACTATTGACTATATTTTGTACATGGTTCACATAAAATTTGTTATAATCAAGAACATTAAATAGTAAATATATAATTTTTGGAAATTTTATTAAATCATACTAATTTAATTTTAATAAATATTCAAAAAATTTTCTCATATTTAGAAGGATATAATGATTTACAGTTTTACAAAAATCTACATTCTTCATAATATATCACTTGATTACCATCTCTTATGCTAGCACATAACTAGTCTGGGATATTGGATGAGTAGGCACTAGATGGGGATTTTATGCACAAGGCTTCTGGCATACATTGATTACTCTGGTTGGCACAGCGTGGCACTACTGTATGGAGAGTTTTGTCTCTTCTTATAATATACTTTGCATGATTTATATTTAATATTACTTAATAAATTTATTTTAAAAAATATTCTTTAATAGTAAATTATTTTCTACCATAAATATATAATCATTAGTATATATATTATAAACGATCGAAAAGAAAGTGAAGATCTAATCTAACCACAATTTGCACTACAGAGCACCATCTAGACATTTGAACCTAGAAAAATTTATAAAGTAGGCAGATACGCGCTGTTAAGATTCCACTTTATTTAAATATTCAGATCATTAGCCCAAGTCACTAGCTTAGGGAGTAGCAGAGATGATAAAATATAACTTTAATTTATATCTTAAATACAAATAAATAAAAGCCACTGCCAGAAATTAACACATAAAAATATTTATTTACGCACATATAAAATCATTCTAAAATTGAGGAATAAGTTTAACATTTTAGATTTTTATATTAATCTTTAATTTTACATTTAAATAAATTTCAATGAGTTTAATATTTTATTTAGATGGTCGAGTATGAATAGACTACATAGATCTGCATTTGAAAAGAAAATATTCTATCTCTTATTTAACCTTAGGCCAAAAAGTTCGCAGTCAAACTGGTGTCAATCCATCTGATACATTTATGTATTCAATGTAGCATGAAAATACGACAACACTGAACAGTAAGTAGAGTTAGAGAAGACATTGTCTCTCCACCAACAGGAATGCTGCATCTGTTGGCGAGTAGAACAATAAACCTAAAACTCCATAGGAATGGATTGCAGTCCTTTGCCATCTTACAAACCCATCCATAGGCAAACAGAAGGTGTGTGGCGTATATGTGCAATCCTGCCCATAGCGGATCTCATACTACATCTACTAATTACACAAATATATCCAATCCATTGAGCCAATTCAACTACGAAATGAATAACCTAAGATTACCCTCCCTTAAACTATATATAACTTTACAAATCTATACAGCCATTCATGCCCGACTTAAATTTAACATTTATTATGTTCGCACAGATGAATTTTATAAAATTTGTTTTAAAATGTTGAGTATAGATTGGCTGCACAGATTCCACGGTTAAAAACATTCCAAAATAAACATAACTGATCAAAATACAAAGTCATCGCTAATGTCAATTGCATAGGGAATACAAAAAAAAACCCAATGGTGTTCATCATAAGACACCGCAGTGACATGATGACTTATATATTCCAATCGACTATGAAACAGCAACATAATTAACCGCTAACGAATCTATGCAACGTCTATACCCAACTTTAAATTTCATGCATTTAAATAATTTATACGATAAGTATTAATACAATAAATAATTTATACAATAAGGAAAAAAATGGAAATGATGTTTATCAATGCAAAACATATAAATTTAAACATTTTCAATTGATTTTAAACTTAAAAGTCAGATATAAGTTCATAAGCTTGAACGAAAGTTCTTAATTATTTTTAAATTTTAGAGTTCATGTCAATAGCTTACAGTAGAAGAATCACTGCTCTTGATGTATATTTCCACGGAGTCTTTATTTGAAAACCCGGTCAGATGTTCCGGAGGTAGCATTAGCTGGTTCATTTTGGTATCACAGTCAGTTCATTTTTAAAATAGAGAGAGAGAGTGTGATATGTGCGTCCTATCACGACCCTCAAAAAAAAAACAAGCCAGAAAAACTGACTGGAACTCAATATTTTTCTTTTTATAGTCCTCCTATGGATTCCATGAACAAAAACGTCAGTGTTCCATTTTTTTCGTTATGGTCCGGGCCTTTATTTGCTTCCATTGGTCAAGCTAAAATCTTTCTTCTCTTATCTATTTTTCATCTGACTTTTTAATTACACAGCTTTTGGATAATTAATAAACAATCATTTCCATTTACAGATTACAGGAATTAATTAATACCTGTTTTTATTTTTACTTACGTTATTTCTTTTTTTAAACTATTTTTATATTTAAATCTTTTTTTTATAAAAAAAAGTACGTTCAAATACCTTTTTTTATTTATAAAAAAAAAAATTTTTTAAAGTTTAGTATCTGTGCGAATATATACGTTTAACGAACATTTTAATTTTAGCGTTTAGTTGTTTTCTTTTTTAATATATTTATTTTTATTTGCGAACTTTAAGATTTTATTTTAATTTAATGTAATGACATATTTATATATCATTACAATATATATATAATCAGCTGCAGAAAGGAGTTTCCTGTTAAATGAAAGGAGACCCTTTGATTCCTTTTAGAGCCTTAAAAAACTGAGCAGGACAAATTCCTAATGTCCACTCCATATGTTCTTGTCATTGCAGCTCTTATTATTATGTGATTATTCACATAGTATACAAACATGGATGGGCTTCTCACCAACATGCATTAGCCACCATGGTGAATTATTGATCTTTTATTTCTAAGTTTAAAATCAACAAACACCATAGTCTTTCTTCTCAGTTGCCCAATAGCTCTTAAAACTGAAATATCATTTGAGTTCTTTTGAAGACAGAATGAATGTGTGTGTAAATAATAAAAAATTTCCCAATAGATATTTACAACCATGATAAACAAAAATAAATGATAGATGTTATTCCTGAAGGCTGTAAAGTCACCAACCAAGCCAGTGGTTGGTGGCTGAAGGTGGAGGATGCTAAGAATCCCCTGATTTCAGATCCAGGCTATCATTTGATGACGATCTCTTATTTGGGTACTTACTACTGTAGATTACTTTCAAGTGAAAGAAGATTGCAAGAAGAATTATCTAATTATTAAATTTTGTGAAGTTAGAAGAAAAAGTGAAGAGGCAATTGATTTGTAGTCTACTACAAAGGCATAAATATTGAAAATTCAGGTGGAGTAGGATTCATTATAAATACAAAGTGGAAGAACAACATTGTGGAGATTGATGGTATATTAGACAAAATGGTAATATTAGTTATTCAACTTAATAGCAGATACCAAATGCAGATAATTCAGATTTATGCCCCAACAAGTTCTTATAGTGATCAAGTAGTAGAAGATTTTTATATGGATATACAAAAGGTTTTTGATCAGACTAAACAACATTTTAAAATTATTATGGGAGACTTTAAAGCTAGAATTTGTAAACAAATAAAACATGAAAGTGAAGTAGATGAATTTGGTATGGTAATGGAAATGAAGAGAGGACATAGACTTATGGGTTTGCAGAAAAATAAAAATTTTATGTTATGCATTTTTTTTTGAGAAAAATGTTAAAAGGAAATGGACATGAAAACATCCAAATGAAGATACAACACAATTGGATTATATTTTGACTAAAAAAAATACATATTTCAAGATTGTAATGTCCTTAATAAATTCAACACAGGAAGTGATTATCGATTAGTAAGGTGTAAAATACGCGATAGTGCAAATCTAGGGAAACAAAAATTATTAAGAAACCAATATTTACAGGTGATATTCCTAATATTCAGAAACATTGTAATGAATTTAAATTATCGTTTTCAAATAGTAGTAGATTTTGAACACGATTCAGATTTGAAAAAAATTAATAGGAAAATAATTGATACACTTTTAAAAACTGTAACTAAGATAGTTAGTAGAAAAAAAAAAGCAGCAATTAACCAATAAAATTTCTATTGAGACTAGGAAATTTAAGAAAAAAAGAAGAAATCTGAAAATATAAAAATGATGCATTCACTATTTCGAATTTTGAAATATGATTTTTTTTTCTACAGTACAGGCTTTTTCATACCTGCACTTATATATGTAATATATATATATATAGGGGGTTTGAATTCAGGCTTTCGGACGACCCTCAACCATCCATGCTGTCTCATACTGCTGATAAGTGTCATGTGAAAGTTTAAGTTCAAATCCTCTATATATCTCGAATTTTGTAAAATGATGGAATTATAATCGATATCTTAAAAAATGCAGGTGAAAAAATAGAAAAACTTTTGGCAAAGTTATATACCAAAAGGTCTAAATGATAAAGATGCACCAGATAATTGGAAGAATGGAGTATTAATATTAATATTAAAAAATCGATTAAAAAAGATATTAGAAATTACAGAACTATCAGTCATTTATCAGTTTTATACAATTTTTTTTACCAAGATAATTACAACTTGTCTACAGTGAACTTTGGATTGCAATCAACTGAAAGTACAAGCTGGATTTAAAAATAGTTTTATTACAGTGAATCATATCCAAATATTGAGAAAAGTTATAGAAAGGACCAATGAATATGAGTTGTCATTATGCTTTGGATTTGTCGATTATGTAAAGGCATTTAATTCTATAAACATTTTTTCAGTGATTAAAGCATTGGATCATCAAGGTATAGATCCAGGATATTGTCATATTTTAAAGAATATTTACAAAAATGCAGCAGCAACAATTAGATTACATAATGATACTAAGAAAGTCAACATTGAGATGGGTGTAAGACAGGGTGACTCCATATTTCCAAAACTTTTTACAGCCTGCAAAAATATTTTGTGGATTAAAATGGGAAGCTAAAAGAATAAAAGTAAATGGAAATTATTAAAGTCATTTAAATTTTGCAGATGATGTAGGTGTTTTTGCAAATAATACTTCAGAGCTTTAGGAAATTCTGCAAGAGTTATCACATGAAAGAAAGAAAATATGACTAAAGGTAAATGTTAAAAAGACTCAAGTAATGTTCAATGGATTTTCTCAAAAGATGAAAATAAAGATTGATAATGCTGAGTTAGAAGAAGTTAACAACTACAACTATTTTGGTCAGATTATTACTACACATGGAAACATAATGGATGAAAGTAATCATAGAGTTAAACTTGGGAGTGCTTTTGGTAGAAACAATTTAATATTAAAAGGAAATATGCCTATGTGTTTGAAAAGTGTTTTTACCAGCTCTTACTTATGGATATGAGACTTGGAAACTTAATAGAAAAGCAAAACAGAGACTTCCAAACACTGAAAGAAGTATGGAAAGATTCATGTTAGGACTAACAAGCAAGAAATCAAAAATGCAATACATGGGTAGATGTTACTGAGATCATTGAAAGAATTAAAAGACTGAAATGAAGTTGAGCTGGACATACTGCTAGAAGAGATGATAATAGATGAATAATTAAAATTTTAAACCAGATTCCAAGAAATTATAAAAGACCCAGAAAGAGATCACATGTAAGATGGGTGGATGAAATAAGGAAATATGCAGGAGTAATGTTGAGAAGACTGGAGAAGATAGAATGAACTTCGAGAGACCTTCTTACAATGGATTGATAATGGTTGGCAGTGATGATTATATATATATAATTATAAATCTCTTACCTTTTCAATTTTAGTATGAAGTAATTTACTCATTATTACAAATAATCTTAATTTCTTAAATAAAATATTTATATATATTACTAATTAAACAAGACAAAACAAAAAGTCAGAAAATAAATAAAAATTAAGAAATGATATCTATTAAATTAAAAAAGATCTGACTAATTTAATACAAACAAATATAAAACAAAGTTAATCATTAATATGGAATATACATCGTTGTATTTCTCGGTAAATAAACATTCGATTTATTTATCAAAGCGCATGTGCAACAGTTTAATGCTGTTTAAATATTAAAGTTAAATCATATAAAGGTTTTTATTTAATACTGAAAATTTTATTCTACAAAAATCATACACATTTCTGCATAAATATATAATTAATATGCATGATTTTTTATAGATAATGTAAAAAGTGTAGATTATCATAAAAATAATATAAAACTAAATATTATCATATGGAATCCATTATGTTATTTATAGTGCCGAAACTACTTAAATAGGTTATGTGAATACAAATTTCACATTATTTTAATAATTTAGTACATAATATATATATATAATGTTTATATACTATATGATATATAATAATATGAACTTGTATAATTAATATGCCAATGTAGATCTCATGCTCACAATAAGATCAAACCCTTAATTCAGGCTTAGGCTATATAAATATAAATGTTGGTTTATACTTTAAATATTCATTGAAGGAAATGCATATCTATTTCATAGCACATGTGTGAAGAGTAATAATCTCCCACAATATTTTATATATAATAATTATAAAAAGTTGAAAATGTAAAGATAATAATGTATAATGTCCTGTTATTAACATTCATATATATTACTTTGAAAAGGTATAAGAATACATTATTGAAAGAAGTTTTTTTGTATTAAAACAATGATTTTGATGATAAAAAAAACCAATTTAAGTAATATTTATTTAAAATTAAGTATTAATATATAGGGATAAAAATGGTGGAGATCATGTACTAAATTAGCACCAAAATATCTTAGTAGTGAATTCCTACTTTATAAAGTTTAAGCACAATATAAATGTACTAAATATCTATATTCATAATCATAGTCTAATAAAATTATAAAAACTACATTATCAATATTTAAATCATTTGTATTCTAAATGTAATAATAAATATAGTTATATGCAAAATGACTAGGTAAAAGGATATGCAATAACTAAAAATATTAATTGTATAATTAGTTGCTTGGGACATCATGTGATGTTTATGTACTAAAATGACGGACTATGCACAAATGCATTCAGTTGGGCATTAAGTGTTTCTTTGTTTTTCTCAAGGAGGAAATAATTCAGGAACTGTTAGCACCCAATTGTGCCAATTTCATCATAGTGCTGCACATTTAGTGATATTACATCAATTCATACATAAAATATTAATTGTCATGAGGATTAATAAAATTAATAATAAAAGAATTCTTCATTACTATGATATAAATAATATATTAACATTAGGGAATGTTAACACAACAAAAAATATATGATAAACTTAATAATAATATTGTTGCAAATAAATGTGCAAATTAACAATTAATAAAAATAAAATATTTAAATACTGAAATTTATAAAACTATAAATGACATAATTAAAGCTATACATCTTATTAAAAATATTAATTTACAAAGAGAAATTGCTATTAATTGAATGCTAGCTTCTTATAAAAAATACAATAAAAAATTTTGAAACATAAAATTGATACATTAATACTGATGAATATTTAGTCACATGTGATAATAATGGCTCCCCATTTAACAGTTTTTCACATTGTAATGCCATTGCTTTTAGATTATACATGTATTTTTCAGCAATACACACTAATCTTATAAATATATATCTTTTTACAATATTTGTATCTAATAATTATTCAAATTTTACAAAATTATTAAATATTGTTATTTTATGTTACTATGCTATAATGACTACATTTGACCCTGATATTATACAGACTTTTTCATTTAATTCTGAAATCTGCATGTATGAGAATGTAAACTGCATGTTGATGATCTTTGCAAAATATATCATATCAGTGTTACATTTTAAAATATCTTTGTAACTACATAGTTTTCTGCAAAGAATTCAGTCTTTTTATTAGTCATTTTGATATTAAGTGAAATTATCTAACTGTATCATCATTTCATTCCAAGGAAATGATTATAGTTACACTGATTTTAAAATAAAATAATTTCATTTTCTTAAGTAGTTTTACTAGTTATCTATATCACACTTCTCCATTTCATCACCACCATTCACATTAGTGCAGGAAGCCTCTAACAATTTACAGCTGTTTAACATTTAGAAAAAATATTAAACAATTCTGATTCTTGAATTATTAAAGCTATAAAAACTATAATTTAATATTCCATACAAATATAAATACATACATGTATCATTGCTTTATAATCCCATTTCAAAAAAAATCACCTTTTTTATACTTTTCGGGTGGCAGTTCAAAAGCAGAAGTTTCAGTATATTTGCCAACCTGAGCACTATTCATTTATATTTCTCTTAGTAAGAATTTTTATTATATATATATATACATATAAGAATAAATATAGCGGATTTGAAGTCAGACTTTCAAGCACCCTTCAACTATCCATACTATTTCAAACCACTGATACACATGACCACATACATGTGGAAAAGATAAATAATCACCAATAAACGTTTTTCATGCTAAACCAGCACTCATCAGTTGGTCCATATTATAATCTCCCATATATATATATATAATCAGTGCTCCCCTATATTTACAATTAGGCTCCAGGTATGTGAAGAGTGCCTGTATTTCATATATATAAATATATTCTAGCAAAGTATGTGATTAATTATCATTTATGGTAATAAATCCAAGATATAAAACAAGATTTATTACTTTGATGAGCCAGGTTTCAATACAGCATATCTTTGTTAAAGCATGATTACAAGAGTGTTAGAAAATACATTAACATGTCTGCATATATATAAACGTACACTAAACTAGTCACTGATTATTATAATTTGCATAAGTAATTTGACCTAGTGGTTGTTTATGTCTAAATTAAGCGATCAGTGCAGAAAGGAAGGTTAGGTCTTATATTTATAGAGTTTTTAGAATTAATTATCTGTCAAGCTTATTTTATATTGTATTTTTTATTACTACTTTTTAAACAAATAATTTTAATGTCAGCAGGTTTAAACGGAATGACCATATTTTTTCTCATAGCCTGTAAACACTGAGCTATATATAAGAATTATTACATTTAACTCCGTTATATAGATAAGCATGCTGAATGATTTTAGATTTTAAATTTACACGTGTTTCTTCATAATGTCTGGCGTTGCAAAATTGATAATCCAGGGAATATACTAATTGAGTTTTATCATCATCTTTAATTCCATCTTTAGAATTGTTAATAAGTCTATTTAGCAATAATGACCATCTAAAACCATTATTAAAGTGCTTGTGCATAATCTACATTATTTTTGTGTGTATTTTAGGAATGTAAGCATAGCAATCCATGGTTTAGAATGAGCAATTCTTTACATTTTATATCTAGTATAAAATTTTCTTATTTGTTTGTTGAGCATGATCGTGAAATAACGAACTTTAATGAAATCTTTTTTATAACCCTTAAATTATTTTTTCTATAAGTTTCAAACTTATAAAGTTTTGAATTCCTAAACAAAAAGATTTTAAAGCTTGCCATTTTATATTGAAATGAAGTTTTTGAATGTGAATGCAGATAACCCATAACATAAATAAAAAAATTTAATATTAGATATCAATTTGATAAAACTTCTAATTCTAAACCGTGGATTGGGATTGATATGCCTTACATTCTTAATACACACACAAAAATAATATAGATTGTACAGAAGGACTTTAATAATGGTTTTAGGTGCCCCTCATCTCTAAAGATACAAGATAGAATTAAAAGTAATGATAAAGCTTAATTGGTATATGCCCTAAATTGTCAATTTTGCAATGTCACATCTTATAGAGTCACATACAAACTTAAAATCTAGAATCACATAGCATGCTCATCTATATAACATTGCTAAACACAATAATGTTTATAGCTTGGTGTTTATAGACTATGAGAAAAAATCTGATCATTGCTTTAAACCCATGACACTTAAATTATTGTTTGGCACATAATTAATTGTAAGATCTCCATAAATATGAATCAATAGCATTTTTCCAACAAACACTAGTAATTTAATTAACAACACAGCCATCCATTATATTAATTTACATATGCAAATATGCTAATATCTATAGTAATCAGTGACTAGTTTGGTGATTTTTACTTGCATGCAGACAAGCCAATGTATTTGCTAATATTTATTGTAGTTCTGCTCTGACAATGACATGCTGTGTTGAAATCCTGACTCAGCACAGAAACAAATATTGTTTTGTATTTAAGATTTACTTCCATAACAGTTAATAACTGCTTTTATATTCTAATAGAATATATTTTCTTACATATTATTTACAGTTAAATTATTTAAGGAAAGAATGTTAAAAGAAAGATTATATATTAAAAAAAAAAATCAATTTTAAACAGATAATAAAGGGTCAAAGAATGATTTAAATTATAAGTACACTTGGGTATCATTTTACGCATATTTATTTAACACGATTTTGAAGTTACACGATTCATGTTTCTTCTTAATATTTTTGTATGCGGTTTCCATTTATGCATTAACACTGTATTAGATCGGAAGTTGAACTTTGATAATGTGCTATTACTTTAAATAATAAATTTCGCACACTTATGTCATATTTAAAGTAATAGCACATTATTGGAATTCGACTTTCATCCTAATAATTTCAATATTTTCAGTGCTTTATAATAGTAAGATTTTATGCAATAATGAAATTAAAATCATGATTTTCACATTTTATGTACACACATTAAATTTTAAAAGATTGTAATGTAAATTTGTTCAAACATTGTGCGTGTTAATTTTGCATTTTAAATCACATTTTGTTTTTGCATTTTAAAAAAGAATGTAATCAATTATTAATCACTTAGTGTCCGCAAGTTTATTTTTAAAAGGTGAGTAATAGCAGTGGGCACAATTAAATTTGACAATTAAAAATTAAAATATGATTTTTAATTGTAATTAACAATTCAAAAATTATTTAAGGCGACCTGAAATTAATGTGATGTGAAACGAAATTTGACTTTTAAACGGAATTGAAAATTAAAAAATTAAAGACAAAAATAAGAATTTAATTTTTAGTTGTTAGTTTTAATTAAATTTTTCCCATCAGTGTAGAAAAAGATAATGAAACAGAAGTGGAACCTGTTCCTTTCACTGCAAAAATGATTCGAGAAGGTCTTCAACTTTTTAATCAGTTGGCAAATTATTTTCTTATTAATGACACTAATCACGAACGTGCTCTTAAATTCCAACAAGAGCTAAATGGTTGTATGTCTGGATATCGTGAGCTTCATAAACAATTAATAAAATCGTCTCAAAGATTAATTACTAGTTACGTTGTCACCAGAAAACCATTAACACAACATGAGAGTGAAGTTGGCACTAGTTGTATTTCCTCTTGTGAAGAATCTGATTTTTTACCAGTTTGCAAACGAATCTGTTTATCGGCAAATAGCGATAATAATTAAAACATGTATAAAAAATGTAAATTGCTGTACTGTAAATTATGCATAAAAATATATTGTTTTGAATAAAATTAAATATTATAGTTAAAAAAAGTTTGTCTTGTATCAATTTTTTTCAAATTTGAAATTTTTTATTAGTCATATTTTATTTCCTTATTTTTTTTTGCACAAATTTTAAAGTAATTTTACATTGGCGCTTTGCTTTTATGTGATTTTTGAAAAATCACAGTCCATATCCCCCCCTTTTCAAGGTAAGTTACATCTATTTTTGTGCAATTTCTTTTGCGCATGTTTTCTGAGGAACCTATCTATCACGTAAAACAAGACTCAGGTGTAATTTGTAGTGGCATATAAATAGTAATCCATAAAAAATTGTTGGTATTGCTGGATTTGTACATTAGTGTAATAACAAATTGGTTTAAAAAATAAAGAATAGGAAAATAATTGTAATAGTAAAATTTATATAATGAAAAGAGTTATATATAGATGCTAAAGAAATATTATGAATTAAATATATATATAACAATAATGAATATATATATATTGCAGCTGTAAATATGGTTCTACATATTTGTGCTTCCCTTGTTGCTAATTATATAATTACTACTATGGGTTTGAACACAACTTATATGTAATTAGCACCAGCATCGGATCTTTCTAAATTTAAATATTTTATGGAAAATTAATTATGAAAAAAACATTTATTTTTCTTTTATAAATTATCAAAAAATTTTAAGTTCTTTTACATATTTAATTTGTGTATGTGTATATATGTAGGATAAATAAATAATGTTATATACTGTAAATAAATTTTTTTATAATTTATATAAAATAAAATAGAGATTTAAGAATCATCCAATGCAATCTGTAGATCTTAAGATTTTGGCAAGCCATTGTTTCATTTTAAAAAAATGTATAAAATGTTATAAATACCAAAGATTCTTTATTTCAATTTTATTTTGCTAATTGATTGGTCTTTTCATACCATATATGAAAATGTAAGTCAATTTAAGATATAGTCAAGTATACTGAGTACTTTGAAACAATGACTGGCCAGAATTTGATCAGATTAAAATCTAAACAAAAATGTAATAAAAACAAAAGATTATGTCCTGTTTCTAGAGATGTGCGAAATGGATAAAATATCTTGCCTCAAGGCAGAATTCTTTAAATACTCACATTAGGTATAAATAGCTAAATTTTTGGCCAACTTATATACTTATTCTAAGTCTTATCTCAGAGTGGGAACTTCACATCTGTTTAATTAGTGAAATAAGTAATGGTGGGGTAAAAGAAATGGCAATTTGCTTTCCCATACCTCTGGGAATCTCATCTACCATTCACTATGCCAAAGCTTGAAACATCTGGGTTGAATATGTGTACTGTTCAAAGAAGATGCTTGCCTGAAAGTGAACTTTAAATCTCTACTGATGCCTGTTTCCACCTAAACCAAATTTACAATCATGATCCACCAATCATCTGCGTTGCATCAAGTTGGCCAAGGTAACAAAATGTCTACATTGTCACCAACTAGTGAATTCTTAATTAATCTAATTCTTATTTAAAACTGTATTGTAAGCCTTTTCTTTTATTTTAATTCTTAAAATATCTTTTGTAAAATGTTAAATAATGTCTATACAATTTATTCTAATACTCTATTAAGTTCTTAAATATTGGTGCAGCAATTTAGATTGAATCTTATTTTCTTTTAATTTGTTATTTTGATTTATTTTAATATGCCGAGTAAGTTTAAACTTCACTGCTCATATTTTCTCTTGTTAAATAGTTGGAGACATACATTTTCTTTAAGGTTAATTATTATAATAAACTCGCCTGGTTTTATACCAATTGTTATATATAATGATGTTTACTTTTAAATGGCAGGTAATGCTTTAATGCCTGTACTTAGCTATCCTCATTAATTATAGAGTGAATCCTTGCCTAATCATTGAAATATGTTTTACCAATGTATTTAATTAAATCTCACCAGAAGTGAGTTTAATATTCAATGTCGTATCTGTATATGTGTGACCTATAATTTATTTTATATATGTTAACACTTATAATATGCTTTAAACATATATAGGTGAACTTGTATGTATATTGATCACTGATAGAAATTTAGGGAGATACTGGAGAAGTATGAAAGAAAGCAATCTATCCCCTTTAGTCTTTATATTCTGACCCATTTTATATTTTCTTAGGTATTAGTTAATTGCCCGTGGATGGTTTGTGCTAGACATTCCATTACACCAGGTAGCACATTATTTTATACAAGTATTAGTTTATCATAGCCATTAGTGATACAAACTATTTATATATTGTAGGCATTATTGGAGTATCGTTATAATCATTTAATCCATTACTTTTCTTGCTTTGCCATGCACCATGGAATCTTCAGCATGCTGGACCTAATCCTCATTATCCCTCACAAAGTAGATACTTTTCCTACTAGGGATTTCTTTCAGGCACTTCTAATGGATACATGTATGAGAAAATATGGATAAACCATCCCAACAAGCTAGCTTATGCCATTTGCTGTGTCCCCAACTAAAATTGGATGACCAGCAAACAGATACACAATAAAGAATAATTTGAACAGTGAATAATCTGTAACAACAATATCTCAACAGTTCACTAATGTTCAGTGACTGCTACAAAAATGGTTCCCAATGGGCTCAGTTTATGCATACTTTGACCCCAGTCCAGTTTAACTGCACACAGACCCATCATAGTATAGCACTGCAACCGATTATAAGCTCCTTACAGCTTCCATATCTGCAACAGTCCAACTGTAACTCCACTTAAAAACCGCTGGAAACTCAACTCTTCATTTAGCTGCTATCTGGACAGTTTCCTCAGGCTACAGTCTCCCAATCTCTAAGGGTCTATTCAGCTATTGCCCACGAACACATTTCCATTGAGTGCTGCACATTAACTGAAGCACTGACACTAGATCTCTGCTACACCAGAATTGAACTGGAAAATCAACTGGAGATGCACTCTAATGGTTCACATACTTGTTATGTACTCTTTATAGCTTTCTGATTGTTCCTACAATTAATTACCATCCCCATATAAGGTAATGTATTTAGGTCTATAGCTAATTAAATTGTACCTTCGAAATTCCATACCATATAAGGCAATTTAGTCTCTTTGATGGAAATATTGAAATTTTATCTATTGCCATTATGTCAATTTTTTATATGTGTGATTCAAACTCAGACTTTCATGTGACCCACATCTCTCTGCCATTTTATATTGCTGACCCACTTGATCACACACATGTCGAAAAGGTAAATAATCACCAATAAACATATTTCGTGCTAAAACAGCACTCATCAGTTGGTCCAGATTATCATCTTCACACATATATACAATCAGTCGGAGCTTTATTTTAAGATAGCCAAATTTCATACCTTAATATAAAGCTGAGTACTGATTGTATATATATATATGTGGAGATGGTAATCTGGACCAACTGATGAGTGCTGGTTTAGCACAAAATACATATATTGGTGATTATCTTTTCAACATGTGGGTGGTCAGGTGGGTCAGCAATATAAGATGGCAATGAGAGTTGTGGGTCTTGTGAAAGTCTGAGTTCGAATCCCACTTATATTACATATATAAATGCAGGTGTTAAGCCTGTACAATGTGTTAATTCTTTAATTAAATTTTTATCAGTTATCAGTTCGCGATCTAAAAAAAAATCTCTCTAATAAATTCTAGTTTTTCTGGAGTGCACAAACTTGTATAATATTTTTACAAAAATACAACACTACTATTCCTCAGAGTTATGTTCTTGGCCGTTGTGCAGACATATTCTCACTCTTGTGCCACTATTCTTCAGAGCTATGTCCTGGGCCATCATGCAGGCATAGTCTCATTTTTGTGCAAATGTAACAAAGCCACCCAGAATGTCTTAAGTAACCTTCATATATACAATAGTAAATTATAAAATAATACCGCCTTTATTATTATTAATTTATTATACACTAGCCATGCTATCTGTAAGCCGTAAATATATGCTTTTTGCCACTCATTCTATTTAATTCTTTAGGTCAGATTATATAAATGCAGCCTATTTAGGCTGAACCATCTTATTCCCGCCTATTTGAGCGATCTCCCATATCTATGAGAAAAGTGATCTCGCACTTTCTTAAAAATCACACATCGCCGATTACTTAAGATTGTAATAAAATCTGTATATGCAAATTCGTGATGTTTTAAAATGATGATTAAGCTATAATGTATTATTGATTATCTGATTAACTTATTTTATAATCTTGGCATATTAACCGCTCAAATCAATTTTACATATTAACCGCACACATCAATTTTCATATGTTAACCGCACAAACCAAATTTCTGAGTTGTAAATTAAATTTACCATTAAACCAATTATTTTATTTATATAACTTTTCAAATGACCTATTTAATTAATCCACAGAAGCGTATAATTGCAAATTAAACCATCAAATTTGTAATAATAATTGTATAGACATCTACACACATATTTTGTTTTAGTTACAATTATTAAATTACCGATTTACTCATTTAATAAATTTATATTATATCCATTTCTCTGTATTATAGTATTTGTCATTCATTTCCCAAATCTCTAGTATTAATTATTTGATTGAGTTATAATCTTCCCTAATTGAATGAGATTTTCTTTAGATTATTAATTAACCCCCTTTGTTTAAAGTTGCCTTGAATATTATTATGGTTCTGATTATTAATTAATATTAAGCAATAGTCTGTATGTTCTTTAATTGTTATATTCTGTAGAAATTATTAGTTAATCACTTGAATATATTATTGATTTCCAAATCTTTGTGCTCACCCGTTCTTATTGCTGGGACCGGAGTCGATGAAAAACTTGTAAGTACCCTCAAAAGTGTTGCTTTAATAATCATAGACCCTGGAGCACAGGCAATCAGGTTAACATTTAGTATTGTTCCTGACTTATGTATCTTGCACATGCTAGATGGATATACTTTTGCTTGGATGAACACATGATTTTGACCGGTAGAATATATATATATAATGTATTGAAGTATATACATGGTTCATGTAAATAAATAAAAAAGATTTTAAAAAGAAAAAAAAGAAAGTAATCCTATTGGATTTTTTACATATGAAAGACTACCTACAATATATACATATAATATCGTTTATATACATCTATGTAATTAGACAGGACTTGAATTCAAATCTTCAAGCTCCCCACAGATCTCCACTTTATTTTATACAATCAATACTTATGACTACATATATATGAAAAAATGATCTCCAATATAACCAGCACTCAGCAATTGGTCCAGATCATCATCTCTCACACATATGCACAACTAGTTCTCAGTTTATATTAAGAAAGCAAGTCTTCAAACTTTAATGAAGAAGCTTCAATTTTCTCCAACCTTCAACTCTTCAGCCATCCATATCATTGAAAATCTGAAGATGGAATGCTCAAAGCTCTTGTTGATACCAATATTATTGTCATACCCACATTGACTTTAAATCACTCTGACTCCTCATATGTAGGACCTTAATAAGTCTATTTAAATACACAGAAGAGGGATGGTCAGAATGCAGATTGAATATATAACATGTAAATACATGTGTATTATCTATACTAAATTTAATATAATTAGACAGGACTTGAATTCAGAACTTCAAGCTCCCCACAGCCTTCCAAACCTATATTATACAGCTGATACACTTGGCCACATACATGTGAAAAAGAAATGATCTCCAATATTTGTATTTCATGCTGAAGCAGCACTCATCTGTTGGTCTGGATGCCCTTCTCCCACACACATATGCAATCAGTGCTCATTTTATATTAAGATAGCAAATCTTCAAACTTTAATGGACAATCTTCAATCATCCATCCTCTTCTGTGTATTTAAATAAACATATTAAGGTCCTGTATGTGAGGGGTCAGAGTGACTTAAAGTCAACATGGGTATGACAATAATATTGGCATCAACAAGGTCTTTGAACATTCCATCTTCATATTTTCAATGATATGGTTGACTGAAGAATTGAAGAATGAAACGTCTATTAAAGTTTGAAGGCTTGCTATCTCAATATAAATTGAGCACTGATTGTGTATATGTATGGGAGATGGTGATATGTACCAACTGATTACTGCTAGTTCAGCACAAAATACATGTATTAGAGATCATTTATCTTTTTCACATGTATGTGGTCATGTGTATCAGTTGTATAAGATAGAGTGGAAAGCTATGTGGAGCTTGAAGTCTGAATTCAAGCCCTGTCTAATTACATTAAATTTAGTATAGGCAATTTACATGTATTTAAATATTATATATATTGTGCGTATGTATTTGTCACAGTCATTTTTAAGTAGAGCTTAAAAATAGCAATTTTTTTTATAAATTTAAATTAGTCCATACTATTTTGTATTAGTTTTGTGAGTAAAATAAGTTTAAATTTGTTAGATAGAAAATTTATAAAGAGATTTAAGGTATTTCAAAATTATTTTAATATAATTTAAATAATAAAAGAAATGTATTACATATTATTTAAAAGACAAAATTACTTTATATTTAAATGATATGACATTAAAACAATAGTTTAATTACAGTACTAAATATTACATAATATATCTAATATATTTTAAATAATTAGTAATTATTTATTATTCTAGAATGTTCTAAAAGTGTCACATGTTGTGAAAGTTAAAAACAGCTTATGTCTTGAAAGTGTGTGTGTTCATCTTTTAAGCTTTCGTGTTATGCAGAAAAATATTAGTTTGCAGTTTTTTGTTAGTAAAATTAGAAACATGAAAATGTTGCAAACAATAATTTAAAAGTGACAATTAAATTTATTGTATTGTTTAAAATAATACTTTTTGCTTTAAAATTAATATTTTAAGTTATTAAATATATTTAAATTATTTAAATAAAGGTATTTTATAATATAGAAATATTATATAAATTTAAATATAATATAAAATGATGAGTCATAATTTAAAAAAATATTTTGTAGATGAAATAATTTGATTTATATGTAAATTAGTATTTGATAAGAACTTGGATTAACCAATGAGATTACTGGATAGGATAAGTATAAATAGAGGTGTTCAATCAGTCTAGACATGAATAGTAATAGTAATATTTCTTGTCTAATCTTGTTTTGTTTGTCTAATCGGGTCTTATTTTAATGTTTAAGTTTTTATAAAATATTTTTTTAAATTTAAAAGTATCATTTTAAATAGTTATTTTAATGTACTTAATGTCCGATAAATTTAATATTTCCTGTCAGTGATAATTTATGAAAATTATTAGTTGTCCTCGAAGTATCAGCTTAATGTGACTCAGAAGCAATGAGAATTTAAACCATATGACCAAAGAAAACTTAAGTATTTGTAAGAATTTTATGTTTAATATGTTTAGTATATGTGAAATGAAAGAACATTTATATTTAATAATTTTGATAAACTCTTATAAATATAAACTATTGAGAAATTTATATCTTATAAGTATGCAAATGATACTTGTGGAAAGTTATTAAACAAACTTTATGTATTTTAAAAGGAAAAGGAAGAACAAATGATGTTATACAATGGAATTAGATACGTATGGAGGAATCATATAAGATGTGAATATACTTCATAATATTTGCAAATGCGTATATAAATATATTTTATTACTAGTTTATTTTAAGAGAACAGCATGAATGGATATTATGTTTTAAATTTGTGCGTAGCAAGATTGAGAGAAAATATCTTTTGAACTTTATATTTTTGAAAAAAGATTTTCCTACTTAAAATAAAGATGAATGAACTATACATCTTAAAAGATTTTACTATTGAAAGAAAGATAAATGAACTATAAATTTTAAAAGATTTTACTATTTAAAAAAAGCTGAATGAGTTGTACATTTAAAAGATTTTCTTTATTAAAAGTAAGATGAATTGTAATATGATTTTAAAGATTATCATTATGTTATACGTAATATTGCTTAAATAATAAGTGAAATAATGCTTAAAGCTAATTGGGATAATTACTAATGATTAGAAACCACATAAACAGTCACAATAAGGATAGTAATCAATATTTCTCACTGCTGTCAAGGCAACCTTCTCACCTTTTAAAACCCTTTAACCGCTGATTATATTATTGGCCGTATGAGTTAAAAATCAAAATTTTTAATTGGCCAATTTACAAACTGAAGTGTTGATTAACAAAGTCAATTGTCAAAATATATTCACCTTTTAATATTATATTCACTTTAGTTTCATTTGTAAAAAGTATATTAATAATTTGTCAGATTATGAAAGTGAATGAAAGTTTTTTCAAAAATAAATTTTGATTTATAATTTGAAAAATATTTGATAGTGGCTGAAATTAAAAGGAACACCAATTGCCAAACAAAAAGATGTGCCAATGTCATGATTTCTTTCCATTTTGCAATAAATAAATAATTCTTGGTAAAATCTTAACTATTTTTCTATAATAATTTTATTTTTAGCACTATTTTATCAAAATTGTTTATAATTCATCAAAAAATACTGTTAAAATGGTCTAAAACATTCGTTTATCATTTTCGAAATAAAACAAAAAATGATCGTAACTCTTTACTTTTTGGCAGCCATTTTCTTTGTTGTCAAAATTTAAACAGCCAATAAGATCCAAGAAAAGGTGGTGCTTTTCTTTTGTTTGACATATATGGTCATTTTTATTGATTTTTTTACTTGTAAAATAATTCAAGAGAGGGCAGCATCTTACAGAACTTTTTTCTTCGTAAAAATGAGCCCAGAATCATAATCGTAGTACAAAAAGTGACCGATTTAGAGTGATGTCAAGTTACCTCATTTTTAAACAAATCGATCAGAGAAAAGATTATTAATTAGCAAGAATGGGAATCCATTCTTACCAATGGTCCATTGAATATATATGGACACAAATATTGCAACTTGACTACAGAGTATGAAATATTGATACAATGAAGTTTAAATAAACCTCGTTACACATGAAATAAACATGTCACTGTAATGCAGACTACTAAATAGTCAATTATAACATTACAAACTGCAATACTTTTAAATTGACATGTTTATTTCATGTTTAAAGAGGTTTATTTAAACTTCATTGTATCAATATTTCATACTCTGCAGTCAAGTTGCAATCTTTAAGTGTCCATATATATTCAATGGACCATTAGTAAGAATGGATTACCATTCTTTCTAATTAAAAGATGAGAAGGTTGCCTTGACAGCAGTGAGAAATATTGATTACTATCCTTATTGTGAATGTTTATGTGGTTACTGATGGTTTCTAATGGATAATATTGCTTGTATTAAGAAACTGTACAATTTTACAAGAAATTATTGATTAATATGTGTGCATTCTAAAGATAAAATATTGAATTTTTAAGAAGTATCCTGTGATAAATTATTGCTATTTAAATACAAATATATACGTTTGGAGGAAAATAAGAATGAAAATTGTCTGCTGAAAAATTAACCAATAAATAATCTTATTTTATAAAATGCTTTATAAATATTTATTGATGAAAGAATATTAACATTGCTGTATTTTGCCATAGTTTAGACTAGTTTGAAAAATATATGTATGTGGAATATATTACATAATATGAAATTATATTAGCGAATGCTTTTCCTTTCAAAATATTCATTTTTTTTGATAAATATTAAGAAAACAGATTTAGTAAAATATTTATCCAGTACGAATGGACAATAATTCATTAAGATTTTCAAAGATTTAACTTTGTGATTTATGGAGTTTATTTAGTGGCAGTAGGGAGAGAGAAGTTTTTGTTCAAACGTTTTGTCATCCATAGCAACAGGAGAAATGAGGTGTTGGAAGAATGAAGGCAAAGAAGAACTTTATTCACTTTCAATTTTGTTTTTTTCTATTTTTTCAGTACTCTTATTATTATCGCTAATAATATTTAGTAAACATGTTTATTAGAAATATGTGTTAGTTTTAATATTGGAATAGCTTATTTTTAAAAAATAAAGAAAAAGATAGATATCAGAAAATTTAATTTTCTAAAAGATAAAAATAAAATATCTATAACTTAATTTATGTTTAGACAATTGGAAGAAATGGGGATCACTGTATTTAATTCCAATAATTGTTAGAATTAAAGGTAAATTGTTATGTATTTTAATAATATTTTAATAGTATTATAATTTATATTTTATTTATCATATTGCTTAAATATTAAAATCAGATAAATCATATTTATATGATTATGAACATATTAATTGCTTTATGAATGTAATGTAAATGTAAGAAAATGCCTTGTGAGTTATCTAAAGGTATTTAAATAATTTTTATGACTACTTGAGCAGGCATATATTTTATAACATAATTATGAGTTTCTAGTATACTATTATGGATAGTATCTATTTAGATACAATTTAAATGTTGATCTCTAAAGTTATCTAATACTATAATATATGTGAATGGATATATGATAACAATGAATATTTTATTGAAATCATTTGTGTATACAATGTTTTGAACCATCTTGAATTTAATATTTATTTTGAAAAGTGTGCTTTGGAGATTATTTTATGTAATGAGGTTAGTATTTCTTTGCAATGTTAGCAGAAGTAATGTGGAAAGTGAAGGATAGTGGTCTGGGGAAGTAATTATAAAATGAAATCCTGTGTATTATGGATATAAAGGAAGAATATTATATGTGAATCATATTGTTATAAGTTAAGAGTTTAAAATACAGGTAACAAAGGTCTGTATAGTTAGTACATGGACAGTTACATTCTTTCCATAGTTCAGTAAGAGCTCAGGAAAAAGCTATGACTGGAATTTGGGGTTTATGATAAATATGTGATCTTAAGCATTGTGACCATGCTGCTTCATACTCGTTTGAGTTATTGTTGCATTCATATCCCTCACTATAATCACTATTAATTGCCACTCAGTATTGCCTCATAAATGATAGTTTAAAGATAGTTAGAATAAGAACTAGACTGTTGAAAGTTGCAAATTTTTGTGAATGCAAGAGGAGAGAAAAATTCTATCACAAATGATGTTTAATTATTTACTGTTTATACTGAAAGTGGAGAAGGAATGATTTGATATTCCTCAAAATGTTTGAATGTTAGAGATCATTAAAAACAAATATTAATGCATATTTTGTCTGATTGTGATAAAAAAATGAAAGCATAAAATATGAATGCTATTATGGTAATAGATTATAAAATAAATAAATAAAAATGTCAAGTAATATAATTCTTTAATATAATTTGAATTTTCTATAAGAAGAGTGAACTCATAGAAGAATAAAGTTATAGGATTATTTTTTTAAATGTTTTAAAATTAATTAGTTTTATAAAATGATGATTAAAGTTATTTCAGTAACTATATTTTTCTTTATTTAAATTTTGCATTGAACTATTAAAATTTACCTGAAAGGTAAAGAGAAATGCTTTACTAGTAAATAAAAGAAGTGCCTAATCTTTTTCAATATAAGGTTATAGGTTAAGTTTTGAATAAGTGCTAATTTAAATTTAAATTTTATAATTAATAGGCAATACTTTTCTAAATAAGGTGAAGCATATTATTAATTAAATAAATCATATTTATTTGTTGTTTTACTATAATGATGATAATGAAATATCTTTGTCTCAATGATAGAAATAATGATATTATTGCTATAATGTATCATATATTCTATTTTCCATATTAAATAATCAGAATGAAGGCTATTCAATGTTTGTTTATTTTACTGTTTCTTATGTAAATATTTTAATCTAATTAATTTTCTTATGTTATTTTATGTTGCAAATATTTAAAGTTTTATAAGTTTATATTGTTGTAAATATAGTATATTGTTAAATCATAATAAAATTATTAATGTTTTTTTAATTAATATCATCTTGAGAGCTTGATTTGTCTGAATGTTTTCTTTGAATCTTCACATCCACACACATGATTTATGAAAATTGTTTGAAATATTATCTTATTGCACATGAATAATAAAAGTAGATTATTATTATTATTGTTTATTATTATCATCATCTTTCAAAAGGACTTTAGTTCAATAATACATTATTATTTCTAATGTGTACAGTGATATTAAACCAAACATAATAGGTTGACAATGTTGTTCTTACTATTTTGTTGTTTCTATTTGGGGTTCTGTTGATTCTATGTTGTTGTGTTATAAATGCAAGATGGTGTGAACATTATAACCATCACACATTTGTTAGCCGATTGCTTTCCCTTTCCCCCCTCCCTTCTTATTATCGTTAGTTGACATTTTATAATTCCCAGGTGTCTTCAAATGTTTTTGATGATGCCAGGAGTTGATCTCTCTTCTGGATTTTTATCATTGTTTCTAAAAAAACTGTGTTATAGGGGGTTGTGGGCTTTCCATGATTAATTTACAATGTGTAGCCCAAATGGTGTAATTCAAAAATATTGATAGACGTATTATGGGATAAGCTTTTGTATTGATACTGTCCTTCAGAGATGAGATCAGTTTGAAATCTATCTAGGTGTTGCAGAGTATGATTTTTTGGATCACTATGAGTCCAGTACACTGTGAGAAGAGGTGATCAGATGTCTCATCGCTGTTCATGCAAATGCTGCAAGTTGAGTCAATGTTGTATCCTCGTTTATAAAAGAGGAAGTGATTTGTAGGTACTCTGTTAACATTGTACTTGATGAGGAAATCTAGGTATTTGGCCTCTAGACTACATCTCTTAAAATTGGTTACCAGTTTCTGATTGTTATAGTAAAATGTGTTATGGGATGTAAGATTGGGTGGAGGATTGTGTATGCTTGCCATAATAAAATTTTAAAATCGAATGTGGAATCAGTTATTGGGCAGTGCTGGTTGACAAGACTTGTAAGTCTGGTGATCCATGTTTGCCTGCTTACCAGGGTCAGTCCGTAGGTGTTACTTTTTGAAGCAGAGATTTTTGGAGAATGGTATTATAACCATATGATGTTACCAAATTAAATATCACATTGTGAGTTTTTTGGTATATCAATGCCTAAATAGAATGAAACGCAAGACTATTTAGCTTTCTTAGTTGCTGAATACCTTTGAGGCTGATCGTGACCGATTTACCTCTCCAGAAAAGCCTGGAACACAATCCATTTATTCTATTTATGAAGCTCTTGCTGATTTTGGAAAATGGAAGAAAGTATGATTTTTTGGCATCACATTCATGTTAATTAGTGCTACCTTGCCAGGAAGGGAGAGGTAAACTCCTATTGCATATAACTAGAAAAAGGCTACATTTATAACTATTTTACCACATGCAGATGAATTAAAGTTAATATAAATAAATTGAAAATTATAATTTGGGGAGGGGGGGATAACAAAAAACAAAGGATATGCATGTGGTTTACAAATTTGAGTTATTATTAGTAGCAGTAGTAGTATTATTGTTGTTATTGTTATTATTACAGAAGATCTAATTATTGGTGATTATGAAAATTATACTATGCCAATTTTAAGAATATTTAACATTGCAATTATATTAAGAATATAATATTTCCTGTGAATGCCACATAATAAATAAAAGATTACATTATGTTTGTATAAGAATTTATGATTTTACTTATCTTTATTGAAGAATATTAATAGTTAAATAGATGTATGATTTTAAGAATCATTAAAATATTGTAGTTGTCTGTTGTTGTTTTGTAAGGGTAGTTAAATATATGTAAAATCCCTCATTATATTTAACTACATGATATTAATTTGTCTATTATTGTTATAAGAAGGTGAACCTGAGATATTAAATAATTATAGAGTTGTATGAATTAATGATGGATAGAAATTTAGTTAATGTTAAATTTAATGTTATTTTTATGAAAGAATAGTAACTGATTTATTGTTTTCATAACAAATTTAATAAGTTCTTAAGTTAGGATTATTTTAGATATGTTATAAGACATGAATTCTATTAGAAGGTAGTTTTATTATATGAATTAAGTAGGGGCAATATTCTTATGTCATTGAGTATATCTTTCAGGATACATCCTCAATGTTAAATCATTGTACTTTGCTGGATATCTCATGTAAAAAAATTCATTATTTTGTAATCGAACCATATTTTAATTGTAATAATGAGCTAGTTGTAATTTAAATTGTTAGTATAATAGATTGGCTATACATTTAATTTGAACCCTGATTATTTATTATTATATTTTAACTTTGTTAATTTATTATATTTAATTATGAAATATTAATTTTGTTAGATATTATAAATTAGAAGTGCATTTTGAGCTAGTGATAATAGTACTTATCTTTAATGGTTATTGTTTCCATAACCCGATTATAGATTATGTTTATCAATAGTTAGCCAGAGAGTCTTTAGGTTACATTTGTCCAGATTGTGTAAGCATGGGATACAATATATATTTATGTTTTTTTATTTTATCATTTACTTACAATATTATTTTTATTCAAAAGTGTTATATCTAAGAAAAAGTAAAAAAACAAAACAAAACATTTATTTAACTTATATATATATACATTTTAATAATGTAAAAGCTGATTAAAGTTTTTGACATAGCTCTAAAGCTGCCTTTTCATCCACATTAAACATAATTTATTTTTAAAAATATGTTGATTTGCAGTTATATACATACATATATATAAAAGAATAGTAGTTAGTGTTTTAGCATATTTTCATGATCTGGGATTCTTATCTTGAAGAATAAATCTGACATTTTTTGGGACTATCTAAAATACCCCAAAATAATTAATCATTACAAACCCAGACATCCCTTCAATACTGATTGGTAAATAAATAGCCAGCTATTTGTAATTGGCAAGTAAAGTAGGAAACAAACACTTAAATACCTGATAGAGCTATATAGATCACTAACTTGATAGCAGTGTCTACTCCAATATTCAAATATCTGCTAAGAGGTCTGGATTTAGTTATTTTTAATTTACACACACATACACATATATAGGAAAGAGAATGAGATTTATAAAATAAAAATGAAAATATGAATTATTAACGTCTCTGGAGAGAGAAGGAGAGAGAGAAACTAACTAGTAATTATCTCTTATTAATATGCAGAATGTAAATTAAAATTTTGCTATAATTAAAATTTGAATTGTACAATAATTAGAAGCTTGTTATTTTTACAAAAAATAAATTTAGTTTCTTCTTTCTTTTCTTTTTTAATTTAACAAAATCAAATTTTAATTACTAAATAACAAATATTTTTTTTATGATAAAGGTTACTATTTAGTACTTTACATTTCATTTAAACTAATAATAAATCATTTAGGCAATGTATAATATAATAGCAAAGAAATTATAATTTAACAAAATAAAACAATTGTGACATACGCAATAAATTTATATTGATCTTCACAAATTATGTCAGTAATGAACATGATAATTGTAATATAAAGTGGTAAAAAGTTTTATTTCACGAAAGGAAGCTCCATGCATCAAAGCACATGAAATAAAACCTTGAAGAGAAAATAATGTGAGAATGATTTAAAATTACAATGGTCATTTTCTATACAGGGAATTATCACACTGACTTTGTATATAGTTATCATAGTACATTTTATGTATTTAAACTGAACTGAATTACAAAAAAACTTATTTATAGTTTAAATGTAAAAATGAATATCATTTGCCATTTGAAAATAAAGCTGTTTCTTGAGGTTACTATTATGACTTTGTAAGATATTATTAATGAACAACTGAAAGCAAAGCTTATAGTTAATTGTAAACATTTAGGTAAAAAGTATAGTAAACAAAAGCAAAACTCTCCATACAGTAGCGCCATCCTGTGCCAAACAGAGTAATTAATAGATGCCAGTAGGCTTGTGCATAAAATCCCTATCTAGTGCCTACTCATCCAATATTCCCAGACTAGTTTGGCACAGGGTGGCACTACTGTATGGAGAGTTTTGCCTTTGTTTACAACAATTATGTGCTAGTATAGAGATGGTGATCATGTGATGTTTAGTGGTTTAAAAAGTATAGTGAAAGTTCATCATGATGAAAAAAACTTATGACTGCTAAGAAGATTACTTTCCAAAACAAGTTTTTAATATTAACCATAAAATGAAAAACTTAACACAAAAAAAGTTCAATTCACTGAAATTGAGAGAAAAGAAAAGATAAAATTTAGTTTTCTAGGAAATATATTTTCTTTGTATTTTTGTTTTTTGAAAATGTTTTCAGTTTTAATAGTATCTATTATATAAACTGCTTAGATAGGCATACAATGATAAAAAAAGAAGCCATTTTTAATTTATAAAATGAAAATATATAGGATATATGAGCACAGACTTTCACATGAACCACCACTCTCCACCCTATCTCATAACACTGATACACTTGAAAATATAAATAATCACCAATATATGTATTTCACGCTAAACCAGCAATCATCAGTTGGTCCAGATTACCATCTCTACACATATATGCTATAAGTGCTCAGATATATATTAAAATAGCCAATCTTCATATTTTAATGGACAGGCTTCAATCTACTCCACACTCTGACTCTTCAACAATCCATCCAATTGGAAATCTGATGATGGAATGCTCAAAGGCCACCCTGAGGCCGAGATTCTTGTCACACCCATGTTGACCTAAGATCAATCTGACCCCTCATGTACAGGACATAATCCATTTAATACATATACAAGGGATGGGCAGACATCTCTACTACGTAATAACTGAAACACAGGCTTATTATATACCTGTGTCTATATATATAATATATAGGTTATATGAGCACAGACTTTCACACGGCCCACCACTCTATCTCATAACACTGATCATTTATCAAACTTTTATTTTATAAACTTGCCTTTAAGTTTAATGCTAAAATCATATTAAATTATCTTTTCTTTTTTAAATTGGAAATAAAAGTAAAAAGTAAATATTAACTTCATGTTTTTAATAAAGTTGTTAATTTTCTCCCAAAACATTAACTTTTGTGTATATTTAATTCACAACTTTATTTTTAAATAAACAGATATCCAATATAATAAAATATTAATGATCACATACTACATACATATATATTACTATGCTATTATATCAAGAAATATTATTTTTATAGATATGTGCTACTTGTTGACCATGAATTTGATAATCGCACTTTATATATACTGGAATCAAAAAAAAAAAAATCTATATATGTAACTAAACATAAGTTGTGTGAAAAAAATAAATAATGAAATAATAATAAAATAAGAAATTTCTAATAAGTGAACTAATTGAATGTGATATAAATTGAGGAAACTAACTTTCTCTAACTTTTTTTTAAAAAAGAAAATAGCAGCTGAATAATCAGAAGTGAAATAAATTTATAAATATTTTTATATTATCATCATCATCATCATCAACCATTATCAATCCACTGCAGGATGAAGGTCTCTCCAAGTTTAATCCTTCTTCTCCGATCTTTAGCTTCTCTTCTCCACAACACCCCTGCACATTTTCTTATTTCATCCATCCATCTCACATGTGGCCTCTTTCTGGGTCTTTTACAATCTTTGGAATCCAGTTTAAAATTTCAATTGTCCATCTATTATCATCTCTTCTAGCAATATGTCCAGCCCAACTCCATTTCAATCTTTTAATTTTTTCAATAAGGTCAGTAACACCTGTTTGTTGTCTTACCCATACATTGCGTTTTCGATCTCTTCTTGTTACTCCCAACATACATCTCTCCATACTCCTTTGAGTGGTCTGAAGTCTCTGTATTGCTCTTCTATTAAGTGTCCAAGTCTCAGATCCATAAGTAAGAACTGGTAAAACACATTTGTTAAAAACCATCCTTTTCAAACACATAGGCATATTTCCTTTTAGTATCAAGTTATTTCTACCAAAAGCACTCCAACCAAGTTTAATTCTATGATTAATTTCCTCCATTGTGTTTCCATCTGTATTAATAATCTGACCAAGGTATTTGTAACTGTGAACTTCTTCTAATTCTTCATAATCAATCTTTATTTTCATATTTTAAGCAAATCGATTAAACATTACTTTAGTCTTTTTAACATTTATCTTTAGTCCTACTTTTCTACTTTCATCTGCTAACTCCTGCAACATTTCCTGCAGCTCTGAAGCATTATTTGCAAAAACAACTATATCATCTGCAAAATCTAAATGACTTAAATATTCTCCATTTACTTTCACTCCTTTAGTTTCCCACTTTAATCCACAAAATACTTCTTGCAGCACTGCTGTAAAGAGTTTTGGAGATATGGAGTCACCTTGTCTTACACCTTTCTCAATGTTGATTTTTCCAGTATCATTATGTAATCTAATTGTTGCTGTTGCATTTTTATAAATATTCTTTAAAATATGACAATATCCTGGATCTATACCTTGATGATCCAATGCTTTAATCACTGAAGAAATGTGTATAGAATCGAATGCCTTTTCATAATCTACAAATCCAAAACATAATGACAACTCATATTCATTTGTCCTTTCTATGACTTCTCTCAATACCTGGATATGATCTATTGTACTAAAACCACTTTTAAATCCAGCTTGTTCTCTTGGTTGGTGGAAATCCAAAGTTCTCTGTAGACGAGTTGTAATTATCTTGGTAAAATTTTTATATAAAACTGATAAAAGGCTGATAGGTCTGTAATTTCTAATATCTTCTTTATCACCTTTTTTAAATATTAATATTATTACTGCATTCTTCCAATCTTCCGGTACATCTTCATCATTTAGACATTTGGTATATAACTTTGCTAAAATTGTTTCTATTTCTTCACCTGCTTCTTTTAATATATCAATTATAATTCCATCACTTCCTGAAGCCTTTCCTTTCTTGATACACTTAATTGCATGTCTCACTTCTTCATTTAAAATTCTGGGCAATTCGGAAGATGTAATAGATATAGGAGGGACTTGTTCTTTATTACTATATAATTCTTGATAAAAATCTTCTACCAATTTCATGATGTCATCTCTCTTTTTAGTAATAATTCCATCTTTTTTTCTTATTGCAGATATAAATTTTCTACCAATACCAAAATGTTGTTTAACATTTTTGAGACTTTTATTTTCTTCTACAGCTTTCCTTGCTATTTCACAGTTATACTTTCTTATATCATTTTCAACTCTTTTCCGTACCATTTTACAAAATTTGAGATATTCAATTCTTTTTAATACATCATCTTCATATTCCTTCTTTTCTTCATAAATTCTCTAGTCTCAGTAGAAATTTTATTAGTCAATTGCTGCTTTTTTCTACCAGCTATGTTTGTTGCAGTTTTTAAAAGTGTATCAGCTATTTTCATATTAATTTCATTCAAATCTGAATCATGTTCAAAATCTCCTAACACTTGAAACCTATTTATAAGTTCTAATTTAAATTCATTAGAATGTTTCTAAAGATTAGGAATATCAACTGTAAATATTGTTTTTCTTAATAATTTTTGTCTCTCTAGTTTTACATTAACACATAACTTACACCTTACTAATCGATGATCACTTCCTGTGTTAAATTTATTAAGAACATTACAATCTTCTGCTATATGTATTTTCTGTTAGTCAAAATATAATCCAATTCTGCTGTACCTTCATTTGGATGCTTCCATGTCCAGTTCCTTTTAACATTTTTCTCAAAAAATGAATTCATAATATAAAGTTTTTCTTTTTCTGCAAACTCCACAAGTCTATGTCCTCTCTCATTTCTATTACCATAACCAAAATTACCTACAGCAATTTCATCTTTCATTTGTCTACCAATTCTAGCATTAAAGTCTCCCATAACAATTTTAAAATGTTGTTTACTCTGATCAAAAGCCTTTTGTACATCCATATAAAAATCTTCTACTACTTCATCACTATGAGAACTTGTTGGGGCATAAACCTGAATTATCTGCAATTGGTATCTGCTATTAAGTTGTATAACTAATCTTGCCACTCTGTCCGATACACCATCAATCTCCACAATATTGTTCTTCCACTTTTTATTTATAATGAATCCTACTCCACTTGTATTTCCAATATGTGTGCCTTTATAATAGAGTATATGTCCACTTTTTAAATCAATTGTTTCTTCTCCTTTTCTTCTAACTTCACAAAGTCCAATAATGTACCATTTAATATAAGACAGTTCTTCTAATTCTTGCAATCTTCCTTCACTTGAATCAAAAAATAGAGAATGAAAAATAAAAAAAGAAGTTAGAATTACTCAAATTCAAACAGAAGCAAATAAAAGTAAGGAAAATTAAAAAAAAAAAATCATAAAAATAATTTTTGTCTTGCATTGGTGGTCGAGAGGTCAGCGCGACTGCCTTGCACTTGCAGACAGTTGCCCGGGTTGCGGGTTCGCGTCCCGGCTGATGCTATGACATTAAAAAAAAAATTTTAATCTAATCCAATGAAATTTCATTTACTTTATAATTTTTTTCTTTCCCACTATTTATGCTTATAATAATTGTATATACTATAATAAACTTTTACTTTTTTAACTCTCAATAATTACTCTAATAGGAACTGATTTCTTGCCCTTTTTTCATTCCAGACTCTTCTAATCGATTTGCAATATTTTAAAAATATTTCATGCATTTATTTTTGAATATAGAATTATTATCATATATTTTATTAAATATTTTATCATTGAATTTCACTCTTTAAATTTTCTACAATTGCTACAAGATTATATACAGATTCCTGTTAGTATACTTTTATTAGAATCCAGACTTTTTTAATATAATTTATTTATATTTTCAATGCATTGAAAATGTACTTTGAGAAAATATTACAATCATATAATATTTCTTTGTCTGTTTTACATTTTCAAAATAGAGGAATTGTGAGTTACATTTAGATTTACTAAACACCAGCAAATACTACGAAATCAGCAGATTATAGTGAAGACAAACATCATGGTTTCAAAAACAATTTAAAAAAAGCAATCTAATTAAATACAATCAAAAATATAAAATATAATTAACTACATCAAAATAAAACAATATTCAATGCAGTCTAACAAAATAAAAACAAAATTATCAGATTAAAAAAAAACTATTTAACAGAATATATATATATTTACATATGTCAAATGCGTTGACCGGGAAGTGAACCTGGGCCAGCTGCTTGGAAGGCAGCTATGCTAACCGCTAGGCAACCAACGCTTGACAACAAAATGATATTAATCTATCACATTTCAGAAAGTCAGAAATCTTTTGTGGACTTTTATATGTTTTACTTTGATAGTCAAACATTATTAGGATAGCCTTGAAAAATATTTACATGCATAAAGTATTTGAATACAATAGCATTATATATAATAGTTCAAGCTGAAGGTAATATACTAAATTCTAAAAAGCAATCACAGCGAACTAAAAGTTCTAAAGAATAATCACAGGGAACCATAAAATCCCAAAGAGTTAGCAGAGGGAATCATAAAGTTCCAAAGAGTTGGCAGAGGGAACCACAAAGTTTCAATGGCTACGTTTGAAGTATACAAGATAAGAAATATAACATTTCATGTTTCTGTTATAATTCATTTATAGGAAATAAAAAATCAAAATTAAAAGATTACAATATATGACTTTAGAAAAAAAAATTCCACAGAATTTTTTTTCTTCTAATGAGTAGTTTGGTATGAGAAATAATAGAGATGAAAATAAAAATGAGACGATTTGCTCTACATAAATACTCTTCATATAATAAAGATATATATATATATGAGAGTTTAGTAATAATCATTACGAATCATAACGTAAAAGTTGAAAGTGGAGTAAATTGATGCTTGAAAATGAAAATGAAACAATTTGCTCTATATAAATACTCTTCATGTAATAAAGATATATATGAGAGATGATGACCTGGCCCAACTGATGAGTGCTGGTTCGCACGAATTGCACCTTGGGGATTATTTGTCTTTTATTGTATCTTTATTTATATGAAATTATTTATGAAATAAAGAAGAATGGAGAAATATAAAAGTTGTCTAATCTATAAAAAAATAATAGGAATGATGAAAATGATTGATATTCATAAAGGAACTCAACACACATAATACAAATATTAAAAAATAATTTATAGATACAATGTAAATATTTCTAACTTAAATTAGGAATTAAAATTTTGCCTCTATATTTAGTTTTCTGATAATGATAAAAATAAGAAAAAAAATCGATTAATTTTCGATTTTTTTTACTTAAAAGAAAATGATTTAAATCTATTAAAAAAAATTACATAAATATACAAGAGCAACATTAAAAAAAAAAAAAATTGTGTTAAGACAAAAAAAAAAATGTTCATCTTAATATATATAGAATGTGATAAATTAAACATAAAAAATCAATACATAAATAATACATCTCTATTTTTAAAAAATACTTTTATTTTTTTAAAATTATATTTCTTATACAAAACATAAATCAATTAAGACAGAAGAGATTGTGACAATGCTGTGTTGCCGCCTGTCATTGTTAATCATATACCTACGTAATCTTTCCAAGCTATTTATCTATTCTTTACTATCTGCAACACTCTCCTTTATGATCATTTATCAATCTCCTTTTCTATTATTTTTCTTCCTCTTATCCTCAACAATTTCTCATTTTAGTTAAGCACAGATACATATACGCGCACATACTATTCATAAAAGATAAAATCTAATTATAAATACGTTATTAAAATGTAAGTTTTTAAATAATAGCAACAATTTTATATTTTAAAAGTAATATGTGTGATTTTAGTTTTGAAAACATCATTAATAATTCATAGATTAATATTAATCATAAAAAAATACTGAGTCTAAATATTTATTTTATTTTCAGCTATGGATATTTTATACTAACATTCAATTGATGTGTCAACATTTTGATTTTGAGAGATTCGGTTGTAAAATAATTATCATTATCCAGTTGACACCATTATTTTTGTGGTAAGTACATTATTTTCATAATTAATGCCGCTTCTAAATGAGAATAGCTTTTCTAAATCCAAAAAATAAAATATAAACACTTGAGAAACTAAAGACAAGTTTTGGCATTACTTTTTTTTTTTTTTTTTTTTTTTTTTTTTTTTTTTTTTTTTTTTTTTTTTTTTTTTTTTTTTTTTTTTTTTTTTTTTTTTTTTTTTTTTATTTTTTTTTTTTTTTTTTTTTTTTTTTTTTTTTTATATGTTTTTTTTTAAAAATCTTTTTTTTTTCCCAAAGAGAAATAAAAACACCCTTATTTTTTTTTTTTTTTTTTTTTGTTTGGTGTATAAAATTTTGTTAGTTGTGTGGTTTTTTTTTATTTTGTTTTTTTTTTTTGAAAAAAAAAAAACACAAAAAACAAAAAAAAGAAAGAATTTTTTTTTTTTTGTTTTTTTTGTTTTTGAATTTAATGGAGGGGGGTTGTTTTTTGGTTTTTTAAGAAAAATAAGAAATTTTTATAAATATTTAATAAAAAAAAAAAAAAAAAAAATTAGGAGGGGGAGGGGTTTTTTTTTTTTTTTTTTTAAAATTTTTTCACAAAAAAATTATAAAACAAATGAGAAAGCCAAAACCCCCCCCATCACTCTTTGATTTTGGTGGAAGAAGTTTTTTTTTGTGAGAAGGGGTGTGTTGTAGTAAAGAAAAATAATAGTTTTCCCACATTAAAAAAAGAGGGAGTTTTTTTGTTTTAAAAATTTTTCCATATTTACCTTTTTTTAAAAAAAAAAAAATGTTCCCCCAGGGAAGAAGTTTTGAAAACAATCTCCCCACCAAAAAGTTCAAGAGGGGTATGCAGTTCTTTCAATTGTTATGTTCTTGATTAATTCTACAAAGTGTCTAGAATCCCTGACAAAGGGTAGGGTCTTGCACGCCAAAGGGTTAAGAAATTTGAGAAGAAATTTTGACAAATTTTGGCAAGATGGATGTCTAGAGCTAATAATAGATCTTAATGAAATGTGATCTTCATGGATTTTAGATGGACGATAAAGATAAAGAATTTTACTGAAATATTAATTTATCTTTTTTTGAATCAACATGCAATGCTTTCTGAGTAACACTTGTAACTTTGTTTCTGTACTCAGTATCGGATTTTTTGCCACTTCTCTGTATTGGCCTACTGTAAGGAGTTTTTGTATTTTGTTGTCATAATCAGTTGTATCCATTATAACTGTTGCATTGCCTTTGTCAGCTGGAAGAATGATTATATATTTGTCTATTTTGAAAGATTTAACTGATTTTCTCTCATTGTTTCTCAAATGTTCTTTTTTATATCTGCTGCTTCTTCTAAAGGCAATTTTTGAGTGATTTCCTCAGTGGCTGCCACTGTATCTAATAAAGGGATATTAAATGGTGTAATGACAAAGTTTAATCCTTTTTTGAGAACAGAAATTTTAACATCCGTTAGCAATTTAGAACTGAGATTTTTAACAGATGAAGCTGGTACATTGTTTGGTACATTATATTCTTTTGATATGCTCGTGTATGTTTGCAAGTTTTTTCTTTTGGCATTCTTTTATTTTTCCATGTAATCTAGAATACAATTTTCTTAGTGTTTGAGAAACTCTTGTGAAGTCTTCTTCTGTAAGTTTATTTTTCAGACAACATTCTATATTATTAACAGAATGCAAGATTTGATACCTGGAAGATTTTTGAGCATTTATTCTTTCTCATAACAGAGCTTCACTTGCTCTCGGAGTAACTTTCTCAGTTCTCTGAAAGTGAATTCGAGGTTTTAGTTGCAAACCTTTAGGAAAACTATCCCTTCAGATTTACTTTAAAAAGTTATGTAATATTTACTAAGGCTGTGACTAAAGTTTGATAGTATCAGGTCCATACTGAATACATAGTGCTTTACTGAAGGTTTGTGATGATGGTATTTTAGTTGTATTTATTTATATATTGGACTATTTACATCATCTAATATTAAGTATTGAATGTCTTTAGAAAAATTTAACTTTATTTAAATTTTTGAAGTACATTCAACTGTTAGCAATGCAAATAAGAACTCCTTACAGCAGGCCAATATGTAAAAGTGGCAAAAGATCCTATACTGAATACAGACACAAAGTTACAAACTTTACTGAGAAAACACTGCAGGTAGGTACTTCAGTGATTCAGAAAAAAGTAAACTAATATATTTCAGTAAATTTACTGATCTTTATGGTCTACCTAAAATTCATAAAGATCACATTCCATTAATATCTATTACTAGTTCTAGAAATTCATCTTGACAAAATTTCTTCTCAAACTTTTTAGTCCTTTGGCATACAAAACCCAGCTCTTTGCCAGGGATTCTAGACACTTTGTAGAATTAATCAAAAACATGCCAATTGAAAGAACTGACATATTAGTAAACTTTGATGTGGAAAGTTTTTTCACAAATGTACCATGCGAAAAAGCATTGTATTATCTATTGTAAGAAAAAGGGTAAATAGTAATAATAGCTTACAAACCAGAACAATTCTTCTTATTGATAGTATAATGAAACTATTAACATTCTGCATTACAATTTACTTTCAATAAAACACACAATTCTTCCAACAAAGTCAGGGAATAGTTATGGGCTCACCCCTGACTAGCAATATTTGTATGAGGGAATTTGAAACCACAGCCATAAAGACTATTCCATATCCAACTAAAGTTTGACTTTTCTATATTCATGATACATTTTTTGTATAGCCACATGGTGAAACAAGTCTACAAACTTTCTGTAAACATATCAGCAACATATCCACTTCAATTAAATTCACAATGAAATCATAACAAGAACACAAATTGGCATTCTTAGATGTTCTTGTGACAAGACTCCCACATGGCAAAATCAAAACTACATTATACTGAAAACCCACACATGTAGGAAAATACTTATCATACATCCAATCACACTACAAACACAAAATATGCAGTTATACTATCACTATAAAATTGAGCAAAAAAAATTTGTTCAGAAACCAATGATTTGGAAAAAGAAAAAAAAATCAATATTTCTTATGAAATATGGTTATTTGTCAGCTGCTATTAGAAAAACTTTAAATAGACAACATAAAGAATTATCACAAGAAATAGCAATTATTAGTACATCCATATATACTAAAAATAGCAGAGAAATTAAGAAAAATCTGCAATCAGTATAAGGAATTCTAACATCTACAAAGCCTAAACTTGAATTACTAAAAAACAAAAACTGTATCTATGAAATATGATGTGAATGTGGAAGAATGCATGTTGGTGAGACTAGTTGTCCCATTAAAAAAATGATTGCAAGAGCATAAATTGATGATTAGAAGAGAGAAAATAGGTGTATCTAAGGTAGCAGACCATGTATGCATCAATGAACATATATTCAATTGGGAAAATACAAAAATATTGGATAGAGAAAAAAGTATAAAAGAGAAAATTTAAAGAAGCTGCTCACATGACAATGAAGTATAACTCCATAAGTCAATCTAGTATAGCTATGCATAATGTCTGTAAACCATTAATCAGCTTTGCCCTTAGAAAAAAGTGGATAAATCAGGAGGAACCTCATAGATAAGTATATGAATTTTCTACTGACTGTTGCCTTTGGCAAGATGACTCAGTTGGTTAGAACATCACCTTAAAATCCAATATTCAAAAATTTAAAAGTCCAAGTTCGATTCCTATGCTAGTACTGTCGCTGATCAAGCCAGAAACATCTGAAGAAGAGAAAAATAATACCTCTTGAAACATTGTGCATATATTAACTTGTGTGCTATTACTAATAGTTGAATGTACTTTGAAAATTTAATTAAAGTTAAATTTTTCTAAAGACATTTACTACTCAATACTAGATGTTGGAAATAATCCAATATATAAATACAACTAAAATATCATCATCACAAACTTTCAGGAAAATAATTCCTTATAGTTTGTTAATCCAGATATATCTCTTTTAGGGCTGCACAGTGATGATGAAGAATATAAACCCCACCATTGGCTGCATTATAAATGATCGATCAAACATCATTACATTACAATACATAAAAAAAGTACAGTTCAATTTTAAAAAAAAAAAAAAAGATGGACAAACAGATCCCACTCAAAAGATTACTCTTTTACAAATGTCTTCTAATAACGGATGTTGCAAAAATTTGAAAAAAATAATTAAAATTCGGGAAAAAGTGATTATTATTTATGAAATATTATCTTAATTGTGTTCTTATTTTTATTATACCTTGGCTGATTCTAAAACCTATTTTAAAAATATTTTAATCAGCATGCTGGAATAATTAGATTATTAATCAAACCTGAATACTTTAATAAAAAGATAATACTCAGATATATTTTAATAAAGCAGTTGATGGATATTTTTTTAAAAAAGTATTATACATGTAATTTTAAATTTCCTATATTTTTAATATTGATTTAATTTTTATTTTAAATAATAAAGAATAGTTCAGTCATTTAACGATTCAAACTTTTTATTTTAACTTTATTAATATAAATTATCAAAATATAAAAAGTTCAATATATATATTTAAACGTTTTGAAAAACTATATAAATTTTATTCTGTTTAATTACTAAATGAATTTCCACGTCTATAAGCTGATTACAAAAGATTTATTCTCTCTTGGGCTTTCTTTTTCATAAATCTTCACTCTTACATGATTAACGTATAAAGATTTAAAATGCAGTAATATTAAAATGACATCTATTACAAGACTTCAACTAATATTTCTGGTTATTAAGTAAATCTTCTGGTTATTAAGTAAATCTTCATTAAGCACACACACACGTATTATAATGATACAGTTAAAACGTCTTCACATTCTCTTTAAACAAATGAATAAAGAAAAAAAAGATCTCTGAGATGCATTTCCGGTTGAACCAGAATTTTTCATTTGGCTCAGATCACAACCTCTCACATCGTGCCATTATAATAGTCTTTGAATTGACAGCAATTACATGAAAACTTTATCAGTTAATAATTTTTTCAAATAGGAAACGATAAAATAAAAGCTTAGAATCTATTGGAGTATAACATGTTCCCCTTCCATAACCAATAATGATATATCAAATTTTATTCATATGATTTCTTTTTTACAATTAATGCTTCTATGTAAATTTCTGTCCTCAAATGAGAATAGGTATTTATGTAGACCTTTACATAAAACAACAACAACAAATTAGCTACGTGGATGGGGAAAAAAATCATAAACCTGTTTGCAACCTTAAAATCACCCGTAGTCAGCTTCTTCATATCTATTATTTTAATACTGTAAAAAAATTTGTGGAATGAGTGGGGTTGTATATTACGAATTTAAATGTTAAAAGGCTTCATCAGTTTACTAATTGAAAGCAATTATACCAAATATCTGAGTGGAGAATAACATTATTTCTGGCTAATGTTAAGTGACTGTTTTTCCCATCCATAATTGAGATCTATCTTTTTTACATGTGTGTGGTCATAAGTATTGGTTGCATGAGATAGAGTGGATAGCTGAAGGGAGTTTGAAAGTCTGTGTTCAAATCTCTTATAATGATATTTTATTTCTTATATATTTCAAAAATAAGATAAACCTAAAACTCAGAACCCATGAAAATGTGATGAAAGTTGATTCAATCATATGTTTACTGTGTAATCATCACATAATGTTCATAAACTAACCTCTCTTCAGTTAATAATAGCTACAGACAATTTCTTGATCAATAACTGAATCATTCAATGGCTAGCTATGTGAAGGCTACCTGAAAAAAAATCCATTTCAAATGAACTCAAATCCATAACATGGCAGGAAAAGGCACTAACTTCTATGCTATGAGTTTATCTTAGTATACATCATCTTCTTTGTTCAAACAAAAATTATTTTAATTTTTGTCATATGATCATCTTCTAAAAATACTCCTGATTATGATGCATGTAAGACTATAACAGATATATTTTCTTTTATTACAACACTGACTTTTTTTATCTCAAATGCCATACACATATATTTTGGATAGTACATATCTCACTACAGATACTAATTTTAAATGAAATTCTATATTCCAATCACTGGTAATTTTGTCATTCTTTGGTACTTTTGTCTCTGATAATGAAACCACAATGCTTTGATACCAGCAGTTACAATTTTTTTAAAATTTTACTTATCAAAAATTTTCCATTGCTTTCACCCAAAACAAGAAAACTAAGTATGACTGTAATATTTCTTTAAAAATAAAATTATTTATTTACAATAATACACATGCAGGCTTGATTATACCTGGAAATAAATATTTTTATTTAAAATTAAGGCTGCCATCAATATTCAATCAATGATTAATGAATATCTTAATAAATTCAGGAGCAATAAATATAAATAGAAAAAAAGAATTAAAAAATTTAATAATTATATTTGCATAACGTATATAGTGATCTAAAATTTGACAAATTTACATAAAAAAGCAAATAAATTAATAACACTCAGTGAAGTTCCTAGTATTTTCAGAACTATTTATACTATTTCTCATTGAAATAAAAAGCTGATTTTAAGATTGATTTTAACAATTTTTTCCTCTGCTTTATAAATATACCAAAAAAATTCATTTGAAAAAATAAACAAACAAACAAACAATTTGAACAATTAGATCAAATTTCAGTTCAGATTCTGTTATATGATAATCAACCATCAACATAAAAAATTCCGACTACCATCTTTTGTTATATATGCATTTTATGAACAACTTTCATTTGCCAGATGAAGAAAGGTTTTAAACAATCATATTTCTATACCTGTATTAACAGTTGAATATTTTCTCATTATAGCAATTTAATTTTACATCTAAAATTTTTCAAAAATAAAAAAAAACAACTAATTTTACAATCAAAATTCTTGAAAATGTCAAAATTTATAAATACACATACCATATTATTTGGATCTAATAATTCTGATGATTTATATCTTGAAATTATAAATTTATCAATATTTATTTTGAAAAATTGTCTCAAAGAAATGTTGTAGTATTTATTTAAATTGTTCATTTCATAATTTAAGTTTAATACTAAGGATATTTTTAATAGTGGCTGATACATTTTTTTATTTTCAAGTTAATAAAAAAATAGATCTACCATAATGAATGCTGACATATGAAATGGATCACAAAGTACTATTATTAAGAAAGTTGTGGATGTATAATTAGAAAGTCTTGTAAAGCAAAAGCACGTAAAACAAATATTTAAAAAATGGAATAGATTTTAATAAAATTTATTCTGAAATTTTCATATATTATAAGTTTACATAAGGTGAATATTTTTTAAAAAAAATTGCTATGTTTGAAATGATGACTAGATGATATAAATGCTATTTATTTAACAAAAATGAAACTAAGATTTATTAAACATTCCTGAAAAAAAATCACTAAGATGCAAGAGTCTAGTAATCTTTAATTAAGAAAAATCTATTATTCAATGGCAGAATCCCTCAACACCAATGCCTGCAATATGGAAACAAATTAAAATAGATATATATATAAAATTACAATACTAGTCAAAATAAATACAATTTTACTAAAATTCTTCCACACCCATGGTTTGATCTATTAACGTATAGACCTTTTGAAGTGAAATTCAACTAAATATACAACATATGTAAATAACAAAATAGTCTTCCTATCATTCACTTCAAAAACCAAGGTCCCTTAAAAATCAAAGAATCATATAAAAAAGATGTAATCTTGTTTGAAAAGCCAACGATATATACCTACATATATGAATATATTTTTATATAGAAAAGGATTTTAATTACTTCTATTTTTGTCCAGTACATATATTTGAATATATGTAAAGGGGGAATATTTATCATCTAAGTATCTTTTAAAATACTGTATATTATAATTTATAAACTTATATATATATACTGAGAAAAGCTAAAATAATTTTTATGGACTATCAGTTATATTAATTAATATTCAAATATAAATAAAATTATAATTATGTAGTAACTAGCTACTAACTAATAAATATATAACATAAATCATTTTATATTTAGTAAGAAATGAAACCAAGATTTTAGTTTTAAACTTTATATATATATATATATATATATATATATAAATATAAATATATAAACCATATATATATATATATATATATATATGGTGGCATTTCTTGAAAACTAAGCTATATACAGGTATCTAATACTAACATATATCTAAAAAAACAAACTTTAGATTCCTTTCTAACTAAACACACCCACACACCCACAGAGAGAGAGAGAGAGAGAAATGGAAGAAGATAAAAAGAGATGGGGAAGAAAGAAAAGAGAAAGAGAGAAAAAGAGGAATGGAAAGAAGGGAGAGTAGGAGAGAGAGAGGAAAAGCAAGAATGAGAGAAGGAAGAGAAGAAATTCTTGCAACAATTGTGATTTTATTAGGTTAAGAAAACTTAAATTTTAGAGGGAATATATATATTGGCTTGGGATTTCTGACCAAGCAAATTGCTATTCCATTAGAATTTTTTTATTTATTTATTACACAGTTTTCTTTTAGAAAAGGCAGTACACAAGAGTATTATTTCAAAGGAAATGCAAAAAACTGCTTTATTAATTTTAAAAAGATTTAATAGAATAAATGTATTATTCTGTTTGAATATTTTGAAAATAAATACTACTACGGTTAAATCTGTAATAAAGAAGATAATGTATTAAATCGACGTTATTTAGAAATGAAAGGATTTAGCAATGGAGATCAAAGATCAACTTATCAGATTTACTTTTAATATCTCAGAACTCAGACAAGGATTGTAAAAATTTATGATAAATTTGGGATAAAAGTACTTGAAAGGAAAGTAAAGTTTTGAAGATAACTGCTAAAAAATAAAGCTGATAGCTAGAAAAAAAGATATGAATTAATTAGTGTTTGGAAGTATTTAGAAATCTAATTGAATAATGATTAATGGAAATAAAAATTAAAATGTAGATTTTTGAATTTGAAAATAAACTAGAATTAATGGATAGTTAAAATGAATGGAAAATGATGATTGTGGGCTTAAAGGTTTGCTAAGGAGGAAAATGAAAAACTTATGAAGATAACATCAAGATTGCATACCCCCTTAAAAAATATTTATTTTTAAAAAAATAAAGCAATTGTTTGAAGTTATTGTTTATTAATATAGTTTAATATAAATATATAAAATACACACACACACATATATATTGTTAATAGAAATTGTTTTCCATCTTTTACGTTTATAAATTTACTTCTATATAAATTTATCTTCCGGGGATGAATGGGTGTTAGGAACAATTACTGAATATACTTAGACTGAATATCCTAACTAATTATAATTATTAGATTGGATATGATCCACATTTCCTGATTATCATTCCCATAAAACAGGTTCATGCAGTGAGAGGATCTATTCCTTGTTACTAAAAATATTATTTGTTTATATCTTTAAATTGCAGATTAGAGCGACATTTCTATAATGAGAAACATCTATAGGTCAGGTTCAAATCCCTCTCTAGCTTCTTTGTGTTTAACTTCTTAACCCACAACTGGCTCAGGGGAACATGGCAATGCATCATAGGGTAGTCAATATATTTGATATAGAAACATAAACTATGGTTTATTTTCAACCAAATAACAATAATAAAATAAAGAAAACAGCTATTTCTGTATCGCAATTATATAGACTGAATATGGAAAAGAAATAGAGATCACTTTTAATGAATTAGTAAATCAAATTTATTAATATATAATAATTGAGTTAATCCAGAATATTTACAGATATTTATATTCTACAAAAGTTCAATCCACAACATGATAATAACAGAAAAAAAAAGGATTAATTTAAAAAATACCAAAAGAATATTAATAATAATAAAAAATATATTAGGATAAAAATGTAAAAACATATTAACAGATATGCAATCATGAAATGTATATGAAACAATATTGAGTACAAAATATACCATAAAACATTATGGATGTGCACTTATAAAATACATAAGATAAAAATACTAATTACAAAATACACCTCAAAACATTTTATTTCAGTTGTTCTAAGAGTTTATGTATTTTAATGACTTATTTTAGAACTAAGATAAGAAAAATGGGCTAATAAAAGTCTTACCAATTTAATATTATTTTGTAATCACACTATTATGTCTTTTAGATCCGTAGTATAGTATGGATATGTGACAACTTGATAATCCACAGATATAACTTTTTTTCCCCATATGTCATAGCATTGGCTGGGAGGCAAACCTGCAACAAACATTTGCAACCAACTGCTTGCTTGCAAGACAGCTGCACTGACCTCTCGGCTAACAATGGAGATCATTCATTCGGTTGGTTTCTTGATTAACTCTGTTATGAATAAACTGAATAAGTTTATGTACCTCCCACTGTCATTTTTTTAATTGTTTTCTAGTCCACTCTCAGTTTCCCTGCTTGAGATGATTCTATAGTTAAATTGATTTTTAAACAATTTTCATTTCTGCTAGTTAGATTCAATATTATGTTCTGGTTTCTTGTTTACATTCACATACTTTCTTTAACATTTAATTTTAGCATAGGAGCATTTAACAGATGGATATCTCATATAACAGCAAATATCTTTCAAAAACTGATGTACTTAATTTAATTTGGCTTAGGCATTTTCTTTATGATTATTAGCTATATCATAGTAAGGTCAGAACATGACACAAACCAGGCATTAACCCACTATCACAAATATATCTTTATAAAACATTATATTTTTCATTATTGTGGAATATTGCAGTTCTTTTCTAGCTAATATATCAATACTTTGTTTGTATATTTGAGCTTCTCATACCTCACTTCAGCATACTGGTTTCCCTCTGGTTTAAGAGAAAAAGCCAATAACAAGCAAGACAATACCAGAAAAGACAAACTAAACAAGAAAAGAAACAAAACATTTTGAGGTCTTTTTATATCTTTTTCCTGTCATTGATTTTTGAAAGATATTTTTTTAATCCAACATAAGTCTCACATATAAATTGTTGACCTACCTACCTACCCACTCATCTATCTATCTATCTATCTATCTATCTATCTATCTATCTATCTATCTATCTATCTATCTATCTATCTATCTATCTATCTACCTACCTACCTACCTACCTACCTACCTACCTACCTACCTACCTACCTACCTACCTACCTACCTACCTACCTACCTACCTACCTACCTACCTACCTACCTACCTACCTACCTATCTACCTACCTATCTATCTACCTACCTATCTATCTATCTATCTATCTATCTATCTACCTATCTATCTACCTATCTATCTATCTACCTACCTACCTACCTACCTACCTACCTACCTACCTACCTACCTACCTACCTATCTATCTACCTACCTACCTACCTATCTACCTACCTATCTACCTATCTACCTACCTATCTACCTACCTACCTATCTATCTATCTATCTATCTATCTATCTATCTATCTATCTATCTATCTATCTATCTATCTATCTATCTATCTATCTATCTATCTATCATCTATCTATCTATCTATCTATCTATCTCCCCCCCCCCCCCCCCTTTCCCTCCCTCCCTCCATCTATCTCTCTATCTGTCTGTCTGTCTGTCTGTCTGTGTCTGTCTGTCTGTTTATCTGTCTGTCTGTTTATCTGTCTGTCTGTCTGTCTGCCTATCTGTCTGTCTGTCTAATTAGTTTACTGCAGTAATTGCATTGTTTATTACTGTGATATTTATTAATTTTTTATTTAAATTATTACTTAATAAATCTTATCAAAGTAGCAAATATTCAGAATTAATTAAATACTTATATATATATATAATTAAATCAGTGATTTCCTATGTCAATTTTTGTTTATGTTTAAAAAAAATTATTTAGCTTTTTTTAAAAAAAAAAATTATTTAATTTATTCAAAATAAAATTTTCATTGATATATATAAAAATTGATTTTATAAAAGTTATTTTTTTCTTTATACACACACACATATATATATATAGTAAATAAAGTACTTTTGGGGTAAACTGTATATTATTTTGCATTATTTCCCAATATTTCAATGAAATAGCATCCATTGTCAAGGTTAACTTTTCAAAAAAAAACTATTACGTCTCAAGTAGTAATAAGATTGAGTGTGAAGTAGTTGAGCATTCAGAATATATGGAATAACAAAATGTTTATTTTCTTCAGTTTCACCATTAACTGATTTCAAATTTATATTAGAAGAAAAAGATAAAATAAATGGTCTCCACAAGATTGAAATATAGGGAAGATGGTATACTTTTCACATTCACAATAATTAAAAATTATAAATTAAGATAGGTTATCACAAATATTATATTATAGTATAACTCTCCATGTATGCTGGTGTAAAGCATTAACAAAATCATCTTTTTCCTCCCCACAAACTACAGTGCTTTGCACTGGCATTGTAGATGTGAAAAGGCATACCATCTCCCCTACATTGCAGGACTAGTTTGCAGGGAGGAGTGGAAAATAGCTTTGCCAATGCAAAGTACTGGTGTACATGGGGAATTATACGATATTTGTGATAACATATGTTAATTTATAATTTTTAATTATTGCAGATGTGAAGAGGTGCACCATCTTCCCTATGTTGCAGAATTAATACCTAAATATTGTTTGTGCTTCATCAGCTTTATTTAAACCAATTGCTCTTTTTAATATTTCAACCAACTCTGTCATGGTTTTCAAATCATATTTTTCCAAATTAGCAAGTATTTTAATATTATCAAAATCAGGTTTGTGACCAGTTTCTAAAAAACGTGAAGTTTATAAAAGCTGATGTACTTAATTTTTGATTGAAGACATTCTTATATCCCTTAATTCTGACATTAATTCATCTATTGGACTGATATACATAGCTTTTCTAGCATTGTAAACATGGGAATTTCATAAGCACCCTGGTATTCAAAACCTAAGACAAAGTACATTTGGAATAGTTTTGGAATACCAAGGAGCTTATGAAATTCCCATATTTGTAGTGTTAGAAAAGCTATGTAGATCAATTCAAAATCAGCTTTTACTTCACATTTTTTTAGAAATTGGTCACAAACCTGATTTTGATAATGCTAAAATACTTGTTAATTTGGAAAAGTACGATTTGAGAACCATGAGGGAGTCGATTGAAATATTAAAAAGACCAATTGGTTTAAATAGAGCTGATGAAGCACGATGTATTTCAGCCTTATAAAGATCACTTATTTGATCTCTTTCTTCTAATATAAACTTGAAATCAATTAATGATGAAACTAAAGAAAATAAACATTTTGTTAATCCACATATTCTGAATGCTCAACTACTTCACACTCAATCTCATTCTTTACCCCACACTCAATATCGTTACTATTTGAGATCTAACAGTTTTATTTTGAAAAGTTAACCTAGATAATGACTGATGCTATTTCATCAAAACATTGGGAGTAATTCAAAATAATACATGGATTAACCCAAAAACTACTTTATTTACATCATATAACCATGAAAACATTATATACATAACAGCATGTGGGAAGGTTAGCCTTTCAAAGAGTTAGTTGACAAAGACTACAAGACTAGTCAAAAGTGCTCCTAAGTAGATAAAATTTTTAAAATATATCGGATTACTGTATTTATAAATATTCAATTATATAATTACATATATTGCTTTGAAGAAAAACAGACATCAAATTATAATATTATTACATATACACAACCATATATATATATATAGAAGTAATCTATTGAGAGGAAAATCTGAAATTTTCAGACATCTACATGTCTTCAAACCCAGCTATCCAACTCAAATAGCTATATGGGGCTGAGAGATATTCAGCCATACCATATATTAGTAATCTTAGCAATATAACATTGCATAAGACTTAAGGCAGAGACTATAAATAATCAAAATAAGAGTCATACATCACATGACCTAATTCTCTTAAGCTTGTAAGATACAATCAATGAGGATTGCCAATTCCTCAGCAAGCTTTGTGATAAATGTTTAGGCAGAGCCAGCATTTAAAATATCTCTGTCAGCCCCCCCCCACTCCAAACCTCTGACCATGATTTTGTGCTCTGGCACTCCTCAGAGAGGTGTTAGGGTAGGTTCAGACATTAAAGCTTGTTGAGGAATTGGAAGTTTAAGAGAATTGGGTCATGTGATCTATGACTCTTATTTTGACTCCCCATATATATTATAAGTGTGTAATTATTAAGATATGCTATGATTTGGATAACTACTAATCACCATTTTCCTATCTAATATTACTAATCATCATCTTTTATACATAATTCACATCTCTTCTCATAAAATAAGCATTATCTGTAGGTATTGTAAGTCCTTTTGCTTGAAGGTAGGATGACTAACTATGACTATGTGATAATATTTGATTGTTATTATGATAATATCCCAATGCTTGACATTCACTCAACAATTTATTGCATCATCTCAATTACAGAAATACTCATAAACATTAGTGAATTCTTAACATAATTAAAATGAATGTCTTATCTGATAAAAGCATTTATCTTATGAAAACCAATAGTTATGAGATAAAACTATTGCTTTCACCTTAAGAATTAAAATACAGTGAAGCAATTATATAAAATATTACATGATTTAAAAGAAAACTTAAGTCTTTCAATTATGGAATATTTGATATTATTGTAACAAAACAGACTTTTGAAATCTTATTTTTGACTAATGCATATATGATATTATTAGTCAATTGCACATATAGAGCACATCAATTATATCAAATAGCATTCAGAACATTGGCTAAAATGTTGTGGTTAGATTGTTTCAAAATCAAAATATTTTATTTGATTAGCTGCATAATAGAAACTCTTTATATAATTGTTTCTGACCAGAGTGTCCCATCATAAATTGAACCTAATGCCATTTCACAAAAATATATCTTGCTAAATTTGTATAAAATCTATTAAAATAAAACTTTTACATGACTTAAAAATATAATTTATTAATGATAACCACAAACTGATTTGTATAAGAAATCATACAAGTGTAAAGGGAATTTGAATACATGGGATATCTTACAAAGACACAAAAATTTAAGGAATAAAGCAAAAGCTAAAGAAGTTTGACATAAAAATGATCTAGAATGGTGAGTATATGATTTGACAGTTAATGATGAAGTAACAGAAGAAAGTAATTAACTAATAACAGTGATCTCATCAGATATTGATAATGCTAAATAATATAGTTGTAATACTTTAATATCATATACATATTTGTATTTTTTTAATGATTTCCATATTTAACTAATGACTTTTTAAGTTCTTAAAATGCTCAAACTGTAAAAAAAAAAAAAAATGAAATAATAAAAATGTACTCATTGACAAAAAGGTTTTCAGAAAAGCAATAAATATGAATGATGAACCTTCTAATATATTGATTGCAGCCCTTTAATTATTAATGTTCATTAACTCCTAAATATTTTTAAAATACAAATTTCAATATTGGATATTTTTATTAACGTGAACATGATATCACAGAATTATCATAATATTAAATAGTAATTCCAACTTGAAATTCAAGTACACAGTTAGAAAATTCCTAAATTAATTTGAGGATTTGGTATGATATCTACCCAGATCAAATTCAACATACCATTCAATCAATAAAAATAATCATATGGTCAATTGTTGGAAATCATGTGATATTTGAGCACCTAAGTAACAGACTGAAAACAATAGCACTACCTAAATGACTAGACTATTTTTTTGTTGCGAATTGATCAAGAAACTGTTAGTAACTGAATTATCACTATACGAAAATTGTCCATAATAATGATCAATAAATAGTTGAATAAAGATATGGTACAATTAAAGAATGACTAACATTACACATGGTTGTAGACATTGGGTAAAAAAATCATGTCAATGTCTCTTAAGATGTACTTTGATTAATCAGCCTTTTTTAGTTGGGTGAAGACATGTTTCCCTTTCTAAATGCTATGTACTATTGTTTTACATTTATTGATATACTTTATTAAAATTAATTTTTTTAATAGGTATAACATTCACCTTTCAATAAAAATATAAAAGATTGCTAATTAATAAATGCTTTTATATTAAATTGCTCTGTTTGTGTATATTTCTGTCTGTATGTCCACATTTTTGAATTTTTAACAATGAAAAAATCCGTCCCCATTTAGAACTCAAATTCATATCCTTACACTTTCCAAGAACACTCCTTTACAACTAAGCCAATAGAAATATTACATTTGTAGAATAAAATTTTGCTAATCATCATTAAATTTATATTTTAATTAAAAAGCCAAAATATAAATATTTTTATATATTAGACAATCACATAATATTTAAATTTAGAATTTGTTTGTTAGAGAGGGTATTTTTTATTTTCATGTCTTAATATTAAATTACAATTGTCAGTTGTTTTTTTTTGTAGTCTTAGACATTTTTAAAAATAATATGTAAATATAATTAAAATGTAGAAAAATAACAAAGTAATCTGCTTCTTGGTTAATTTGTTATTCTATGAAAATATCAAAGATCTTAAGAAATTAGACTTGTTATAAAACAATTGGAAGTTGCATGAATACTGTCATTTCATAAAAGCATTTGAGGCTTAAATAAATCACAAAAATCAAAAATACCTCAAATGCTTATATGAAATGACAATATCCCTAAAATTTCCAATTGTTTATAACAAATTTAGATTCTTAAGACTTCTGAAATTTTCTAAGAATGGCAAATTAATGGAAAAGTTTTTTTACATTTTAGCCGGATATGTTTTTAAAAAAAAATTATTTAAAAAAAAATTTTTTTTTACTTACTATTTCACATTAAATCAATAAATTATCAAATTTGATTTAATCTTGAACATAGATTTTAAATTTAATAAAAGTTTATACACAGTGTACATCTATAGTATATTTAAATTTGAAGATGCATATCTCTGCAATAAAAATGATTATTAATCTCTACTTCACAGACATTTTTGTAATTATAAGCTCAATGATATAATAATTTCATTATCATTTACAGTCTTTATTACTTTTACAATGCTTTTTACAACCCACTATTAATGGTTTTGAGTGCCCCAGCAATCTTTTTTAGAATGCAGAGTACAAGACATTCTGGAGAAGATTACTGGAGTATTCAAAGTCATTAATAGTGGGTTATAAAAAGTATTGTAAAAAATAATAAAGAATGCAAATGATATTAATATTACATGGATTTGGCAATGCAATAGGAAAGATAAAGATATAATAATTTGAGTTAAAAATTAAAAAAATATAATTTTTCCATTCGAATTTTTTGTTTTATTATAATACCAGTATTTTTAATGATTCAAAGACCTTTAATATATTTTTTATTATAAATTAATGCTTTTGATAAAAAATATTCGAAAATTTTGCTTCTGTGATTTACTTGATATGTGGGTGTGTATGCATGCTAATAATTACCCACATTTTAATTACTTTAAATAACAAAATTAAAATCAAAAGAACCGCAATAAGATTTAGAAGTAAAATATTTAGTCATTATTTAACTTGGATTATTAATCATCTACCAAGGCCAACAGGTACTGTCTTCAGTCCTACCTGTAATTACTAATTAATTAAATGTGGCCTTTACCAAAAATTTTTTTTCGATTATAACTTACTTTAAACACACACACATATTTAAAATAAAATTTCTATTAAATAATAATCACTATAAACTGATATATTGTTGCTCTGACGTTTTTTTGATATATTTGTTCTGATTTTGCTAAAATATACACACAATAAAGCATACACTCGGCTTATTCACTTCCTAAAGCAAGTTATTATTATTATTTTTTTTAATAAGATACTTTAAATCAGTGGTCTTCAACCTGCTCACACCTGCGGACCAGCAAAAGTCTACAGATAAATTTTCTTAAAGATTTAAACTGCTTAGGCTAAGATGAGCATAATTGTTATAACTGACCAAAACAACACACTAAGTTATTGTGTATTGTAATGGTGTTGTTTACCTTCACATGCTGAACACTCTTTCTCGAGTTGCACAGTCATACTGCTATAGAAACAGTACAATAACAATCATTCTCATTAATGTGCCTGCATTGCTACATTTATTATTTCATTGTTAAAACATACAAAAATAAAATGTTATTCACCTGAATGTTGGGAAATATCACAGCTAGTGTAATTACATGACAATGATTATGAAAAATGTAATATCTGTATTCAATGTTAAATATTCATGATGAAGTTTTATATATATATATGGAGTTTGTATAATAAAAAACTTTCTTTTTTTTTTTAATTTTGAATCTGGTGTTATTTTAATCTCATTTTTACCCAATTAGAAAAAAGAAACAGAACGAAAAAGTTGTTTTAAGTAAAGTGTCACATAGAAATAAAACAACCATTATAAAGATCTCATTTTGCTAAAAAAAAAAGAAAAGATAATAGATCTCGATGAAGAGAAATCATAATCAATGATCTGTCTCCATTTTCTGAAGTTTAAAATTTCAAAAAGAAATGTCACACACAAAATAAAAAGATGATACAAATGCAATAAAAAATTTTGATAGATGTGACTAATAAGTAAGCTGACACAATACAGAAATGTCTACTAGGTATAGAAATTGATGTGTAAGGAGTGGTACAATTATTATGAGATTGATGCTTTGTCTTTTAAAGATTGCATTTTCAGATGATAAGTTCCTTTGATTATTATTTAGCAATTATAGTATTATCTAATAATTTAAATAAAATGTTGATTTATAATTAATTTTATTTAAGCAATTGAGATGAAAAAATAAATAAAAATTGTTTATATTAATTAAAAGTTTAAAATCTTATTATTTTGTGATTACAAACTTTCCTGCCAGTCTAGTGCGGACTGACAGAAAACTTCTGCAGACTGGCACCAGTCTGCAGACCAAGGGTTGAAGACCACTGCCTTAAATAATTATTTAACTTTGAGCTGAAGCTGATTCATGTAATTCTTTTTCTATTTCTTATATTTTGAGACTTTTGCAAGAATATCTCTAAAGCCTCCAATATTCCATCAATTCATTTCACCAATGGTTACCCTTGATTTCATTTAACATGAATCAACACTTTTTCCCAAAAAATAAATTATCCCAACATGTTTAAAAATTAACAATTTGTATCTCTTCTGGTAAACATTGATTCTTAATAACTTTTGGTAATTGATTTACTGATTCTTCTTGTTACCCAAGATTTCAATGCAGCTTGCATTAAAACCAGCATATTCTTTTTATTATTTTTAATAATCAAACTTTCACAATTAGAATTATAAAACTAAACAAATGGTTATTGTTTGGCAGATTGTATGACATTTATGCATCATAGTGAAAATTTAAGTTCTGATCCAGGACCTTCATTATGATTAACCCAAATTATATTGGTACATAAACTATTTTTATTTTAGTGAGAATGTATTTATTTATAAGAAATGAATAACCAAAAAACAGCTTTTCCCATTACATTTTAAAACTGGATGCATTTAGAGCAATTATTATTATTATTATTATTATTATTATTATTATTATTATTATTATTATTATTATTATTATTATTATTATTATTATTATTATTATTATTATTATTATTATTATTATTATTATTATTATTATTATTATTATTATTATTATTATTATTATTATTATTATTATTATTATTATTATTATTATTATTATTATTATTATTATTATTATTATTATTATTATTATTATTATTATTATTATTATTATTATTATTATTATTATTATTATTATTATTATTATTATTATTATTATTATTATTATTATTATTATTATTATTATTATTATTATTATTATTATTATTATTATTATTATTATTATTATTATTATTATTATTATTATTATTATTATTATTATTATTATTATTATTATTATTATTATTATTATTATTATTATTATTATTATTATTATTATTATTATTATTATTATTATTATTATTATTATTATTATTATTATTATTATTATTATTATTATTATTATTATTATTATTATTATTATTATTATTATGTTTCAAAGAAAAGAACTTTATTGATAACCATAGAGTTACATTTGCTATAAGACACTTCGTATACATATATTTACATTGCTAGTGAGTAAACCAAGTTTAAGTTGGGTATCTGTGATGTACAAAAAAGGAACTTAACTTAGGAGGGAAAGATATTTAAACATTGTTAGGGGGGGTGAAAATACATATGTATACATTACATTTATGAGTGCTGCTTGCTGTAATCATAGTTCTCCAAAGTCTTGGGTTATCATTGTTCAATTTGCAAAACTTCAACTTTGATGTATATTGCCATGCTGGGTTTAGTTTGCTTTCCAGTATTTGAGGTCTGATTTTGTTGTTACTGTCCTTTATATTAATATTATGCAATCAAAGACAACATTCTGTTTTTTTATTTGTAGATAATTGCCACATTTTTTTTTATATATATATATTGGTTGAGGGCATAGATTTTGGTTATTGGGAGCCATCTTAGAGGTTTGATTGTTGTGTTATCAGTGACCAGGTTGCTGCATAGATGTCTGGATGTGCAATTTTATTGTCTCTGGCTCGTAGTTTTGCCAGTTTGATATTGAAAGTTGATGGATGTCGCCTTGTGTTGTTACCTAGAGTGAATGTGCATCTAGTGCACCAGTATGCATAAAGCATAAAAGTGGCTGCACGGACTGATGGAATAGAGCCTTTGCAATATGAATTAATGATTGTTTGAAGGGTTGTGTTAGATTGTCTATATGCTCCTATCATAATAACTCAAATTCTGTCTAGTGCCGGACAAAGATAGAATAGATGTTCCTGTGTTTCTTCAGCCCTGTGACACAGGGGACAAAAAGGATCAATGTTAGTGTATAGTCTCCGATATCTCAGAAAATATGTCGTGGGCAGTGCTTGTAGGTTTAGTCTCAGCAAAAAATCAAAATACTTTGGCTCCAGTGACCATTTTTTAAACTTACGGAGTAATTGTAGATTATTGATTTTCAGCATTGTCAGATTGGTGTCATGGGTTGGATTTGGATGGATTAATGAATAAATTTGCCAGTATGAATGCTTGTATATTGTCTGAAGAGATATCTGTGGAGCTGTGGTTTTTATATGATTGATCATTGATGCTAGTTGGTCATAAGCAGGGGGTGGTCTATCTGTTGGTGTTATTTGAAGTAGGCATTCAAGCATTGGAAAGTGTTTGACTGTGGATGTTATTAAGTTTGTGGCCTTCTGTAGATGGAAAATATAAATACTATGAAGTCCTAGTCCATTGTGAATAGGTGGTCTGGTAAGTTGTTTTGCAGATATTGACACAGTCTTCCTCTGCCACAAGAGCTTATTACAGAGAGAAGAGATTTTGTTAATAAAACCTTTAGAAAATGTGATAATGGGTGAGTAATAGGTGATTTTTGTTATGGCTAGCTGGTTAAATAGCTGGATCTTGGAGTATATTGAAAGATATGCCTTTGAGAGAGAAGTAGTAATTCGCTCTGTTTCTTCTTTGAGTTTGTTCTGGATCTTGATCCTCATTGCACTTGCACTCATATAAAAGGGAAATCCCAAGCAAGCAGATGGCTTTCCCCCATACATGCCCGTGTAGTGCTTTGCATTATAAAGAGACCAAACTGCCATCTTATTTAGATTGACCCTGAGTTTGTGTGTAGCTGCAAATTCTTGTAGTATTGTATGCAAGGCTGGTAGGTGTTTTTTAGATGGGAGGAAGACAGTTATATCATCCATATAAGCGATACATGTTACCTGCTGAGATGTGTTTGGTATTTGGATGCCAATGAATGTTTGCTGGATTTTTATTAATAGAGGGTTGATGTAAAAGGTGAAAAGTAAAGCACTCAGGGGGGATCCTTGTGAGATTGATTGTGTTGGAGTAAAAGATTCAGAATTTTTGCCACTGAGTGTAATATGTATATCCCGATTTAACAACAAGTTGGTTATAACATATAAAATAGTGCGAGGTATTGCAGTGGCAGCCAACATTTTAATTAATATCTCGATTGCCACAGAATCAAAAGCTGATTCAATGTCTATTTGAACTACTACTACTATTACTACTACTACTATTATTATTATTATTATTATTATTATTATTATTATTATTATTATTATTATTATTATTATTATTATAAATTTTAGATTATAGAAAATCAAAATCATTCATTACTTTTATCTTTTCTATATTTACTTGCATATATATTTTTTTGATGTTTAGAAATATCCAGACATTTCAACATTTTTTTATTTTGAAAAAAACAAAAACAAAAAACGATTAACTTTCACAACATTGCATTTTGATAACTAATGAATTATTCTTTTAAATTAAAACTTTAATGAATACAGTGAATTTCATTTTCTTTAGTAAGTTTTTAAAAGTTGATTATTTTAAATAGAAAATTACATGTAACTTCTGATAGTCTGCTTTTAATGGTATTTGCATATTTTTGAATAAAAAATTATTATAAAAATAGTTTTTTAAACGTTTTTAATCACATACATTTATTTTAGTCAAATCAATTGGTCTTTAATTTAAGCCTATGGGTTGGTATTTAGTAAGGAACAAGAAATTCTTAAAAATGCATCTGCACATACTCATGCTGTAACAGTGTTTATTTATCAAATTTTTCAATTGATTTGTATTTTATATATTCATTCATTTTAAAAGCTTAATTTATAATTATATTATATATCAAGAGATGGAGCTACTTATTAAAAAAATATAATCCATACAATTTTTAAACTTTATTTTAGCAAGGACTATTTCTTAGTTTCAGCTGTATTAAAATTTAGTCAATTTTTTTTAAAAATGCAATTTGACAAACGCAAGTAAGTATATTTTTTTTAAAAAAAAAACTTAATACTTGTCAAGTTTTTTCTTTTATTAAAACAATTTTTTGATTAAAAATACAAATTTTAATCATATTTTAAATTTCAGAAATAAAAAGAATAACTTATATCAATTTTTTTTTTCATATGTCATAGCATCGGCCGGGACGCGAACCCACACCCGTCTGCAAACAACTACTTGCTTGCAAGGTTGGTGCGATGACCTCTCGGCTAACAACGCTTGACAACCAGAAATCTAATCAGTTCAGTCTTTCTCATACTACAAATAGCATTTGTTATTTTTAAGATTTTATTAAAAGAAATAATTAATTCAAAAAAGAATAATATTTTTAAAATTAAAAAGTATATTATTTTGATATTTATAAATTTTGATTTCTATAATTCCAAATCTATTATAAATATTTTTGAATATTTTTATCATAAGTTAAGATTATTACCTAATCAATTTTTTTTTTTACATAAATGTATAACTGTGCACACACACATATATTATAATTATATAATTAAATAGACATCATATAATTCCAGATTACATTATGCTTTTCAGGTGCAAATTCATACTTACATTACTCCAGTTTTATCACATTCTGTCATATAATTATGTAGATACTGCTGTTAGTAATATTACTGGCATCACCAAGTTGATATCAACTGCTGCTGATCCCATAAATAACATTTTTTCAGAATTACCTATCCTTTTTCAGGCTACTAAAAGTTACTTTCATTATTATGATGTAGGAGTACATCATTATGTTGTTGATCACACTTTTCTTTTGCCACCAATCTTTTTGAATATTTTATAGTTTTCTAATGAATTGAATAACCTTATAATGTGACCAAAATAGGATAATTCCAACATGGTATATGTAGTTTAAGAAAGTATTCAGATCAAATGAATTCAAGTTGTTATGTTTTCTAACTGTCCACAAAATTATTAAATGCCTGCATCAGCACCAGAGATCAAAAGTATCAATATTTTCCTATCTATCTTCAGAACACAACTTTCACATCCATTGAATCGGAGATTTTATAACATCAGAAATAATGCTTACATTTAGATTATCATAACATTGCATAGTAAGGATAAACCTCTGTTTGACAATCAATTATTTTTAAGTATTTCCACAATATTTATAAATATCAAGCTACCAATTTCTTTAGCAGATTCTGCAAAAAATGTAAAACGATCATTTACACATGCAAATAGAAAGATTTGCCATGTTTATAAGGACTAAGAAAGCAGAATTTAAATGGTCATTTTAATTTTCTAGGCAATCTGACAGAAATTGGCATACTTAAAAATGTTTAGAAAGTTGATGATTCCAGTTTTTATATATATTTTTAAGTATTTAAAAATTATTATCATATATAAAATAAATAATGAAAGTACATTTATCACAATTGTAATTCCATTGTTCATTATAGACATTTACAAGTGTTTTTCTAAAATTAATTATCTATACAACTATTGTTAAATGCCAAGTTTAACAATTTTATACTGTTTGGTTTGAGTATTCTGGGAGTTTATTTTTTATAAATTGCTAATAATAGCATATTATGTGAAAAGTAATATTCATTAATAAATCATAATGTTTTCAAAGAGAAATATTTTTGCAATGTGAAAATTATAAATATATTTTTAATCTGCTCAAAAGCAGATCTTCTGTAGCTCACTTTCTTCAAGCATTTCTTTCACTGACTCTTCCATTCAAATACCAGCTTCTTTTTTATCTACTTATAAATATCCCCAATTTGAATCTTTTTCAGTATCTAATTCACTCAACAACTAATCTCTTTTTTATTATTATTATTTTCAATACTTCTACATTTTAACCCTATATTATCACCATCATATTTTCTATTCCTAAAGCCTATATCGTTTTCTTTTTCTTTTCATATTCATTCAAATCTTGAATAAAGCATTTAACTCTTATAATTCATAAAAATATGCACTTAATCAAATCTAATATTATTATACAAATACCATAATATGCTTAACAAATTCTTAAGTATTTATTTATGAACACTAACCTACTGTGTTAGTGCTTGCTTGATTATATTTTTAATTTTTTATTACCTGCTTTAGATTAAAATGTATTAATTTCTATTCTAATTTTCCATTAGATGTATCAATACTATTTAACATTCCGTTAAGTCTTTTGAGTGTACACTATTATCAAATTATCAAGGGATGTAATACAGTAAATGTATTATTCCCAGAGTAATTCTTGTTTAAATAACATACATGTAGAAATTCATGTATATAGATATTAAGCAAAATAAAAAAAAGACACATTCTGGATTATAGCTTTCCTTATATTATTATGTTTACAAATACTTTTTTTTAATTTTAGGATAACTTTTTGATCATAGTCAACTCAACTTTTAATCAAGGCCAACAGATAAATTGTTAAACTGACTGTTTCTTGCCGTTTGATGGCAAAGTGTATTTAAAGAAATATTACACAGAATTATTTATTTATAAAACTTATTATTTATATATTTTCAGTAACCTTTAACTTCATTTGTTATGAATAACTAATTTAAATAATTAAAAAAATTAAAATAAATATGTGTATCATTAGTTACTCATGTCAAGGACCTTTAGCTCTTAACTCCCCCACTGTGCCAAACCGCATAAGGCATAAAGTAAACAAACTTATAAACAGATTATTATTTTTTTATTAATTTCAGAATATCTATCAATATCTACTGAATTCAAAACAAAATCTTATAATTAGACTTAAAAAATTATTAATAAAGAAAATTATTGTTTGGTTTCTATTCACTGATATATATTTTAGTGACTGGAATTGATATTACTTTGGAAACAAAATTATTATTATTAAATACCCACAGCAAGAGTATCTGTAGTTTTTATATAATTTCAAAATGATAGTAATTTTTACAATTTTTTTGAAAATGAATTTAACTTATTCTGATAGCTTAAATTTCGGTTATTATTTCTATACTGTTAGCTATTTCTGTTTTAATGGGTATATTATCAAATGCAAATTGGATGTTTATAAATTAATATTATTCAAAGCTGCAACACTAAATTTTTAACTCATTCTATTATCCAGAAAACTGTACACTTTGTGAGATAACGGTGTAAAGAAAAAATATTGTTTAATGTCAGCATGGAAATCCAGTTGCTTCATGCTTCTAGTTCGCCTGATGAGTGACATCTGTTCATAAAATGCATGAATAATGAGAAAATAGTCTCCATCTTTATGCTGTTATTAGTTGCAATATAATGTAGTTTGAGATGCATGGGTACAAATGAAAAAAAACAACAACGTTGTACTAGATATTTTAAAAAAATTATTTTAAGATAAAATTTGTATTTTTTAAAATTTATTTTTAGAAAAAATTGCATTTCCAAAATAAATTACTCTCTTATAAAAGTATTAACTTCTGATCTATAATTTATCAAAATGACCAATAAAATAAGTGGAATATTTTTATCAGTATCAATTAAATGATTGTTTTCTTTCTTCTGCTTTTTACATACTCCTCAATAATAAGTCCTAAATATCTTAGCAGAATTTCTTTATCAAGGATTCTTTAAAAAACAACAACATTGATAATGACATATAAACGATTTTATAAATGTTTTTAAAAATTAAATATTGACCTTTTTTTCTAAAATCACTTTTTTATTATCTACAAACAATTAGAAATGAATTCTAACTTCATCATCATCATTATTAGTTGACACATAGAAATGGATATGGCTATCTTAATTGAACGTAGAGAAACAAAAAAATGCAAAAAGTTAAAGAAGAGTTTTGTGACATTTATACAAATCAATCTGTAAGACAAAAATCATATTTATATACATCATATTCCAATTCTTTAGTCATTGAATATTAAAATATACATTGCTGAATGCAATGAAATTAATAAAGGTAATAGTTTCATTAAAAAATGAACATAAAGAAACTAATGGAAGATAATAACAATTTGTACTGAATTTTAGTTGTTTTTTAAAATTTATTACTTCATTGCTTACATCAAATAAAAATTCGTGAAATCTTTTTGTGTTAGTTTATTAATATACTATAGGATTCTCATATCTCTGTCATTTGGATCTAACTTTTATTGTGGATAGCAATAAACCATATATAATATAAATTTTTAACACAGAAATATATAGTACAGATTTTCAACATTTATATACTGCATGCACAGAAATCTATGATACAATTTTTTAAAAAAGTTATACACATTAAAATATTAACAAAAATAACTAACAAAAAATAGATATATTATAATTAGTAATTTTATAGTTAATAAAGTTAATATTTATCTTTTTATAAAAAAAATAATATTTTTTCCAATTTCTGTTAATAAATGAAAAGATATTCCTTTCCCTTTAAAAGGATATGTAAAATTATCTAACACTAAAAGATTTTGTCTTTTCTTCTCTTTCTCCTTTATTTTTATTTTTTTTTAAAAAAAACAGCAAAAAATAAATAAATCTAAAAGTAAGTAATTTTATTTTCTCAGAATAAGTAAAATTATCTAAAACTAAGTAGCATTATCATCCTTCATTTTCTCTAATTTTATACTGTACAAATGTTTTTAAAAATAATTCAATTGCGACATTTTGTGACCACATCATTCAACAGTTATAGTATGCACTAAAAGATTAAAGATACAAAAAATATTTTTTTAAAATTCCCATTTTTATTTATATTTAATATCTTTTTTAAAATGCGGTTTAATGAAAAAGCAGATAAGTAATCATACTACATTTTTAGATTTTGTTATGTTACTACTATACCTTTTAATATATACTTAATCATAGAATATAATCCTACATTATCTTAGGTATTATGATTTTAAATGAGAAGTTTATTATCTTATGTATTATGATTTTAAATGAGAAGTTTTTGAAAATAAAACCTTTGATATTCATTATACATGTCTTTGTGTGCATTTTTGTAAAAAATAAAACAACATTTAAATAGCTAAACATCACATGATCACTATTTCTTACACTAGCACATTACTGTTATTAAAACAGGCAAAACTCTCCATACAGCTACTAAAATGTGAGGGTACTAAACTGGGTTCAGACCCATGTAACTATATAAACTATTGAGCTTAGATTGAAAATATTATTGTGTTTTCAATTTTATTCTCATAGTTTTGTAGTTAAGTAGAGATAAAAGGTGGCTTCTGGAGGGTTGCATTAGATCCTAAGATCTAGGTGCAGTGCTCTCAGATCCAAAGCTCCTCACTGACGAAGGCCGCAAGTCAGAAGCTAGTCTGGGATATTGGATGAGTAGGCACTAGATAGGGATTTTATGCACAAGCCTTCTGGCATCCATTGATTGCTCTGTCTTACTTAGAGTGGCACTACTGTATGGAGAGAGATTTGCCTATTTTAATAACATTTAAATAGCTTATTAAAAAAGAAATTTCCATGTTTCAGGATTATTTGTTTTTCATCTAAGAAGAAATAGGTACTCATTTAATAATGAATAATTGAGTAATAAGCTAATTTATCTTCGAGCTTCAAGTTTTACCAAGCACAGATCCAAAACTTAAGTCATAAGTATGGCAAGTGAATATGCCATAGTTGCAAATCATGAGATCCATCACTACGTGAATATACATAGATAATTTTTCAGAATTCACTTATCAGTTTTAAAAGTTTGTTTAAAAAAAATGTAGATTTTTTTTTCATATAAACGCAGAGGCATTTTTAATTTAATAACAGTAAAATATTATTTCTCAGACAAAAATTAAAGTCTTATATAAAAAAAAGTTACTAAAATAGCAAAGTTAATTAAGAAATTATTCTGAATTAGAAGCATCAACTTATTAGTTCTAGCAGAAATAATGAATGCTTTAAAAATAAAATGAGTTAACTAACTTCTATATATAACAAACATTAAATCAAATTAGAAATAATGTTATGGAAGACATAATTTGCAATTTAATATAATAGGGCAATTAATCTGTAATTGCTCTGGTATACAAGATAAATATATTATAACAAAACAAAAACTGAGATAGAGAAATTAAGCACATAATCTATATGTCTCATTTTTGAAAACTATGTAAGAGCATAATATAAACTTACCTTTATATACCTGATTACACATACCTGAGTCAAATGTTTAGAGGTCTGAATAAAATATAGTGATCATAAGAATTGAAGAATTCCCATTTTTGATGAGTACTTGGTTGATTATATTTTAATATACTCCAATAAAAATATATATAATTTTTTTCCACATACATCTTGGACATTAATTTATTATGTCATCTCTCTAAAGGTCAGCCAAAAAGTAATATTATGAATAAGCTTAAATTTCTAATGATTGATATTATTAGAGCACCAACAATCTTAGGCATTGGATACTGACCACAATATGGCAAACTAATCCTACCAAATACACATCTTCATTATACAATCATTATTTCCATGCTCATTGAGTATGCATCCTTATAATTATTCATTAAGCTTATAGATGAGTATTTACATATCACACAATAATACTAAGCATATATGTCTCAAATGCAGTAAGTAATGAGGAATAAATAAATAAAAATGTTTTTATCTTAACAAAAATAGATAGCTTAATATTTATATCAGAACAAATTAGCATTTCAAATTTAGGGATATTAATGACATATTAATTTATGGTCAATACTTATATATGGAATCAAAATATTAATCCTGGAAATAAATTAAAATATTAATAAATTATCTGACTATTTTCATGTGATACATCTCAACTATAATATAAGTAAAATATTTTTATCTTACCTAACAGACTACATATTGATATACCATTTTTTAAATGTAATTAAGAAGAAATGTTACAAGAAAAATGGAGAATGAAAAATAAAATCTCTCTCTTGTAAACAAAATGTGAGCTTATATATATCTGCATGTACTAATCTTCAAATATAAGAAAAAAAAGATTTTAAAGATGAGATAAAAACGCTAAATATTACCAGAATAAAATACAATTAAATATATAAAAAAATTTCTTTAAAACTATCACCATTATTATTAATAAAAAATTAATAACAATAGATTAATAACTTAAATATAAACACACACAAATTTAACACAAGGTAATTGTATTAAGTACTTACAAACTTGGCAAAGTAAAAAACAGTCTCACCTGGAGAGAGTTCTAATACTTCAGTTGCAATTATACAGATTTGCATACATCTTTGTAGTCATAAATATTGATAACTTGAATCATAGTGGAAAATCTTTCCTTAAAACTCATTCTTGGTTAATTTAGCTTTTTTTTATGAATGCCTTAATTTCTTTTTGTTAGCTTCCTTTTAATAAATATGTTTAGATTACTTATTTTTCATAATAGTCAGAGCTTTAAATATTTTGTTTTACAAGGTTACATGAAGATTTTATAAGCTAGCAATTATATTCAAATCAAGTATAACATAAAAGAAAAGGTTAGATTTCAGAGGTTTGGAGATTATAGCTACATGGTAGGTTGGAAGAGAGTACATTCTTGAACTGATTAAGAATGGGGTATCAAGATTGTTTAGTCACTTGTCCTGGTGTTTATTGTTATATACTGCATATTCTTCATACTGCTAATAAAACAATAGCTTCAACTTTGATATGGATGACAAGATTATCCTAGGTTAATTGCAATTGCTTGTTTCCCTATAGATGATATTTTACAAACACAATGAGTAATAATTAAATATGTGCAAAGTATTTATATTTTAAACTAGATGCAATTAGAGGGATTTGAAAACATCCACTTTATCTTATATAACTGATACACCCAACCACACACATGTGAAAAAGATAAATGATCTCCAATATACGTATTTCATGCTTGCCATTGCTTTTTACTTGAATAAAATCTAACTTTACTAATTGTATCCAGATTTTATATGCCTTTTCATCCAATACTATGAAATAGAAATGTCACATTTGGTCATCCATGTGGTCTCACACATGAACGGGTTATTTATAAATAGTTGTGAAGCATAAAAGAACTTTAGAATACTATAAAAAGGATGCTAGTAGAAAATATATATAAAATATTAACATATTAATTTTTGTTATGAGACGCTGAAGATTTAAAAAAAGAAAAGGAATGTGTTAAGTAGATAATTGCAATAGTGAATGTTTGAATGAATGATAAAACATTAACTTTTTTTAAAAAAAAAAAAAAAAACTTAACTAGATTAAGCAATGTAATTACAATATCTACACTTTAGTTTAATAGATAATAAAAGCAGCGTTTAAAAGGGATTACAATTTGTTTTATATCTATACACAGTTGTATTTTTGCTAGTCATTTTAGAGAAGACTGTAACAGTTTAACCCTCTTGCAAGTTAGTTTCTATCACAAGAAAAGAATTTAGTTAACAATTTGAAATCTATCTTGGAAACTCATTTTTGCAACTTGTATATATTATTCTAAAATAAAAAAAGTCCTAATAGAAATCCACTTATGATGAATGAGTAAACATTTATTTCACAAAATTTATACGAGTGAGAAGTTATGCTAGCTTTGTTTTAATAATATAGATGTACAAAGTGATGAGGGAAATCATAAGACATGAATTATATAAAAACCTCACATCTGCAAAGAAACTGCTTTCACAACTATTATGTGGATATAAATTACTTGAATCAATAACGTTCTTTAATTATTTGCAAAAAAAAAAAAAAAAAAAGGCTTTTATAATTTCATTATTTTGGTATAAATTGACATGTACTATTTTTAAAAACCTTTTAAATATTTTTGTTCTGACCTCAAGAATATGTATTTGTGTAATTAATATTATTAATTAACTATGTTGTGTATTTTGGGCTGGAGGGGGGGGTATTATAAATTAGTGATTGAAATTTATATATAAAAAGTGAAAGAAGAAGCAAATAATTTTATTTATAATAATTTAAAAGTAGTGACTTGAAATGCATCAGTTTAATTTATTTTAATACTTAATCTTGGTTTAAAAAAATCTAGAACACAAATATTTGCTATTTCTAATTAATATTCTTTTTTTTTTTTTTAAAAAAAAAAAAAACAATTCTTAAAAAAAGTTTCTTATAGGTTTTTCTAAAAAATATAAATACTTAATATCTAGAAAAATATCTGAAAAAGATTGTATTTTAAATAAAACAGTTCAATAATAACATAAGGTCATAGTATAATTCTAAGATTTAAATAAGCTATCATAATAGCATACTAGTTATGAAGTAGTAGGTATATGATACATTAGATAGGTACAGTGTGCATGCACACATATAAAAATATATGTGTGAATATATGAGAAATATTCAAAAACTAAAATAAATGATGGAACAGGAATCATTTTAATTTCAATTAAGAACACAAATTGTCTTATTATTACAAATATAATCAAGTAGTTCTTGTACTGAGAGTTAGATTCTTGTGTTAATCAGTTTTGATGACATATGCTTTTATATTTGTGAAACTCCAGTATATAATTGCAGTTAAATATATGAGCTTTTGTTTATAATGGAGTATATTTTCAATATTCAAAGAATATATTATTTAAGAATAAAGGTGCTTAAGCAGTAAGAATACTGTTTTATAAAAGATACAGATCCAAGGTTTATCACCTCTATGAATTATTATTAGTTTTATGAAATATATCAGTGAAATTATGCATAGTTATATATGTTTATCAGGATTTGCATTGGAGAGTTATTGGCAGACTAAAGTTTATTTTTAAGTATATATGCAATAACTATGAATCTAAATATTACTAATATAAAATTATATCCTATATGCATTAGGCATTGAGTCTTTGTTAGTAACAGTCAATTATTTATCATATTTTAATAAAATTAGAAGCATGTGAAGTGCTGGAAAAAGAAGCTATAATAATTATTCTTATAAGTCTATACAAAAGTTAATGGCTAAGCACTTTCGAGGCGTGTTGCCTCATATTCATAGCCAGACAACCTTGACACTAACGTGGGCTTTGAACATACCATCATGATATTTTCAATAAAATGGAAGGCTGAAGAGTTGTGAGTTGGAGTAGTTTGAAGCCCGTCCATTAATTAAAGCATGAAGATTGGCTATCTTAAATAAAGCTGAGCACTGATTGTATGTATATGTGGAGATGTTAATCTGGATCAACTGATGATTGATGGTTTAGCATGAAATATGTATATTGCTGATTATTTATCTTTTCAACATGTGTTTGATCAGGTGGGCCAGCAATATGAGATGGCATGGAGAGTTGAGGGTCATGTGAAAGTCTGAGTTTGAATCCCTCATACATTACACACACACACACACACATATATATATATATATGCAGGTTTAAGCCTGTACAGCATATTAATTTATATAATAATAATTATTATAGCTTCTCTTTCCAGTGCCTCACATGCTTCTAATTTTATTATAATTATTTTGAGAGAAGTTAAAAAACTTAATATCATATTTTATCAAAGCCATGATTCATATAAATAACATTTATATAGTTTGATAATGTATAAACATTGGACATCTTTGTGGAATGCTATCATTGTGATTTTGTTTTTCTATATTTGCTTGTGAAACATAAGGCAAAACATAATTTAGAAATAAAATCAGTTAAGCAATGTCTTGCTTATTGCTAAATTTAAAAAGGATAGAGAGATAAAGATTTATTTATATTAATGAAGAATACAATTTAAATTAGAATCTCATGAGATTAGCATAAAAAATGGATTAAAATTGTTTTATGTTAAATATATGTGAAATATTGAAAAAAGAAAGAATAAATTAAACAATGTATCATTTTAAGCTTACATAAAATGCTGACTAAGAGAATATTTAATGTTTTTTTGGATTTGAAATAAGGAACTGTTACACTGAAATTATTGGATTCCTACTAATCAGTAAATAAACCAGTCTGTTTATTGTTATTTATTAAACATTTTTAAAATTCCATATTATATAAAACAATGTCAGATCAGAATAATAATTCCATGAGAGTAATACATGTGATCATGATTTGGTCAGGTTTTACAAATCAAAGGTGATGTATTATAAATTCGTCAAAGAAAATCATTAGAGTCTTATGGAGAATTAGCACAAAGACTGGAAATATTAAAAAAAAAAAAAAACTATCTTAGTTACAGGGACAGGATATATTTCTGGAACTTTTCATGATCATATTCATTATGTTGGACCCATATAGCGATGATCATGAACAAAAGTCTAGTTTGATTAGACTTAGGAAGAAGATGAAAGTGATATGCCAGTTTAATGTATGAAATTAAAAGCATCATCATTATCACTATTAACTCAATCCAGAAGGTTGGAGTAAATATTATTATTTTAATATTATTATGTTTATGCATGTTATAAATATTAATAGTTTCATGCTTCCAGTAATTTATATATATTAATGTTTTGAACATTTATCCCAAAAAAGATAACATGGTTTTTATTATTGTTATAACTTGCTGAGCATGTTTTTGATGGTATGGTCATAATTATAGTGATCATCTTTTGCCACAGGATTGCTTTCTGTGCAAAAGATGAGTGCTATGATTCTGAAAATTAACATCGAAAGCATGTCCAGAAAATTTGTAACAATAAAAACTGTATTACCTTTTCTTGGATACAATTCAAAACGTTTATATACATAAATTACAGTGAACAAAAGAAAAAAGAAATGATATTTTTTTGAATTTCATTCTTTCAGGTACATTCATATCATCCTTCATTCATCAGTCACTGCAAATGCAAAACAAAACTAAAATCTCATATTTTTAAATTTCTATTTCATTAATTATTTGACACCCCACCCCCCAATTTTGTAAATAAGCTCCTTTGTTTCAGACTCATTCATAATGGGCTGTTTATCAATTATCTAAGTTACTAGAGTAAGATGGAGGATAAAGTTAAAAAAATACAATAAGATCTGATGAAGACAGCATGGTACAGTTGAAACTGTAATCAGTAATAAAAGTTTTTTTGCTGAAAAGTGAAAAGTATAAAATGTTTGAAATTCAATTTTATATATTCTAATTATTATATAATTTTTATTTGAAATGATTTGGATTTACATTTTTAAAATTAGACTTTCTTTTTTTATCAAATTTATAACTATAATTATCTATAAGTTTAAAATAAAATAATTTATGCTACGGATAATTTACAATTCTGTAGTGTAATTCTTTGAATATATAATTATAGAAAACTTATTTTGGATAATACAATTGTAAAACAATTTAAAATATGTCCTAGAAAAAAAAATATAATTGTAAAATCTTATAATGTGGAACTAAAATGACAAATCATCATGGTCCTAAATTATTTAATAATTCGAAAATAAAAAATCTAATTAAAAAGTATATATTCCCCCCCCAAAAAAAAAAAAATGTAAAATATATCAACAGTATTGTATATGGGTATATAATTTGATGCAGTCAATATTTTTATTATGTAAAATTAAGTATATATTATTGTTCTATAATTTTTCTTTGTTAACATATTTTCAGTTATATTTAAAATAAAAAAAAAAAATAATTATTTAAATTCTTTATGACAACCTTTCTTACTCAAAAATGTGATTACAACTTAGGATAAGAGTGAAATTTTATATAAATCTATTTCTACAGTATTTTAAACCTTTGTTCTTATTCAACTTGTATAAAAACTGATTAGTGTAAGCTTGTGGTTAAGATTTGTAGAGGTTCCTACCTTTGCATTTTCAAGCACACACTCTTAAGGTTTATTGCCTTAGTAAAATATTATTTACTAATCAATGTGCATTAAATAAATTTATAATTACATTCTTCTATATAATTCTCAATACAATACCATTTCATTTATTACATGATATTATTCAAGTTTTTCATACTCTTTTTCTTTTTAAACAACCACTCTCATTTCCCAAGCGGTTTCCTTTTTATTTTAATTTAATAGTAAATTAAATAAATTAAGCTATTCAATTATTTCACCAATTCTCTAACATACTCCATCAAGTAACCTTTATTTTATATTTACTTGGATTTTGAGGAAGATATGCTTATCTTCTATTAGAAAGCTTTTAATTTTATTATTTTTAAATAATATATATATGATATTTATCTATGCCTCCACATAATGCCTTGACTAAAATTCTAAGCTTATTTGCCCTAGTTTTTTTTTACTAATCCATTTTAAATTCTTTTTTTTTTTTGGTTTATTTGCTGTTGATAATGTTCTGTAATTTATTATCACTTTCATCTGAATGCCATGATTCAAGTTTTCACTATATTATGTGGATGCTCTACTCTTATATGTACCATCAGTCATTTTTTGTTCATTTTCCTAATGTGGTTCTGCCTAATCTCTGTAGAATTTGAACAAGAAATCAAAATATATATATATTTTTCCACCATAACTTATTGAAAGATCACATAAATTTTAATGGGACTATCAATAACCATATCAATTATCAAATCTTTTCACTGAACTGTGATGATTTGTATTTTTCTAGTAATCTGATATTTTCACAGTATGACTTAGATATAACAGAAAAATCAGGTCAAATATATGTGATTTTTTTCTGTTGCTAAAACTGCTGCATTTGGCAGATTACTTTTGGTTCAGAAGATCACATATGGTTCTATCCAAAAGTGCAAAACTTCTCAAAGGTGCAATAAAGTTCAAAATGTTACTTGATTATCTGAACATATAAATCCACACTATAGCATTATCAATCATCTGATAGACCTTTAAATTAATCTGTTTAATAGTCTCTAAAATGTCCACATATATCAATCTTTTCAATATTACCTATTTATCATTTTTTTACTTTTCACCTACAAATAATTTTAAAACGCAAGCATTGTATTCTTTTTATGTTCTTTTCTCAAGAACACATTCATGCATTTTATGGCACCCATTCATAAATGATTTCCACCAATGTTTATTTTTCCTTCAAATTGGGCAACCCAATCTTCTTTTAATGCTTCTAGATCCTCTATTTTTTGAGAATATACTGCATTTAGGCTAGTTGCTCAAAATGTGCCCTTATGCCCACTTAAAAGTTTCACATTGAACCTTTTCCCTCAAGACATACTTTAAATTTAACTCTCAGCTAATATAAGTTCTCTGAGGACTCCTATAAATGTAAAACCTTATAATCTTCATTAAGTTCTTGGCTGGCATTTCAGTTTTCTCTGGATACTAGTATATTCTTAAAGCATTATGGCTTTTAATCAGTTTTAGATAAGATGTGTAAAATATTGACACACACATTTTTATTTGACTTTGATGCAACATTTTTTGTTCATTATTGCTCTATAGCAAACTAGTAATAGCTCAGTCTTTTTATTGAATTTATTTAATAACTGAAATATAGGCTTATTATATATCTGCATCAATATATTTTATATACAGGGTATATGAGCACAGACTTTAACTTTTTATTTGTTTGCTTTTGTAAAGAATTTAAATTTTCAAATCTTTTCAAAAATAATGTCTTTTAACAGTTCCAAGATCATCAAAGATGTAGCTTTTATTTTTACCATTTTAATATTAGTTAATCCTTGCCTCATTAGATCAGGTATTTTTTTAGAAGATGGCCTAAAATTTTTTTTTGTAATTCTCAGGGTCACTGCTAATCACATCATGCAGGATTAGATTTTTGCTCCTAATTTTCTAAATATTTCTTTTTGTCTATTTTAATACTATTCAGTCCCTAACATTCATACAATTAATGTTTGCTCCATATTTGTGTTTGTAAGATTTATTGCAAAACTGAAGCCATTTTGCTCTTTTCTTACACTTTTCTGAATTTGCATATACATGTCAATGATGCCAAGAAATTTTGCTATCTAGTCAATAACTTCCTTCTTGTCAAGATTATTTGCTTGATTTTGGATGGCAATTTGTGATAAATAGCCCTAATTATCTACCCTTCAGATAAAGTGCATCCAGTTAAATTCTTCAATTTGAAAATGTGATGTCTTAAAAACAGTATATAGTTTTCACCACTTTGCATCTGGAATCTCTCCATAATATGATTTCATTTTGTTATTCTTTTATCCAAAAGTGTTAAGACAGAGTCTCTATATTCTTCACATGTTGTTTTCCTCATTAAAAAAATCCACCATTCTTTAGTTATACTCATTCTCAAGTACTCTATTTACCTTAGCTGGTTAACTTTGGAGTATATATTCTAAATTATTTAGGCAATCCATAGAATTTCATTTACATCCCTCTAAAAAACTGATTTATGCCAATGTACACTTTAATCTTTTTGCTTATACTATTTCTGTGACACCACATCCATAACCTTCTTTTGGCACTGTTTCTTTTTTTGCTCTTTTTTATATAATTTTGCTGTACTTTATATGACATAACTCAACCAATGTTGACTTTCTTTTTTCATCTATTCCTGTTCCATTTCCATTCTGTATAATGAGTTAAACATATATTATTGGGCAACTCATATATTATTCTCCAGAAAGGTTTCTCTTCACCCAAATGCCAAATTCTAAGCTTTTTTCCTTCCAAATTTCTTTTAAACTCTTCATTGACTTGCTACTCTTGATCTTTCTTTGATAGTTTGAAAAGTTTTATGGGGTTTCTGTTTTATTATCTTCTGCTTGTTCTTTCCCAAGTAAGCAGCTATTTTTTTTTATATATTCTATTTTTTGATGCTTGTGTTACTGAATTTGACTAGTAATTTCCTACCTAATATTCTTCAATATTACACTATTAGTTTTTACCAGTATCTTTTCCATAACTATATGATTTTTCTGTGCAGCATTTTGATAATTTTTATCATTTACCTGTATTGTTTCTTGCACAACTTTTTGATTTCTTTTAGTCTTTTGATAACTTTTATCACTTCTCTGCTTATGCATTTTGTATAGTTTTTGACTTTTATTTCTCACTTTAATTCTTCTAGATTTATGATTATCACTCTTTAATACAATTGATTCTTTTTCAGATGCTGACTTCAAATTTTTCTTTATATCTAATAATACTACAACTATATAAATTATTTTACCGCATAAATACTTATATATGCATCAATTGCTTCTATCTTCAAATGCAGCTAACCTTCCTATTCAGATGTTTCTGTCTCAACTCTTCTTATCTCATTTGCTTTAACTAAACTTATCTTATAACTGCTTCATTTTTATTAACTTCAAACCTTCTTTATTCTCCATACTATACTGTGTATATTTAAATATGTGTGATTTTATTTCATTATTTTCATATTTCTTTTTATCATAGTAATCATTTTAAATGCATTAAATCCCTTTTCTTTCAGGGTATATAATATTATATGCAGCCATCAGTGAGTTGCTAAATATAAACCAGAATACAGTATATGATTGTTTGTTGAGCACTCATTATGTAACTAAATGTAATGGTCTGAGAGAGTTAATAGTTTATTTACTATAATAACTCACCCATCAGTTTTTGTTGTTGTTGTTCTGTTAAAATTGACTTTCCCAACATGATAGCTCCTTAAATCATTTGGTGGAGAATGACTATAATAAATGTATACACATCATTTGTCTTTTTTCTTCAAACATTACAATACAGATATATAACATTGAAATAATTTTTATGCCCACAAAGTTTGAATAAAAGTTAGCTATAGGACTAAATCATGTAAGTAAATATGATGGTAATATATAAAAAAAAAAATTAGGAAAAAAGATATAAAAGAGATGATTATCTTATCATTAAATGAGATGAGATATACAACTATTTAAATAAATGCCAACAATTGTAATTCAAAATGTATTTTAATAGGCACAATTTCAACATTTAATAGACCAGAACTAATGTTATTGGCATTGGACAAAGAAAACCCAGATCACATTGTATATCTTATAATTTAAAAATAATGTGTGCATAAATTTTGTACTTTACACAGAGGGAATAGACGATTGTAGTAAAGATGTGCGGGCATTCTACACTTTGAAAAGAAAATTATTTTAATTATATAAATACCATTCATAATTAAAAAATGTAATGAATTAAATTTCAATTTAAAATAATTGAACTTTAATAATAGTGCATATTGAGATAAAAATAATAATAGATCTTAAAATGTTTATCTAATTATTATTAACCAATTTTAAATACTGTATTAGATTTTACAGTAGAGGTGGGAGAGTATGTGCATTCACATTACTATTAATTGGTTAGAGGTCTTAAAAAAAAAGAAAAATGCCTTTTGAAGAAAATAATGTATTTTTAAAACCTTTTTGTTTTAAAATTAAAAATGTAATAAATTTTATTCTAAAGTATACAACTTACTATTAATTCTTCTAGTTTAGGTTATCTCAGAAAAACATTGAAATTAACCAGAGAATGTGTCACTAAGAGATCAGTGGTGGTGTCAAGCGTTGGTGGCGGAGTGGTCAGCACAGCTGCTTTATAAGTAGTTGTCCCGGGTCTGCGGGTTCGTATCCCGGCCGATGCTTTGACACATAAAAAAAAAGAAGAGATCAGTGGTCTTCTTACTATAGTGAAATCTGAATTTATTTTGCATAATAATAAAGATTCTAATTTGATGTATTTAATCAGTTCGGTCTACAAATCATGGATCCTATTGGATGATGTGAAGAAAATTGCAACAACAAATTTCATTATCCACAATGACACTGAAAATGAACTTAGTCAAGATTTGTTCTATTGCATCGACGCTATAAAAAATAACTTTACAAGCAGGACCATTTTATCAAATTTATTTGTTTTAAACTGTCAAATAAACCTCATAAAATCTTCAGAGGATAACAAAGATTTTTAAAATTCATTATTCTATGACTCCTAAATATATAAAAGATCTCACAGTGTGACAATGTAAAAAAATCCTAAAGGAAATAAAAAGCTTTTTTTTTTTGTAAATACTGTACTATAAAAGTCAAATTAAAAATAAATAATAGTAATATACTATCATTTAATTTGACTTAGTTTAATTAAAATATATTTACTTGTATTTCTAAATACTTCATACCTTTTGCTATGAGCAGTATAAAGAGAGCATATTTTAAAACTTTTCTTTTTTGATATTCAGAATGACAGTCTAGCTTTCAAACATTTATTTAGTAATCCTATTAATGGAGTGGCATTTGGAATTGTTTATAGGTAGGTATAATCAAAGTGCTATACAAATTTGATGGTGGAATTTTTTAATTTGAATATTAAAACTGAATACAAAAACTTCATTTTCATGGGATTCCGGATTTACAACATGCTGATAATTGTGCTATTTTTGAATAATACTTAATATTTTGAATATTACTTATAAAGATTTTGGTTTATTATTTAATGTTCAAAAACTAAAGTTCTGTGTCAGCCAGTGAGAAAAAATCCTCAGCAACTTTTAGCTTGGATGGTTATCATCGTAAGAATGTAAACCAGTTTAAATACTTCTTAGCAATAACCAACTCTCCATATAGTAGTGCCATCCAGTGCAAACCTTAGTAATCAATGGATGCAAGTGGGTATAAAATCCACATCTAATGCCTACTCATCCAATATCCCCATAGTGGTTTCTAGCTTGTGGCTTTTGTCAGTGAAGAGGTTTGGCTATGAGATGACAGCACCTAGATCTAAGGATCCAATGAAACCATTCAGCAGCCACTTTCACCTATTTAGTTAACTATAAAGAGCTTCTTACTGATGAAGTCACAAACTAGAAACTAGTCCAAGGATATTGGATGAGTAAACATTTAGATGGGGATTTTATGCACAAAATTTCCTGCAGCCATTGACTACTAAAGCTTGCACTAAGTGATACTACTTAATGGAAAGTTTGCTACAGCTAATAACAACTTGTGTAGGTATAAGAAATGGTGATTGTGTGTTGTTTTGTTGGCTTTATACCATTCCTACCTATGGGATGATGGTGACTGTGGTTTTGATAAACAAAGGACACCAAAATATATAAATGCTGAATTGAATTCAAATCTATATGACTAAACGAGCAATTGAGCTTGAGTTAAAAATATTAATGTATTTTCATCTAATAGGTAAAAGATGGCTGCTGGAGAGTTTCAGTGAATCCTTAGAGCTAGGTGCAGTGCTCTCAGATCCAAAACTCCTCACTGATGAAAGCTTCAAGCTAAAAACTAGTCTGGGGATATTGGATAAGTACATACTAGATGATGATTTTATGCACAAACCTTCCTGCATCCATTGATTACTAAGGCTTGCACTGGGTGGTACTACTGTATGAAAATTTGCTGCTGCTAATAACAGCTTGTGTAAGCATAAAAAATAGTGAGGTTTTGCTGGTTAAATATTTCTTGATAGTTTTATAAGTAGAAAGACGGATTAAGATACTGAGATACAACATAAAAACTCCAATGTGCTGCTACTGCTTTAAAACCAAGTTAACAGATTATTTTAAGACAAAGAAATAAACTACTGCAATTAAGTTAAGCTGTATATAGAGCTGTTTTTCCCCTAATTTACTGGATAAATATGAGACTTGGACACTCATCTAGATTTAATTCAAGAATGATCTGTAAAATTTTGAAAATACAATAACAAGATCATGAAAACAATCAATAAATTTATAAATCATAGTAATAATAAGTATAATCTTTTACCTTTAATTTGCAAATAGATTTAAGGTATTAGGCACCAAAAATTAGTCAGTTATTATAAATGTAATTATCTATGATAATCATTATTAAAAATGGAGAATTGGTATGAAGTTTTAGTTTTGTTTTTTTAAATATTTAATTTTTCTAATATGACATTGTTAATAAAATAATTATTATTATTTTGTAGAATTTATATATATTTATTGATCTAGGTAAAACTAAGTTATTTAAAATATTTCTTTAAATGAACATTCATGAGAATATCAAGCAAACTGAGTAAGGAATTCTAACAAAATCAAGCCAATTCAAGCCCTGCTCTTTTGTGAGTGCTGCAGAGGTATTGCAATATAGATATTGCATCGTTAAGCATTTGATGCACAAGTTATAAACACAAGACATAGAGAAAGATAGGTATCATTCAGTAATATTCTTACATAAAGGTTATGCACACATGAATATTTCATGCATTGAGATAAAAATCAAACCCTTTACTCAACATATATTTCAGACTATGTTTTAGCTTAATGATATGCTAGGTCAAAAACTTTCCAACAGCACCTTATAAAGAAGCAATGAAGAAGAAGAAGACCCTAAGACTCATAAAAAATAATTTTATTTGGCTGAAATTTGAATTTTAGGTTGCCGACATGTCAGATGAATGTGCTATCTCTTGTAATCAAACTAGAATTTTAAAGCAGCACTCAATGATAGATCTGTCATGACTAGCATCATTAGTATAAAAAACAATAAACAAAAATTTAAACAAATACAGAAAATTAATAATTTTTATTAGTCATTCATTAGACTAAAGATTGTCCATTTAATAAATAATATTTCTGTAGTGTAATTTTTACTCCACCACTCTCATGCAAGGTAGGGACTACATTCAATCTATTTTTAATATCATGTGAAGGGTGTAATCATAAATATATAACCAAAGACATGCAAAAAAGATGTATGATCTTTAATACACCTTTTCGACATGTCTTTGTCATATGTTTATGATTACACCCTCCACATGATGTTAAGAGAAAATAGAAATCAGCCCTGACCTTGCATGAAATTAGTGTAGTGAAAATTACACTACAGAAATATTATTCATTAAGTGGATGATCTTTGGTCTAATGAATGACTAATAAAAATTATAAAGGCAGTTTGTGTCAAAGTTGTGAGGGCAGTAAGCTTGACACTTATCAATTAAACTATAGTAATTGGATATCTACACATGTGCTGAACAATAATAAAGATATGCATGGGAGACTGGGATCTGGGCCAACTGATGAGTGCTGGTTTAGCACAAAATGTGCATCTTGGGGATCATATATCTTTTTCATGTCTTTAATCATATGTTTATATTACACCCCTCCACAATGAGTTAAAAGTAGATAGAAACCATTCCCTACCTTGAATGAGAGTGGTGTGATGAAAATTACAGTACATAAATATTATTCATTAAATATAGAATAATTTGTTTAAGATTTATTTTGAAAAAAAAACAAACAAACAACAACAAATATCTGCACCAGCTTGAATATATTTTGCACAAATGATGTAGTTAAGTGGATAATAAAATTATAAAAAATTACATGCAATTTGTTCTAAGTCGTAAAATGCTTATTGAAAAACAATTATGAATGAAAGATAATTTACATCTATATATATATAGCTGAAAAAATGAGTTTGTTATTAAGTGAATGCTTTAAAGGACTTAAGGGTAGGATAAACTCCTAATGTTCACTCCATTTTTCTTGTTACTGCATTTATTATTACCATATGATTGAGTTTACATGCTCTTCAACATGTATCGTCCATTAAGTTTATTATTGACTTTTATCTCTAAATTTGAGACCATGAAATCATCAAAGCTTGCTGGAATGATGAGAAAAAAGCTGTGGATTGGGGGTGATAACCATTCTGCAGTGACTGATAATAGTTGGAAATTCTTTAATAAAGTTGTGTATAATTTTATTGTAGAATTATATAAACACTTATTATTATCCTAGCAAAAAAAAAAAAAAATCTCAACTTTTGAAATTAATTTTCTTTATAATTAAAAAATTATCAATTTTTTTTCATTTGTCTTATAGTTGGAGAACCTAGCTTTTTTTACTTTACTTTTTTCCATAAAGCTTAAATTTTTTTTTTTTTTTGTAAATTTTGTATCAATATAATTTTGAGCTAACAATAATAAAAAAAAAAATTCAAAGCTGAATTGAACCACTTATGATAAAGTTTATTAATACCGGTTGGAAACATATTTTCCTTCTTTTTCTAATAAACTTATTTGGTGATATTGTCTCATAAAAATAATTATCTAACAAATTCAATTTTAATACAAATATAACTGCAATAAATAGACTATGATCTTAGAATAATCTGACTTTTAGGATCATATGTTTTCAATAACTCCAGATATAAAAAATGAATCCCCAAAAGGAAAAATATTAATGTATTGAATTTTGATGCTGACAAAATTTTTAAAAATACCATGGTAACAGTAAAAACAAATACATGAATACTCAATCAAATTAGAAGTAATATATCTTTTGAATCCTGTATGATCAGAAAGAAATTATTCTATTTTATTTTACCATAGTTTAATGCTCCAAAGATAGCTATGGAAAAAATGAGAATGATCTGCAATAAAATGGAAATATTACAACATCCCAATAATGAATGTGCCTTTGGACAATCTGAAGAAACAAACAGATGAAAGAATATTCTAGAAAAATGCTATGTATGACTTCTAGGATTTAATAATACATAATATTTAATAAATTTTTTGACTATTGTGATAGCAATATAAAAAATTGCAAAATCATTAAAAAAAATTGCATGAAGCCATCTTCTTTGAAATACTCTTCTAGAATTGTTATTAGTATATTTACTTCTGTTACATTTTTATTTACCATTGTCAAACTCACTCCAATCACAACTTTGACAACATCCATCTCAGATAAATACAATCATGATTATTACTAATCATTTTCTAAACTAGAGATTATCTCTAGCACAGATATAAACTTTAAACCTCAGTTAAAGATTAATATATCTGACTTTTTAATTTTAAACATACACACACATGAAGTTATTCACTTTTCTCTTTCACATGTGCAATATACTTACTTTTGAATATCTACAATTCACTTATCAAAATACTAGAAGTTATTAAAGATAGGTTCATCTTTCTCATTTTGATATTGGTGTTTAAATAAATAACATTATTTTATCTTTAAAGGCATCTAAATTAATATAATGCATAATTTTCACAAAAAATAATAATGAATAAACTTCAATAAAAAATGGCTTGAATAATTCAATTTGAAAAACCATCTTGGTAGCTTGAAATAGAACATAAAATTCAAACAGTTCTATGTTGCAAAAGGGATCTCTAAATTATTAAGTTTGAATACAAAAAAAAAACCCCTCACATTACACTGGATTATGAGAGCAATACTACATCTTTTAATACAATGATAAGTGATAAGATGCATAGCACTTACTGACATTAAATATCTAGAATTTTTATAAATATTTATTGTAGATCTTATTGTTTAAATTTTTTTATCAAGTCCATGACTTTCTTAACAAGATCTGCTTTTCAAATTATTACTATCACCTGATAAGACATATACTTCTATCCACATATTCCTTTTAAGTGAATTTTTAGATCATTTAAATCTGAGTACTCTTAAAATTGAATATTAGTCAGACAGTAGTCAAGTCAAGTAATGATGAAATATGAGAAGTTGCAAGTTGAACTTTGACTCAAAAATGTTTAACTCCTTGAGTTTATCAACACCATTGCACTAAACAGAAGCAAATTAAAGATCTCAAATGTATTATTAGTAAATTTACAAGCCTTGGCTATGCCCTGGCTTCAAATACTGATGAGATTTAAAAATTATTTTTTTCCAAAATCCCTATCAATTATCAAATTGCTTATAATTATTTATTTATTTTTTTTAGATTTGTTTCAATAATATACTTTATTGTACGAATTAGATTACATGAATTTGTTGTTAACCAAAGTTATATTGTTGAAAATACATGGTTTAAAACTATATAGCTTTAGAGCAAACAGAAAGAATTATTAAAGAAAGGTATATGTTAAACAAGCAAACAACAAAATAGTTGTTCTTGTTACAGAGAAGTCATAATTTGTTTTTTTAGGTTATGTTTTGTTTCAAGTTTTTAATAGTGACCATGTAGCAGCAAATATATCTGGGTGTGCAATTTTGCCATCTCTGGCCTTTAATTGTTCGAGCTTCTTTGAGAATGTGGCTGGGTGCTTTGTGGTATTGTCTTCAAGGCAGAAAGTACATCTGGTGCACCAGAAACTATATAAACAAAAAGTTGCTGCACGAGCTGCTGGTATTGAGCCTTTACTGAGTATCTCTAATAGGTTATCAAGTGTGATGTTATTTTGTCTAAATGTGTTAATCATAATTTCTCAGGTATTTGTTAGGCCTATGCAGGTGTGAAATAGGTGCTGTTGTGTTTCTTCTTCCCTGTGGCACAGGGAACAAACAGCATCAATTTTGTTGTAAAATCTGCGGTATTTAAGGAAGTAGGAAGTAGGTAGAGCATGAAGATTTACCTTTAAAAAAAAGTCAAAAAATTTGGGTTCCATTGACCACTTTTTAAATCGCTGCATCAAAAGACTATTGTTCATATTTAGCATGGGTGAGTGAGGATATGTTGCTATGTCTGGGTATAGCATATTATAAATAGTCCAATAGGTGTATCTACCAACACCCCAAAAAGACACCTGATCATAAATGCTTTGAAGTTGGTTTACAAGCAAAGACAAATATCCGTGTGAAGGTGGTGGTCAGTCTGTGGGTGTTATTTGAAGAATGCATTCAAGGGCTGGAAAACTTCTTATCAGTGCAGCTAGGAGATTAATACTTTTTTGTTTGTGAAAAATTTGTATGGAGTGAAGACCTAATCCATTTCTAGTTGTTGGAAGACTAAGTTGTTTTACAGAGATGGAGACTACTTTTCTGCACCATAATAGCTTGCTGCAGAGTGAGTAAATGGACGACGTGAAAGATTTAGTGAAATTTATGATTGGTGAGTAATAGGTTATTTTTGTAGTTACAAGCTGATTGAATAGGCATACTTTTGCATATAGTGAAAGGTAGGTTTTGGAGAGAGAAGTGGTTGTACATTCAGCATCATCTTTCAGTTTTTTTTGTATATTTTGTCTCATTGCAGAGGGCAAATTAGTTGGTTTCCCATGATAAACTTGTGTATTTATCTTGCCAGTGTAAAGAGACCAAGCTGATGTTTTGTTAATATTGATTTTGAGTTTATATTTGAGGGTGTATTCATTAAGTATTTTTTCCAGAGTAGGTAGTTGTTTTTTGGATGTAAGAAAAATGGTAAAATCATCCATGTATGCAATACACGGTATATATTGTCCAGTGTGTGGAATTTGGATTCCTTGTAATTTTTGTTGTATTTTGTTTATGAGAGGGTTAATGTAGAACATAAAATAATAATGAATTGAGTGGCAATCCTTGAGGTATGGATTGGTGGAGAGAGAAAGAAGGTGATGTTCTACCATTAACTGTAATATGGATTTCACGACTAAGGAGTAGATTGGTTAGTAGGTATAAGAGATTGCGTGGTATTTTGGTGTCTGCAAGTGTTTCAATTAAAATTTCAATAGGGACCGAGTCAAAAGCAGCCTGAATGTCAATTTGAACAGCCATGGGAGCATACTTTTTTTTCTCTCTAACTGAGTTTACAATGGTTTTGAAAATGAGGGCAGCTTGGCCTGTTGAGGAGCCTTTTTTTGCATGTTGCATTGGTGATAATAGAGGGAGGAGATATGGTTCGATTTTATATTTTAGCACCTTTTCCAAAATTTTAATACCAAGGGGGCTCATGGAGATTGGTCGCAGATTAGATAGATTGGATATTACAGCTTGATTTTTGATGAATGGAACTAAGGAGATTGGATATAAATCTTTTATGTTAAACAGCCTTTGTGATAGATAATTTGCTAAATCACATAGATATGTGATGGTAAACTGACTGAGATGTGAAAATACGAATTTGGGGATTCCATGTGGCCCTGGATGACAAGAGTTTGGAATTGTGTTTAGCTTCTGCAAGAAATCAGTAGCATGGAAAGGTTTATCTAACTCTGGTTGGCCAAATAGATCTTCAGGTGATGTGAAGGCACAATGTGACTGCAGCTTTTGTTTGAAGTATTTGTATATTGGCTCTATCATATTGTGTCTGGCTTTGGTAACACCATTGGTTTTAAGTGCTTGTGGAACTCTGACAGTCAAAGGATATCCCAGAGCCTATCTAATATACCCTCATGTCCAGGTGTATTGTTTTGTTAGACAGATTTTTTCTTTTTTATGGCAAGGTACTCTTTTAGAGCATTGCAGATGTCATTGTAAATTTGTGTAAGTCTTTTTAAATGTGCGTAGGAATCTGGAGCAGATTTACACATGGTGATTCTTTTATGTAGCTCATCGGCGAGAGTCAGGAGTCTTGAGGGTGGTGGTGTGGTTTGGATAATATGATTTATATTAAATGACAGAATGTTGATAAAAGAAATGTACCATTGAACATGATCAAGTTGCATAGTGCTAAGTTTAAATAACATAATATATGTTTCAGAGTACAAAAATTCAAAAGTGTGTGCAGGAAGAATTATTCTTATTGTTTTATGAAGTTGAATTGTTGATGTTTGCATTGTACTTAGATTGAGTTCAAGCATTTGGCTAGAATGATCAGAGAAAGGTGAGGGATTAAGTGTTGACTTATAAGTGATGAAGCATGGGTGAATAAAAACACAGGTCGATAAGTGAGGTGTAACGACTGTTGCAGAAAGAGATGGAGTTGGGTGGTAAGAAACCTTCAGCACTCATTAGTGGTATTGCAAGTTGATATAGCCACTTTGAAACAAAAGTGTGATAACTCATGTTAAAATCACCCATTAAGATAACTGGGTAAGAAGTTGATGATAGTAGTGAGTTGATGGTAAGCAGTAATCTCGAGATAACAGCTGGTCCAGGAGGTATGTAAACAAAAATTATGTTGAGTGCAACAGTATGGTGATGAAAAGTGACTATAAGTAGGTTTGAGTAGATATATAAAATTTTAAAGGATGAAAAATGGCAGCTTCTTGTGATGACCAGGCCAGTGCCTCCTGAAGGTGATGATGAATCTCATGAACAAGTGGAAAAACCTTGGGTCCTTAAAAAGGTTGTGGGGTCAATCTGAGAGCCACTATATATATTTTCGTTTCCAGCAGACCCAGGATGTGTGGCTGTGTAAATTGAATCCATTTACTTAGCTGGAAGTTTTTTTTTAATCGAGTTTAGACTTTGAACATTGAAAGCTCCTATCTTTATTTTCATGTTGAAAGTAAATGTAGAAAAAAAAATATTTAAAGTATATGTTTAAATCGACTGGATTGTGATTTCATTTGTTGCCTTGTTTATAAGATTTAGAAAAAGTATTGTATGCAGAAAAAAAAAATCAGCTACAACTCGAAAATAAAATTTTCAGGGTTGGCATCTAGGGCATCAAAATATTTAAGAGATGGTTTGTTTGCATTACTTTTTTTTTTCAGAGACTGTGTAATATTTGTTGGTATACTAGTGTATATATTTTTATCTTCAGGTTTGTTTTTGATTTGTTGCTTGAATTTGAGACTTTGGTAAGTGAAAGATGAAAATTTTTTGGCTCAGTTATAGATTCCTGTGTTTGTTGAGTGTCTGTTAAGTGGGGGTTACAGAATTCTGGGTTATGAATGCTGTTATTAGTGGATCATGTTTGGTTAATTTTGGTATCAAGTGTTTTTATTTTTTTATTACCTTGATCTTTTCGTGCTTGCCCAGGTTTTCTTTTGGCAGTGTAGTCTGCATCACAGCTTTCAATTGTTGGTAATGGTGATGTCAAGTGTATCCATAACATCTATGCTGGTCTTATTTATTATAGGTGGAAATTGGCTGATATTGTCATTGTGAAAAATTGAGTGTGGTACCTTAGCTATATGAGTTGGATCTAACTCTTTACATTGTTTGGCTGATGAGGTGAGATTTTCATTATTATCGGCCTGAGAAGTTTTGCTGCTGATGTTAATGGTTGTGCTGAGGACTTGATTAGTCTGCTCAATGGAGAGTTCAATTGGTGAAACATCTTCATTTATGGGAGAGGTTATGTGTGGATTAGATGTTTTATCATTATTGTCTTGGTTTTTATTATGAATGCATTTAGGTGTATGTTTACCCACCTGATTACATTGTAAGCATTGAATTGTTGTGCAGTTTATTGATAGATGTCCATGCTGGCAACAAGAGAAACATTGTGGCTTCAACCCCCTTATATATAGGCAAAGTGTTGCTTCTTGGTCTGTAATATGAGTAGGTATAGTGGTTGGATCAATGTTTTTATTTAGCTTGACTTTAAATTCATAGCTATTGCTGTATATTGGAACTGGAGTGTCTTTTAGGTAAACTGGTTGCAATGAGACCACCTTTCCAAATGGCTCCATTATTTTTTTAAAATCCTGTATGGATTAGCCTGGGTATGCATTTTTCAACATGCCAGTTATGTATTTCTGTTTGTTTTCATCTACAGCAATTAGAGCAAATTGACCCAGTGTTTTGATCTTCGTTTTAAATCTATTTTTTTGGTTTGGATCATGAAATTCTATGATGAGGTATCTTTGATTGGGATGATCAGATAAGCATAGAACACTGTCCCATAGATTGTGCAGAGTGAGTGCTTCATATAGTAACGCTCTTGGGAATTTATACAAAGAACAATTAATATCTGTGGCTGATAAAACTATTGAACAATCTGTGAAAAAACGACGGAAAGTGCTAAAAAGACCATTAGGAATTGTGCTGTGGAATTTCTCAGAAATGCTATCTAGCATATCAGCATTCCATATTACATAAGGGGGGAATTGTGTTCCTTCTCCATTTTGATTTTGCAAATCTAAACTTTCAATATCACTAGTGGTAGATCTTCTAAATCTTTGGGAAGAGGGATTAAAAATTATGCTCGTAGTTTCTGTTGTGTTTTTTTCCGCAATATCAGCGAAAGTTTTTTTATCTATTAAAGTGACCTTATTTTTTACGTTTGCTTTTTCACTCACGTCAGCCATTTACATTATCTAAGTGTTTGTTTTTCACAGCTGCATAACGAATAATTGCAAACTTTTATGATATGTATATAAATTTTTTACTTTAAAAAGAAAATAAATGTTTAAATTACCTTTCCTAATGAAGTTGGGAAGTAAAAATATTAATAATAGCAGGAGACTTTTAGCATACATGCGACCATGTATTAAACCAGGTGGTGCTGCTTATTATTATTTTTTAACTTGTCTATAATCAATTTTTTTCAATTACTCAATATCAGGTGGTAATAATATCTAGCTATTCATTATTAGAAAGTAAAACAAAGATGGAAAATGAATAATTCAAGACTTCATCATCTTGACTATTGATATCTTGTGAATACTGTCTTCTCCTTTCACCATTCTTCTATAGGAACTGATGGGGAGAACTTTGTTTGCAATTGGCTATTTATAAGAATGTTTTGCTTTTTCTTATCACATTGTTAGTAATATTGCCTATTACGTAATGCAAAAACCAAGTTTGGTCAATTTTAATTCAAAAACATGTTACTTATTTTTGCAATACTCTATGTCTCTGTAAAAATTATACTTTCTCAAGGATGTTTTCCTGCTACTTTCTTTATTTTAACTTAAAAAAAATCCTGTTCTCATTTTACCTTTAACACTCCATGTAAACTTCATGAAAATGGCATGAAATTATTGATTACTGGTCTGAGACACTTTGCATAGTTCAATCATTTTATACACTTATTATGATCAAATGATATTAACTAAGCCAGTAAAATCCTTGAGTTACATAGTACCCTGATGTAATTTGCATATTAAAACTATATTGTCAGTTACATTTGCTTTTGGGACAGATATTGTCACTAACTATTAATACAGCTTATTGCAGTTCATCCATGCAAACAAACATCTTTTGCTGGATTTAATGAAAAAAATTGTTAGAAATAAATAAATAATCAATGAAGATTTAAGTAAAATTTAAAAATTTGAAACAAATTTAGATAGAAAGGTTACTAAAAACTTTAAATTAGAAAAGTCATTGCCAAAATAAAACAATAAACTATTAATTTTATGCTCTAACCTTTCTTATTTATGTAAATAATAATATCACATGATCACCATCTCTTATGCTAGCACATAACTGTTATTAAACAGGCAAAACTCTCCATACAGTAGGGCCACCCTGAGCCAACCAGAGTAATCAATGGATGCCAGAAGACTTTTGCTGGCATCCATTGATTATCCTGGTTGGCACAGGGTGGCACTACTGTAAGGAGAGTTTTGCCTGTTAAGTAATAATATATATAAAATTTTGTATAAATAAAAATTAAGCATTTAAGAAATAACTACAATATAAAATTTTGATTTGACAAAGCATCTACTTACCCTTAACTGATAGATTTAGATGTTGGATGTCTAATTAGAGTCTTATAAAGATAATTCAAATAAAATATAAAGTTTTATGTATTTCAATCATGGATTGTAATTTGACTCACAAAACATTTATATATTAAATAAAGGACTTTATAATGTAATGACTATTTTTTTTTCTATTGTGCATATGACCTGAATTTTGAGCTCTGAGTGGAACAAGGCATTTTAAGGTAGGTAAAGCTCTGCATGTTTCAAGAAATTATAGAATGGAAGATTCTGAAACTCAAGATTCATAAATCATGGCATCTCATTATTCAGTTTTTTATGAACCCCTGTGCAATAAGTATTTCAATTTCTAGGTAGCTTCAAGTTACACCAATCTATTTCTAAATGGTTTTTAAACTTGAAATTATGGAATTTTGTCTAATATTGCATAAATCTGCAGGAATGAAAAGAGAATAGTATAACATAAGCAAAATAAGGCATTGTCTAATTCAGATATAGTAATATTTATTTAATTGTTCTTAAAATATAGAGCAAATGAGAGAGAGAGAGAGAGAGAGAGAGAGAGAGAGAGAGAGAGAGAGAGAGAGAGAGAGAGAGAGAGAGAGAGAGAGGAGAAGAGGAAAAGAGGGAGGAAGAGGAATGGAGGGAGATAGAGAAAAAGGGAGACCTAATCAGAATTCAAATTTTGTGTATGGAAGCAGATGCATGACTATGCCATTACCATGTTTTTAACACTGAAATTTTATAAATTTTAATCTAAATGACTTTTGCTAGTGAGTCTTTAGAGATAATGAATGTTTTCTAAAGAAAGGTTTAACACACACACATATATATACAACAATTATTACTTGGTAACAATTCTAAGAAAAAATACTTTAAAGTTATACGTTATTGATAAATTTGAATATGGTCACAATATGTTATAATTATAAAATATAATAACGGTATTTTGCAAAGAAAAAAAAAACTACTATAAGAAAAAAATAATAATGTCTTTGAAATAAAGGTCAGAACATCATGCTTCATATTAGTGGAAACCAATCAAAAGAAAAGATACATGACCTCAATAAACTTAAGGTTAATAATGTATAGATTTTAACTAAAAGCCTTTTAAATATTTTCAAAATAATCATTTTTCTGGAAAATTACATTTCCAAAAAAAAAAAAAAAAAAGTTACTCATTTCTTTTGAATATACGCATATATAACAAGTTCGAATGTTTCAATGCTTATATAAATAAATATATTTTAATGATAAGGGCCAGAGTTGTATCAGAATGCGATGGGGATTATCTTCCACGAAATGTTATAATCAAAAAAGCATTATATGTACTGTACATAAAAAATGAGCAAAATCAGCATTGGAAGCTATTATAAGTAATTATAAGTTTTAATATGGCATCATCAACAACAATTATCTAGATTCAACAAACATACTTTGTGACTAGTAAATATCAAATTTAGGATATAAATTATAAAAACAATAATCAATATTTCATCTGTATGCACATATTTAAATGCTAAAATATCTACAGTACTAAATGTAAAAAAATGCTAGAATAATTATATCAATGCACTGAACCATCAGATACCATGAATATATTAGCCATCTATAAACTAATTATCGAATCTATCAAATAAAGTGCAGATACGAATTTTAAAGTTGATCTCTACCTTTGTACTATCCAAATAATCCTACAAAGAACAATATGGAATCCACACTAATATGTATCCCCAACACCACATACATAGAAAATTCTATTATTGTTTGAAGCTAGCTTTAGAACTGAAAGGAACTTAGTAACTATAACTGTGAACAAGAGAAAATAGACATACATAAAACTTAATCTATTCTAGCATTAAAGAACTTCACTGAAATAACTTAAAAATGATGAATACATTTATTAATTACAAATATTATTATTATTAATAATAATAACAACAACAACTATTTACAATAGCAATAATGCCATTTAACAAAAAAAAAAACCCCAGCCATTTCAAAGCTCAACAACCTTCAACCCAGCTCCATTGGAAATTAAATTATTGAAAAAGGTAGTCAAAGATAAAATAGAAACATATATATTGCCCCTGACATCAAACATGCAGTATGCAAAGAAAGAATCCTCCACCACATAGGCTGCACTTTTATTTAAAATGATACAAAGTGCAGTGCAGCAAGATAAAAAGTATGCCCCAATTGTAATTCAACTGAATATAAAGCAGCATTTGATTCTGTTGCAATAATCATCTTAATGAACATGCTTACAAATACAGCAATTCCACCCACTCTAATATACATTATCACAAATCTCTTATTCAACTGAGGGATACACCTCACACTTAGCAACAGAAACACAACAGTGTTTATTCTGACACAATCAATTTCACAAGAATCCCCACTCAGTGCACTGCTGTTTACTTTATACATAAATCCACCCTTATTAAAACAGATTAAAAATGAATTACCAGGGATATTAATACCACAAACTGCCCAATGTATTCCATGTATTGCATACATGGATGACATGACAGTGTTTTTAACACCACATAAAGAAATACCAGTATTAGAAAAAATACTACAAAATTACACAGACTCAAGATGGGAAATGAAAAAAAAACAACTTTACATTAAATTTTGTACTGTAAACTTATAGTATTAAAAATGAACAATATCAACATAAACTTGCATTTATTTGAATAAAGTTCTTACAAGTAAATCAACTTAGAACTTTGCATACACACACATTTTATAGGTACTTTATATAACTGTATTACTGAAGCTGTTGTATAATAATATATATCTTAAGATTGATTTCTCTTTTTGGGTTAAAGCATCGAAAGTTTGTCTAAAACATGTTTCAAATCCCTGGCAATGTTACCTGCAGATCTTTGTATAATTTATTCATTACATCATAAACTGGTTACTCCATAAATCAATTCTTATTTATGTTTATTATTTGAAAATAATTTGACAAACCATATTGACAATAATCTTTCTGGGGGCTTCTCCTAAGTCTTACAGCATGACATTCTTCCAACTTCGAGAATAATAAATCATGAGAATAATGAATGGACTTCTATTGGTCTTCAACCAATCATAATAGATACCACAACAATTTAAGTACTGGTTATTATTATTGAAATTAGGGAAGATGCTTAAAAGTATTTTACCCACTATTAGATTATTTCCCTCCATAAAGGATTTTTATTGTCTCAATATAAGTCTGTTAGAATCTACTGATGATAATTATCAATATTCTAATCATGTTCTACTGTAAAATTCTTTTTCATTTTTAAGTATAATTTGAATAAATGATAATTCATACTGGATATTTAGTAGCGGTACAATCAAAAAACTTTTAATATCTATTTTATAAATAATTTACTATCGATCAAATAACATTTTACCAAAGCTCAAAAAACAGTTTATCCATCTCCTAATTTTTTATTACATGATTCAATTATTTCACTTAATTTTTTTTTATAAGTATGATAATGGTTTTATAAAATACAACTTTTCACTAATTACTCATATAATATACCTTTAATGGCAGTATTTTTATTTCTTTTCTTTCACAAAAATTCCAAGTGCATTTTACCATTCTCATAATTACTCTAACGCCCTTCAATTTCAGTATTTGGAAAATATGCTTTCAGAGAAAGAAACTTTCTATGTTATAACTCATTTTTACCATCAAAGCTTGAATTTTCATTTCATAATTGAGCACATATTTTGTCTACAGCCATGTACATTACTTGCTGAATTATTCATAATTGGATACTGTTTGGTGTGCCACACTGTGCCGCTAGGTGACACTGCAGTATCTATCAAGAACCATACAAGTGATAAATTTCTATCGAAGAAATTGCTGTAAAATACATACCCCCCCCCACATGAAGAAGTTGCTTAAAAACTAAGCAAAATATAAATTTATAAATCACAAAGAAAGTTGCAAAATAAAATGTGATGTGATAGATTCATAACATCCAAAAACCTAAGTACAACATACAAAAAAAAAATACGTACAAAAAATAGACATCATTGGCAGTGCATTTAACTAATAACAGCAGATTAACAGCAGGCTTTAGCAAACTATTATTTAAAGAAAGTTGCAAAATGAAATGTGACATAATACACCTCTCACATTAAAAAATATAGTTGCAGGTTTTAGCAAACAATTATTTAAAGAAAACAGTTCTGCAAAATATAACATTTCAATGAAATTTTCATTCAAATTTTGAGGCTTTTGGGGCAAAATTATTTAGAAAAGCTTGTTGAAACAGATTGCAGCATATTTAACTAATAACAGTAGATTAGTAGCAGGCTTTAACAAACAATTATTTAAAGAAAGTTGCAAAATAAAATGTGACATAATAGACCTCTCACATTAAAAAATATAATCGCTTGGCAAAATAAAATGTGATGTAATAGACTTTTCACATAAAAAATATAATTGCTTGGACTGACAAATTTAATCAAAATGTAACTGAACTAGTCTTTTGAAATACCTACTTAGTTTTATTATGATGTATTAATTAGTTTGGAGTGCTAGAAATACAATTTGTTGGGATTATTTTTATTTTTTGATGGTGTTAATGTGGATTTTTTTTTTACGCAGATGAATGCAATATTAAAAATGCCCAAACTTTCTTGCAACATTTCCAAAAACCATGCTGAAATTTAAGTAGCATCTTTTCTTATTCTAAATGATCAAAATATGGAATATCTCAAAGACAGAACATGAGGAAGTGGAGTTCTTCCAAAGTAAAAGTGTTTTGCCCTCTCAAAAAGTATGTGTCAATGACAATCAAATGACCCTTTATATGAACCCAAGGACACAATGTAAATGCAACATTGGTGTAGGTCAAAGTTGATAGCTCTTCAGAAATGAACCTGGTTTGAGGGCTGCAGATTATCATTTGTAATAGCCATCTGAATCATTTATTATTGGAGTAAAAACATGACCATACAATTGGAAATAAATGATATGGATTTGAACAGGAGCACTGTTGTTACATGAAAGCAATATTTGAGAGAAACCTGTTATCTCACCCATCCTGCAAAATTGGAAGCCCCTGGAAAAATTGTAGAGGTTGACGAAACTCTATTTACTAAATGCAAAAACCAACAGCAAAGAATTCTTCTGAAACAGTGGTTATTTGGGAGTTTGTGTAGAGAAATGAAAGAACGCTTCATGGTCACTATTCCAGGTTGAACCGCATCTATTCTCTTAAATGCCATTAAACAACATATAGCAACAGGGTCCTCCATATATTCTGACTGTTGGAAGACCTACAAAAGTGATGAATTGAATGCTGCAGGTTGCTAACATTTCAAAGTAAATCACACTTATAATTTTGTCAATCCTTCTACTGGTGTTCATATGCAAAATGGGAGGGAGGGCTAATGAAATGGCATAATAAATGAGAGAGGGGGATCACTCAACATTATCTGGAGTCATACTTAGCAGAATTCATGTGGCAATGACTGCACCATGATGAAGATGTATTCAATGCTATGTTACAAGCCATTAGTATATTATCATAAATCTGCTGTTATTAGTTAAATATGCTGCAATCTGTTTCAACAAGCTTTTCTAAATCATTTTACTCCAAAAACCTCAAAATTTGAATGTTCTTTTTGCATACTTTTAAATTTCATTGGGATGTTATATTTTGTGAAACTGCCTTCTTTAAATAATTGTTTGCTAAAGCCTATGCCTATATTTTTTAATGTGAAGTGGATTAAGTCACATTTTGTTTTGCAACTTTCTTTAAATAATTGTTTGCTAAAGCCTGCTGTTATTAATTAAGTGTGCTGCCCACAATGTATCTGTGGTTTTTTTGTATGTGTTGTACTTGGGTTTTTTGGGTATTACGAATCTATCATATCACATTTCATTTTGACTTTTAATATGATGCAATCCACATTTTTTCTTTGTGATTTTTAAAGTTGTATTTTACTTACTTTTTAAGCGATTTCTTCATTGGGGAAGGGGGGTGTTTTATGTATTTTTACCGATTTCTGTTTTTGTAATTTGTATTTTACAGCAATTTCTTCCATTTTTTCAATAAAAATTTATCGCTTGTATGGTTCTTGATGGGTACTGCAGCATCACCTAGTGGCACAGTACAGCACACCAAACAGTACACATAAGTCTATATTTATTCCTAATATATATATATAACACATAATTACTATCTATTTAATTAGCAAGATAGATAGGTCAGGGAACTTGTGGAGCTTTCATCCAAAAGTTATTCTATAGGTTAAAAAATAGATCTAGGATGACAGATAAAAAAATATCAGATGTATATAATTCATAGTCCTTTTGGCCATGGTATAATAATATTATTATCTCCATCCTGTTTATTTTTTATTAACTTATCAATAACTTTTGTCATTTTTTATTGTATAATGCTAGGTAACAGTTATACTTCCACAACTAAAAGTGAAATATATTCAACTTTCATTATGAAATGGAAGATTATATTTTTCTCAGAATTTTTTTTAAAATAATATAATTAACATACAAATAAGAAAAAGACTACTTAAGAAATTAATGGCACAAATGCAAAAAAAATATTCTAGTGATAATAAGTTAACAAAAAATAAGAGAAAAAATTAATATAATGGTATATAATTTAAAAATCATAAGAATTATCACATAAAAAATTTCAAGTATGGAAATAGATTTGTTTCTTGACTTCATTTAAGGAGAAACTACAGTACATCACATATCACATATATTTAGAAAATTTAGATAAAGAATTTATGTCAATATACTTATACAAAAGGTGGGCTGATTGTGTTAGGAGAAATATTGAGTGTTGTAGTGGCAAAGAATGGGATAGAAAAATAGATGCATCAAAAAGGAATAGGGATTTGGAAAGATGGAGAACTTTTACGGAGAGTAAAAAGAGTTTAAATATATATATAGAAATAAACAGAATATTGGGTGTGAGTTAATTTATGATAATAGCAAGAAAAGTAGTTTACTGGTTACGGTCCAAAGAGTATCTTTAGAAACAATGGAATATGCATATAAATGGAAAAATATGGGTGATTTAGTCTGCAAGTTGTATAAGGAAGGCATAAAAAATATTAAGCATGTATTAATTGAAGGTAAATGCCTGCAAACCGAAAGGGTACAAACAAGGAACTTGTGGAAGAATAAATATAAACAAAGAGATTATGCAGAAAGTGGATTCTTGGTTCTTATGCTGGGTTCGGAAAAAGATGGAGGGGGATAGATATAAAGACCATGGAGATGACAAAGATTATGTTGCGGAAATGGGATGGAGCAGGATAGAAAAGAATATAGGAAAAACTTAGGGTGGGAAATGGAAAGGGAAGGTTACATTAGGCATAGTAGCTGAGAGAGTCTCAAGTCCAAAAAAGGAGAAGTCATAGTGCACCACATTGCAAGTTCTAGATTTAACTTTGATCCAAGAATACTAAATCACACAGGACATACAATGATGCAAAATACTTTAGGAGCAGATATAATATAGAACTAATTTCTATTTAATAATTTTAAAATTAAGATTGTGCTTAAAGAAAATAAGAATTTAAAAAAATTGTCTGAGAAAGGAGCATTGATAAAAAGAAAGTTTAAAAAATTCAAATATATTAAAATCAAAAATGTAGATAATTTAATATAAAATATAAAGCATATTCAAATATATAAATAAAAACTTAAAAAAACAAAAAACAAAAACAAAACAATATTTATACCGTACATTAATAATTAAAATAAATCTAAAAGTAAAAAATAAATAATTGTATAAAATTTTATTGAAAATGAAAGATGAGCTAAAACTAAATAAGATTAGTTGGAAAAATAATGTAAAGAGATAAAAAATATATACATAAAAAAAAGAGGAAAAACATTTATTAATGCTTTTATTTATATAAATGCACTAAGAAATAATAAAAAACGGGAATAAAAAGTAAAAATTAAATTTTCTTCAGCTATCACATATGACCAAATTATTTTTTTGTTTTAGAATATTAATTTTATATATATTATAATGGGATGGGATAAATAGATGGATGAAAAACATATTTCAAATAATGTAATTTAATATATAAGATATAAGTAAGATATTAAAGAGAGTATGAGATCATAAGATCTCTGAAAGATTTTAACATCTCTGAGATCATCCCCGTTCACTCCTTAGAGCAATTAAAAGTATAATTAACCATAAAATAATCAGCATTATCAACAAAATAAATAAGTATAAGTAATATTCCAAAGAAATAACCATTCATCATTATGAATGATCAACAATCAAAATAAAATCAATACAAAAATCAACAGTCCATCTTGTGGCTGGATTTGAAATGGGTCTACTGTAGACCAGGTTAACTATTGAGCCTTTGCCAGCTGGGCAATTATTTAATCATAATTTGAATGCATCAACTAAGTGCTCATCCATCAGAATACATAATAATTAAAACAATAATGCTGGGATATTAAAACATGCTGATCATCATCAATGCTCTGGCCACTTAGTACCATTAATGCACTGGCCAACTATAAACTTAATTTCTAATAGACTAAATTAAATAAAACATAGTGCATGGTTTTTGAAGAATATAATCCTCATTCCAAAAACAGAACAATGTCATACTAGAATGCCCTAGCATTAAAAATATATCCCCTTCATATAATCAGACCATTATGCACAAATGTAGCTCAGTGAGCACATGGTCTATTATTGTTATGTGACCAAGAGAATTAAGTTATTGGAATAATTTTAATAATAAAGTAGAAGTTTATTAATAACAACAATAAAAAAATGATATTAGATCTCTAGAATATCTGATTTTGATTAATATACACTAATAAAAAAAATTATCACATTGTGATTTAAATGATTAATATTCAAAATTCAAATTATTACATTATGATTTACATATATGTTCCATATAGATTCACAGATGAGTGTTTATAATATACAAAGAATTAATTGACATTTAATAATAAAAAGATTAAAATTTACATATATGTTATACTTGACAAGCATTAATATATATAAGCACACACATCTGTGTGCATGTAATTTCTAAACACATGCCACTTGTTACAAAATAAATATTTTTAGTTGTCACTTTCAAACTGTCAAAATAATAAATGACATTAATTTTTATAATACATAACATTTAACATACATGTGCGCGGATTGAATTGCAGCAGGCACACACTAACATCTATATCATACATTTTAATTTGTTACCATAATATTATATTTTCATAATTGATTCAATATTGAAAATATATATATAAGTATGAATCCTGTTATTTAATTCTTTCATAACAGTTTTTTTTCCTCCTTTTTTTAAAAAAAAACAACAACATCGAACTGCTTGACCATTGATAAAAGTTAAATCTGCCATCAGGTATATTCTTAAAAAAAATTTGATTTTTGATTTCTGTTTTTTAAAAATTAAAATCAGCTTTTAGAAGATTAGGTTAATTAATTATAACACTTTTAGATTTTAATTCAAGCAAAAGTATTACTTGCATTTTAAGTTATGTTTTTTTTAAATGTCATTTTTTTAAAGGATTTACTAAAACAATTTCTTTAAATATATATATATTGTACCCTTACTTCTCGATGTATAATATAGTTTGAAATACGACTAGCTCAATTAAATTATAATGCTTAATTCAAATTTGCATATCTATCTTTAATTTACTTTATAATATCATATTCTAATTAAATTTATCATCAATTATTAAAATCAATATAGTTCTATAGTATGTACTAATTAACTAAGTATTTATCAAAATCATGAGACTGTGAAGTAAAGTTATAAAGCAATAAGTAGATTTACATTGAGTCAATATCTTCCAAGACACTATCTCAATGGCATAAGAATACTATTACCTCCTTACTATCCTATTACTACATCTACAGCATTCTTATGGCTTTGAAATAAAATAAATTATCTTTAATAATAATAAAAATAAATCTTAACTTTTATTTTTAAAATATAATTAAATAATCTCAGGTTCTTCTAATTATCTTAAAGTAATGATAACTCATGTAAATAAGTATGATATGGGATTTTATATCAAACCTAAATACACCTAACTTATTTTAATAATTATAATACTAATCTTAAAGTATAACCTAATCTTATCTATTTCTGATATATCATCAATCATTAAATAAATAATCATATGTATATCTTTTATTTTCATATAGCATCTTAATTTTGGAATAGATCAAAATCTTATAATTCAATAATCTGTGGCAATAAATAATATTGTACTCTTATATTATGCATTATAATTATTCTATGACCATTGTAATATAATGTAATAATGTCAATCAATTCTCATAAATGATAATCAGGAAAATATTATATTTATTTCTAAAATAATATTAATAAATTCACATTGTGCAAATATTATGTTTCTTCAAATTATCTGCTGTCAAATGCTGTGGTGCAAAATAATGAACTCGACACACTTTTAAAACAAATTAAACAAATTTATTTACATTAACTTTAATTAAGAATCTATTTACAATATTTACAGTTCAAAATTATGAAAACAAAGAAAATAAAAATAAGAAAATAATAATACAATATGTTTACACTGTTATTAACTCATACTCCTAATAAGTAATTATACATTCTTTAAAATGCTGTACTAATAACATTGAAGTATGTTTTCAAAAACTTAGACTTTAAACAAATATTAGTGAACTTCAATTATTACACAGAAAAATTTATGTAAATAATATTTATGTAGCATATGTAAACAATTAAACTTTATTAATTAAATTGCTACATCACTTAAGTATTACTGTTACTTATTTCATCATGTACTAGTATGTGTTCACTCTACTATTAGTATTACTCTAATAGCATAATATAGAAACTAATGCATCTTTATAATGTAATAACAAATAACTGATTATAATTTTATATCTCAATTAATACAATTCATGCTACATGTTTTATCAAATATGCATTACATATATGTACTATTAAATAATAATATTAAAATAATTCATTAATTTCAAATTCATAAAGCATTATATTAGATAAATTCTATGATTCTTTTCTATGTGAAATTATTACTTTACTTTATGTGTTATTCTACTCTTTTTAATAACTTTCTTTCTACAAAATATCCTCTAAAACTTATTTAAACTTTCCGGAAAAACAATCATCAACTTTAAATAAATACTAATTATCCAAAACTATTTACACTTCCTCATCTATATTCGGTAAATTTTCAACTCAAATACAAACTTCTACATAAAACTTAACTTAATTTATCCAATAAAATATAGACTTTGAGATCTCTTCCTAACTTGAAATAAAATAATTACTTGTATGAATAATAAATATAATTCTAATACTCCAACATAATAATAATAAAAATAAAAATCAAAATTTATTTACGAAAGAATCATATAATTATTTCTAAGCTTCTTATGTAATGTTGCATCGTATTTATATCATAAATTCAAATTATCATATTTAAATAAAACTTTACTGCCAATATAATTTGTTTTTTTAAAATATTCATACATCCATTCAACAATAATATATCATTTAGTTGATCTAAAGAAAACATATTAAATACATTAAAATTATTATTATTATACAATTTTTACCATCAATAATGATTTAATGTACAGTCCATCTTCCAATATTCTTCGGAATTACAGCTTCATAAAATAATTCACATTTACACTCACGATCATTCTTTAACATATTACGTTTTATATTAATTATAAAATAAACTTATGCAATTAATTATTATATTACTTTAGTTATTATTTTAAGAAATGTACCTATCTTATTTTTAATAGATTAATACTATTTAACTTTTATATTAGATAAATAAACAAAATTCATATTACATAATTCCAGCGATGTTTCCTTTTCACCATAAAGTTCTTTAATCGTAGGCACATATTCACTAGAACACCATTTCCTGTTCCGGTCCAACACGTGTTTTTTAAAAGTTTATGAAAAACGAAAATGTTCTTTTTTTGAAAAATAAGTTCCCCACAAGAAAATAAAATAAAATTAAAATAGTTTATAGGATCCTGATTTAGTTATTTTTAAAATATTATTCAAAAATTATTATTTTAGCTTAGTCTTTAGTTTTATGAAAAACTATCATTTAATTATTTTAAATTAACTGGGACGTCCACATATTTCTTGCGCATTTTTTAACAAAAACATCCAGGTAAGAATAAACTTTTTATTTATAAAACGCCAGCGTTTAAATTATTTCAATATAATAATCCCATTATATTAAGATTTTTAGCTAATTATATTTCAATTGACTTGCTTTTATAATTATCAACATTCAGTCTTTTAAACATAAAGACTTAACAAGGCAAGTATTTATAAAACTACTTTCATTTTTAATATCTTTACTTAAGATATATTTTTAAATTTATAGCTTGCAAAAATACTTTCTTTACACAAAAGTATTTATTCTTTAAAATATCTATTTTCTAATAGGCAATAGTAATTAGCTTTTAAAATTATATACTATCCAAAATACTACTTTTCTCCATCTTGTAAATTTCCGAACTAATCCAGCGTTTGTCATATTTCTAAGGTAAAATTTCCGATATATTTTCACTATATATGATGTTCCCATGACTATTTGCTTGTAAATTGAGCTTGATATAGAGACGATCGATAGGGAAAAAATTACGTTAACACTGCATGTCTATCATTTAACACTTTTATAAATTATTTACAATGACACTCTTATAATTTTAAAATTGATTTTAAAATAAATTTACGTAGCTATTTTTTAATAACACAATTAACTTGAAAAATCAATCACGAAGTCCTCTCCTAACAATTGAACTGAGCTTTTATACCGGAAGAAACTTCTCATTTGATTGGTACATTTAAACAATCAATTTGCTGGCTTATTTACATATTTACCAACAACACAAAATTAAAAATAAATAATGACTTATTTAATATTTAATATTTATTACATTATTACATTTTTTAAAATAATTCTTATCGTTTATTTAAATCTATTAAACACTTTTAAAAAGTATATTATTCTACTTGATTTTAATTTTAACTTTTATAAGATTATTTAAAATACACTAAGTCTTTTTATACGTTATATTTTCAAAGCAATATTCTAAAATCAGATTTAATATTCTACATTTATTTATCTTTATTTTATCTCGTGATAACTCACGTATTATTTATAAATTTTACAACATGATTTTAAAACAGTTTTGCAACCTTACTAAATAACTTCTAAGCATGTGTGTGTATATCTAATTAACATCTGTTTCTACTACAACACAAGAAACGCTTGTCCTCGTCTAAAAATAACTAACAATTGCATTTTTAAAATAAATATTTTTAAAATAAATAAGATATTATAATAGATTTTAAAATAATTATCCAATATTATTAAAATCAAATATTAGTCTTTTATTTAAGTACTTACAATAATTAAAATATTTATATTCTTTTATAATATTATTTTATCAATAATAAACATATGCATTTAATTTTAACTTGTCTTTTAAACATCTCAGCTTTAAATACCTATTTATGAAATATATTAATGCAGTATTGATTATGGCCATTTTTTCCAACTATATATTATAATCATCATCATTTAAAATGTCTCTCTCAATATCAGCACAATTTTACATATCAAATACTCATAGATTGCTTTAATTAAACTTTTTGAAATATTACCATCAGCAAAATTAACATCACATATTCAAATATATCTTAAATTTAAAATTTTTAATAGATTAGCACAAAATTAGATGGTGACCCATACAAAAGGGCACAATATATATATATATATATTTACTAAAACAATTTCTTTATATATATATATAATCATCTGTGGATCACTCCTTTCTTTTAGACATTTGACTGAAGCAGATTTTTACTTGTTTTATTTTATGTTAAAGGTTAAAATGTCTTTTTAAGGAATATTAAAAAAAATTCACTGTATATACCTGTGATGTGTTTATCTGTGATTCCTTGCATCAACTGAAAGGATTCCCTTGGAGAGTTGGTCTTGGATTGTCATCATAAATATAGGTATAGTCCAGGTAAGTTGGTCTGCAGTTCTGTCTAGGACTTGATGGGCTTCAAGCCAGAAAACTGTATTGTTCATATTTTCATAGGCCAATTGATCCATTAGAAGTGGGTCTGGCTTCAGATAAATCAAAGCTCCTATATCTGCTGGACTTGTCCCTTTCCTTCCTTTAGATCTTCATGGGAGCTCTGTATAACTCCCTAACACTAACTATACTAGCCAACTCTTCTGCAGCTAACTATATGTTTCCAACTGCTTCTCAAAATTTTTTAAACCAGGCTGTTCTAATCTCTTTGTCAACTCTTTTTATAAGTCATCTGAGGTGATAAAAGATATTTTAAAACTGTTCTTATCTTTCAAATCCTTTCAGATCTTTGCCTTTAATTAAAAACTATTTTTAAAAGCAACTTTGAAATTTTACCAAAGAAGTGATCTAAATGTTTTTACTTAGATAGAGAATTGAAACAAGCATTAAATAAACCATGCTTATTTTTAAATTCAAAATCAGAATCCAATAAAAATATTATTTACACCTTTTTAAATATTTAATTTGTAATAAATTTCTATTTTAAATTTATAATTATTTAATACTTTGCAGTTATTATTTTATTCCAGAAAGTGTAAAAAATATCTACAAAATTTTTTGTCTGTGTTTATTTCTGCTTTTCCTTTCAACTTTATATATATATTTGTGCACACATACTATGTTATTGTGTGCTATGTAACAATCCTGTTATAATATATTCATTTATGTGACTAAAAGAATTTCTTTTTTTTCTTTAATATTTTTATATTACTTTTTAATTTTATACAGATCCAGAGAAATTAAGAATAAAGAAAGTTTAGATTCAATTTATTAGCATCAGATGATTGTATCATTGAATCCCAAATAAAATTAAAAATTTAAATATTTCATTAAATTTTTGCTAAAATTGTTTACAAATTAAAAAATGAGTGTCGTCAACTAGATCAAAAATTGGGAAGTGGATGAAAATTGAGTCATAAGATTTTTATCATGATAAACTAAAAAAAATAGAATACCTTAAATAAAAGCATATATGAAATAAATAATATTTATTCTATGGTAGAATAAAATAGTTCTACTAGAAAAAGAAAATCCACAAAAACAAATTCAATGGAGTAACTAATTTTAAATTAGTAATATATTAGAAAAAAAGTTTTTTGGTGGTAAAATCACAAATCTTTATTTATATTAATTAAATATAAAAATGATTTACATAAAAATAAAATGAATGCCAAAATATTGGTTGTTAAGACTATGTTTTATAGTTGAGATGGAAATGGGTAAAATACAAAAATCTGAAAAAACTTCTAGCTTTTTTTAAAAAAAATTAGTCATTGTATGCAAAAAGATTTATGGCCCAATAAATGGACAACAAATTTATTTCAGCAACTCAAATCAGTGAAAAAGTTCAGTGTGATGAAATAGGAATACTCTTAAAATTTACATTTAATTAAATTAATATTTGAAATACAGGCATTCGTATACCCATAACTTAATTGTAAATATATGTCTGTCATAGTGTGGATAGTTGAAGGTTGCTTGGAAGTCTGAATTCAAATCCCCTATATTTAAATTGATATTGAAAATTAGTTTAAACATCTTTAAATGTGATAAACAGATTGAGTTTAGAAACTATCAAGAGTGAAAGAATTGTGAGAACTGCTATAGAAATTACACCCAAATAAAAGTGAAATGGTCTATTTTATAAGATATCTTAAAAAAATGTAATACTACTCAAGAAATTATATAAAGATAAAAATTAAATTGATCTTAACTTGATAAAATTAAATTGTAAAAGTTTAAGACTTTCTATAGCTATTGGTAAGAGTGTGAATTATAGTAATTTTTATTTATAATGTATTGCAATTAGCAAAAAAAAAGAGTTTGTGGTGAAAGTAAACATAAGAAAATCTATAAAAATAGATGATATATTTAATATAGAAGGTTGCTAAATTACAGAAAAATTATAGAGAAGATTAGTGCTTTTAATTATTCAGAGGGTTAGATGGGTGATAATGGAGATAGTGAAAAAAAAAAGAATTAAAACAAATTACATTAGACAATACAGGTTAGTAATTACACAACATTTCGAGTAGTATTTTTCTCCACTCTTCTTCAGGTGTTGCTGGCCTATATGCACAGTGACAATATTCACTTAGAAGTTGAACTCGCACCTTTAGATTCTTGTACACCTGGGTCTCTTTTTACGCGGACTTATTTAACACAATTTTGAAGTTACGCGATTCATGTTTCACCGGAAGTCGAACTCCAATAATGCGCTATTACTTTAAGTAATAAATTTCATGCACTTACGTTATATTGAAAGTAATAGCACATTATTGGAATTCAACTTTCATCTTAGTAATTTCAATATTTTCAGTGCTTTATAATAGTAAGATTTTATGCAATAATGAAATTAAAATCATGATTTCCACATTTTATGTATACACACATTAAATTTTACAAGATTATAATGTAAATATGTTCAAACATTGTGCGTGTTAATTTTGCATTTTAAATCACATTCTGTTTTTGCTTTTTAAAAAATAATGTAATCAATTATTAATCATTTAGTGTCTGCAAGTTTATTTTTAAAAGGTGAGTAATAGCAGTGGGTACAATTAAATTTGACAATTAAAATCTGATTTTTAATTGTAATTAACAATTTAAAAATTACTTACAGCGACTTGAAATTAATGTGATGTAAAACGAAATTTGATTTTTAAATGGAATTGAAAATTAAAAAATTAAAGGCAAAAATAAGAATTTAATTTTTAGTTGTTAGTTTTAATTAAATTTTTCCCAGCAGTGGTGAATAAATGTCTTTTTATTATCATAAGTCTAAGTTCATAAACAATTAATAAAAGATTAATTACTAATTACGTTGTCAACAGAAAACCATTAACACAATATGAGAGTGAACTTGGCGCTAGTTGTATTTCCTCTTGTGAAGAATCTTTATTTTTTACTAGTTTGCAAACGAAACTGTTTATCAGCAAATAGCGATAATAATTAAAACGTGTATAAAAAATGTAAATTACTGTACTGTAAATTATGCATAAAAATATATTATTTTGAATAAAATTAAATATTATAGTTAAAAAAAGTTTGTCTTGTATCAATTTTTTTCAAATTTGAAATTTTTTATTAGCCATATTTTATTTCCTTATTTTTTTTTTTGCGCGAATTTTAAAGTAAATTTTACATTGGTGCTTTGCTTTTATGCGAGTTTTGAAAAATCACAGTCCGTATCCACCCTTTTTCAAGGTAAGTTACATCTATTTTTGCATAATTTCATTTGCGTGTGTTTTCAGAGGAACCTATCTATCGCATAAAACGAGACCCAGGTGTATATTGAATTTAAGGCAAATGCTCTACCAACTGAGCTATTCTGTCAAAGGCACATATATAATAAATTACATTAGTTTTAAACTGACATTTATTATTAGAAAAAATACATTTTGTGGCCATTAATATTATATAGCAAAAGAGATATGTTTAAAGGGTAATTTTGTTGAATACCAAAGAAAAAAAAGATTTTGTAATATGGCTTTTGGGGGGAAATGAAAAAGTTAAATCCACCAGGAATATAAAATTTTGAAGAAAATGATAAAAAAGAATATTTATTAAGAAATTTTTATTTAAAAAAAGAGTTGCATTACTGTTTTTAGAGGTAAAAAAAATAATGAAATTTTATATTAAAAGAAATTAAGGAGGGGGGGGGGATAGTTTTTGCGGATATTTTGTGATGTTTTGCAAAAAAAATGTTAGGAGAGTGTTCTGGAATGTGTGGAACCTGTTAGGTGACAAATTTGCTATTGATAATAATTTATAATTGAATGTATTAATTAAAATGAAATTTAAGAATTTTGAGCTATCACAAGTACTCACACACAAACATACCCATTTACTTATATAGTGAATGGATAATAAAAAAAAAACCCCACGTATTTCGATTTACACATGCATGATCTCTTAGCTTATTATGATCAAAATATATAAAATTAACAGACAGAAATGAATACATTTTAAAAATTAATTACAAATTTATAGAATTTTTTTAAAATTTTTATTAGCAACAATTTATTTTTTTAAAATTCTTATTTATAAAAATGATTTTTTGATCTTAAACATAAAAAGAAAAATAATTTTATTTTTTCCAATTTTAAATTATTATTTTGTTCATAGAAGTAGATTGAATTAAATCATATATATTAAATATAATTTTAATAGAAATGACACGATTTCTTACTTAAATATTGCAAAGAAGTCGGCATTTAACAATTTGTTACGCTGCAAACTTGTTCCCAAAAAATTGTAAAAAACTTAGAAAAAGAATATGTGAGAAAAATGAATAATATAAAAAAATTAGAATGATGTTAGAAGAGAAGCTGTGAATCAGAAAAACTAGATTACATTAAAGAGACCTTCATCTTGCAGTAACTGATAATAGTTTAAAATGATGTTGAGGATATTGTAAAACAAGATATCTTTACAAAATGACATTAGTTGTTCTAATATTCTAGGTACTGATGTGCTAAATCCTGGGAAGCAAATCTGTGGAGATAATTTTATATTTGCTTTTTTCGGAATAATAAATCTTTTAGTCAAGCGTTGGTGGCCTAGTGGTTAGCATAGCTGCCTTCCAAGCAGCTGACCCGGGTTCACTTCCCAGTCAACGCATTTGACATATGAAAAAAACAAAAAAAAAACAATTCTTTTAACAATTGCCATAACAAATAATTGTAATACAAGTTGATATTCAATAATGTATGTATATTTTTCATTCTACAGAGTTGGCGAGGAATGTCTTCTTCTCTGCTTTTTTTGTAGAACTGATGGTAAGACTTCTTCTCTAAATAGATGATATATAACTAAATGCTATAATAAATAATATATTCTTGAGAAATCAGCAATATATCCAAAATCTTGCCATGCTTTCTCAAATTTGTTAATCACCAGTATTTTATGTTTGTACTTCCATAAAAATTGTCTGCATTTATTACCTTTACTCACTGTATAAAAAAAATTCCAATTAAAAAACTAAAATATTTAATCAAATATTATAATTATAATCTGATTACCTTGCTTAATTATTTGTGATAACTATACATATTTAAAACTGAATAATATATATGTTATGGTTAAAGTGTTTAATTGGTTTACATTAATAATTACAGCTATTATTAATAATAACCAAATAAGATGGTCAAAATGATTAATTTAAAAAAAAAATATCACATCAATCTTGACTGTCAATGGTAAATTTAACACATTTCAATATTGTTAGGTTCACAATCAACATTAAATTTAATAAATTTCAACACATTAGGTTGGCAGTGTCTCTGTATTCCAGAGGAAAGGAGTCTTATCATTGTTGTGTTTTTGCTAACTATTCACTTAATGCTGATTACTATGTTATTGGAAGAGATTGTTTTTTAATTATGTCTATCACTAGAGTGGTTGGCATATTGTTTTTATATTTTCATTAATTCTATGTTACCCATAAGTATAATGAAAGCTTAGACATAAAGTTAAAGAAAACATTGAGAAGTTTTCCAGCAAATCACCTGCAGAATACCGATGTTTATCAACAAGGCAAAACTCTCCATACAGTAGTGCCACCCTGTGCCAAACAGAGTAATCAATGGATGCCAGAAGTCTTGTGCATAAAATCCCTATCTAATGCCTACTCATCCAATATCCCCAGACTAGTTTCTGGCTTGTTGCCTTCATCATTGATTACTCTGGTTGACACGGGATGGCACTACTGTATGGAGAGTTTTGCCTTGTTTATAAACAATTATGTGCTCATATAAGAGATGGTGATCATGCAATGTTTATCAAAAAATGATATTGTAAAAATTGGAAGTGTTGACAAATACATTATACCAGTTAAAAATGAACATCAATTATATGTTATACCTTTTTGGAAGAGAATTTTCAATTAATTCATGAGATCCATATTGCAATTGGTCATGCTGGGTGGAACAGGATGATGAAAGAGCTTAAAGCAAAGTATAAGAACATTATCATAGAAATTGTTATGCTGTATTTAAATCTTTGTGAACCCTGTGAAAAGAAAGTAAGCATTCCAAAAACTTAGATCATTGTTCAATTTGAGATGTCATGTTTTGATCTGATAGACATGCAATTATAAGTAGATGGAGATTATAAATTTAATAGTTTATCAAGACCATTTGTTCAACTAAGAGCTTTGCTTACCAATTATTGAGTACATTTTCAATATTTGAAGCATTATGCAGCCTGAAAAGTGACAATGGCTGCGGAATGTGAAATGAAAGTCATTCATGGAAAACCAAGATGTGAACAGTCACAAGGCTCAGTTGAAAAAGCAAATCAAGATATTGAAAATACCTGTATTGAAACAAACAATATAACCAAATGATTGAAAGTATTAAAATTCATTCAATTTATGAAAAATAGAGACTATGTGGTTGTAAATCTAGAATAGGTTTGAAAACATACTTGCCAGTTAAAACATTATCAGAAATCACTAGTGAAAAAGACTTTGAATAGATATTAAAAGATCAATCCAATAGTGATACTGAACTCCAGAGAATTGTTTCAAAAGAGGATAGCGATAATACAGCAGAGAATAATGATAATATGGAAGACTTGCAGTTACTAACTGGGGAAGATCTGAATAAAAATAGAAATGAGAGTGTTAGCCAAATCATAGATCAACCATATTTTCAAAAATATTGCCAAATGATATGGAAGATAATAAAGGAAAAAATATTGGCAGTATTGAAAATGGTGAACAGATCAAAGAAGATTCTTCTTTCACACTTGATGAAACCTGTGAAAAAAATCCAAGAAGCTTGAAACTCTGCTAAGGAGAATCTGAATAAGCAAGCTGAAAAAATATTATAACTTTCAAAGACTAAATTTCTAATTGCAAATGTAGGAGAATGCATTCGGATAAGAATCCTGGATGTAGATAATGCTAAAGCTGATAATCAGAATATTATTGCTGTTATAATGTCAATTAAATAATTATATAAACTTGGTACAAAATATTGCATTTTAAACCAATTCTATGCCAGAAATGAATTTACAATCTGCAAATAAAATTTTATTTCAATTAATGATGTTCCAGATATGGAAATAAGTTTAAGTGAGTGTGCTCACAAGTATTCCAATTTAGGTGGTCAAGGATTCCAACATTGCAATTGCTCAGGTGATTATGACTCACATTGCTGCCAGTATAAAAAATCAAAATTCTTTGCAATTCTAAATGCCACAAAAGCTCTTCCTGCAAAAATAAATAGTTTTGCAATGTTATTTTATATATGTAATTTTTTGTAATTTTATGAAAATGTAAAAATTTTGCCTAAGTAAAGTTTTCCTATTTGTATTTCTTATTTGTATAATTTTATCACGATTTGATAAATAATACATTAAATAAAAAAATAAAGAATATTATACTATATATTTTTTATTACATTTACCAGACTTCTACTGGTAATTATTAATAATTACCCAATAAATATGATTTATATATATTATTTATCACTATGACCAAAGGATCCAATGTGATTTTTATGTATTTTTATCACTTTGACTAAAAGATCCGGTAATTATTAATAATAACTGGATTTATTACTTTAACTGTAACATATATATAAATTAATTTTAATTGAATAAATTAACAGTAATTATATAAAAATAAAAATTAAACTAACAGCAAACTTTAAAGTTATCTAACTCAAAGCAACACATTTTTCTAGAATAACTGAAAAAGTAATTACAAACAAGTAAACAAATATAGACTAATCAATTTTATGTTTTTTTTGCTTAAGTTAGATTTTTCATTTAGATGCATGTTTACCATTAACCATGCAGATTATGAAAATATTTTTTGACAAATGAAAATAAAAACTACAACCTATTACAAAAGATATTTACACAGAACGACACAAGCAAAAAATAAGAGTTGTATTGAGTTATAAATTATAGTTTTTATTTTTTTGTATGTTATATGCATTCAGAATTGATGTTAAGTATGGATTTATTAGGTCAGATTCACATATAAATAGAAATATTACCTATAAATAAAACTTACATGATCACCATCTCCTATGCTTACACAGTAGCAAGCTCTTTGTATAGAGTGCCATACAATCAGTGCAGGCCATAGTAATCAATGGATGTTAGAAGGTTTGTGCACCAAAATCCCTATCTAATGCTTATTCATCACAAATTAGAAAGTAACCTGGATATTGGATGAGAAGTTACTAGATAGGAATTCTGATGTAAAATCCATCTAGCACCCACTGATTACTATGGCTTGCACTGGGTGGCACTACTATTGGAGAGTTTGCTATTCTTTTATTAGTAAGAGGGAGTTATATAGTAAAGATGGGTTGCACTTAGCAAAACAAGGAAGTGAAACTTTAGAAAGTTTGATTTATAAAAAAATATAGTTTGAGTAACTTATAAAGGGGGATAGGGTTTTAAATTGCAGTGTTATCAGAAAGAAGAAGAATGGACAGGATGTAAGAAATAAACAAAGGATAGCTGATTTGGTTATAAATGTAGATGTGGAGAAGGAATGGGCCTGTAAAATTTATGGTAAGCAAGTTACTTATAAATGTAATGGAGATGAAAGAGCCAAAAGAATTTGTAAGAGAATAGTTATGAAAGAAAAAATTGTTAAAATTGGATATCTGAAATATGTGAGGTAGTAGAAGACCAGAAAAGTGGGTGGAATTAAAAAAAGTTAAAAATGAAAAGCTTGATATACTAACAATAGTGGAAACATATCTAAGAGAAGAAGAACATATACTGGAAGACTTGGTATAGCAGAATATAAATAGAAAAGAAAACAAAAAAAGGGGGTGGTTTATAGGAGTTATGCCAAAAAAATATTTAAATACTGTTAAATGTCAAGAACATTTGAAGCTTGAGATAAAATTAGAAAGACAAGAAATGGATGGTGGTTATAATGTATATAGCCACTGGAGATAGTGAAACTATAATGGAGTGGAACAGCAGCATATATGCATGCTTAGTAAAGGATATACAGAGTTTCAAAAAAAGGGGGAAGATAGAGGATATGAATGAGCATATAGAAGAAATTGATGATGTAGATAACAAGAATGGGCAACTTTTGAAACATTTTTGGCAGAGAGTAAGTTTGAGCATTGAAAATTTATGAGGGACAATGCACATGGTCTAGAAATAATATATTTCACACAATAGATTATGCATTAGTAGAGAAAGAGGGAATGAATAAAGTATGGAAAATTAAAGTGTCTGATAATGAAGAGAAAGTGTGTAATAATGATCATAATTTCTTTATAGTAGAAATAGTTAGTAATGCGATAGGAAATAGTAATAAAAATAAAAAGATGGTGAAAAATGTGGATGGAGAATGAACGATAAGAATAAGTTAGAAGAATATAAAATAAAAGTTGAAGAAACCATGGAAGAGTTGGTTGGGGATGAATATGAGGACTGATGTAGTGAAGTAGAAAACATGGCAAATATGGTTTAGATAAGAATATGCTGAAGAATAAAAGTAACAGAAAAGTGAGAGTTAGTAAAAGTATAAAAGAGGGGGAAAAAGCATGCAAAAATTATAAGTGTGCTATTAAGAACAAAGAAACTGAAAAAAATGTTAATGTTAAATAGGAAAGGTACTTAGAAAAAAATAAGTTGACAAAAATAGAGAATTATAGAAAAAGAATAAAAATTGTTGAAGGATATAAATAAAAGTGGAAGAGATGGGAATAAAATTTTTTGGAAATACATTAAAAGAAGGAATGTAGGGGAGAGAGAAATAGTATTACTAGATAATGAGGGCATAGAGAGTAGTTCTAGAGAAGAATTAGAGACAATCTTAAATAAATATGTAATGGACAGAGTGATAACAAACATAAAGGCATATAGTAATGGAAATATTAGGTTTACAGAAAATGAACTAAATGAGACAGGTAAGAAATTGAGTAAGTGGAAAAGCAAGAGGTTTAGATGGATGGGCAGCAGAGATGATAATGAATTTAGGACATGGGGCAAAATTAAACCTATTATCATGTTTTAATAAGATAACACAAGAGATATTTTCTGGTTAGTTGGAGTAATACAAGAGTAAGGCTACTATTTAAAAAAAAGGGTGAGGATCAAAGAAAGTTAAGTAATTATAGATCGATAGCAGTAATGTTCAGTGTTATATATAAAGTTTTCACATATATGGTGGCGGGGAGGGTCACAAAATGGATGGAAGAAAATGATATAGTAGGAGAAAAGCAAGAAGGTTTTTGATCAGATAGGCATATAGGAGATAGTTTATTTGTAGTTTACACAACTTATAGATATGAATAGAAATACAGGTAGACAGTCATATATGGTTTTTATAGATATAAGGAAGGCATGGGTGGGTTTAGTAAATTTGGGAATGGATGGAGATTTAGTGGATCTTATTACGAGATTGTATAAAAATAATTACTATATGTATCAGTTAGGAAGTTTAGAATCAGTTAAAGTTAAAAATGGGATGGGACTAAGGCAAGGATACCCTATGTCATCTATTTTGTTTTTGTTGTATTTGAGAGAAATGGAAGGTGCAGTAGAAAGAGTTGGAAGAGGGGTAGAGATATCATTAATAGGTGGCAAAAGAGTATATACATTATCAGGTCTTTTATTTGTGTATGATGTCTTCTTGCATACAGAAAAAAAAAGAAGATATAGAAATTATGTTGAAGACTTACGCAAGGGTGGATAAAGAGATGGGATTAAATTTAGTGAAGAAAAATCAAAAGTAATGATGATTAATACTGGGCAAAGAGAAGACAAAGAATTTTTATTGGGGGATATAAAGTTAAGTGTTGTGAATAAGTATTAACTATTTGGGAATCATCTTAAGTAATCAGAGAAATTTCTTGGATGAATGGGAAAAAAGAATTGATAAATGAACAAAGAAAAGAAAGAGACTGATAAAGAAATTAACTGTGTTTTTATATAATAAATATGATGTAGCTAGAAATATATGGAAGGGAGTGGCAGTAGCAGGGTTAATGTATGATAATGATGTGTTATGTGTAAATAAAGAGGTATTAGATTACTTAGAAAAAATACAAAGGGAAGTAGGAAGATGTGCATTAGAAGCAGATGTGTGGATGGAAAAAGAGGCAATACAAGAAATGGGATGAGCAAGTTTTTATATGAGAGATGCAAAAAGCAAAATGAAAATGTTCAGTAGATTGCAGTTTATAAATAATAAGAGAAAAGTCAAAAATAATATTTAATTGGGTTATGAGTAAAGGGCAGGCAACAAAATAGGTGAGAAAGATAGTACGATATGCAGAAGATGTGGATAAGAAATTTATGTCAGTATACTTATACAAAAGATGGGATGATTGAGTTAAAAGAATTGTTGAGTGAAATAGTTACAAGGTATGAGATAGAAGAATAGATGCATTAATAAACAATAGGGGGTTGGAGAGATAGAGAACTAGTATGGAAAGTAAAAGGAATTTAAATATATATAGAAATAAATGGAATATTGGGTGCTTATTTTATGATAATAGCAAGTAAAATATTTGACTGTTTACGACTCAAACAGGATCTTTAGCAATATAGGGATATACACATAAATGGAAAAATGTGGGTGATTTAGTCTGCAAGTTGTGTAAGGAAGGCATAGAAAATATTAGGCATCTGTTAATTGAATGTAAATGCTTGCAAGTAGAAAGGGCACAAATAATGAAGTTGTGGGAAAATAAATATAAACAAAATGGATTATATAGAAGGTGGGTTCTTGGTTTTTACGTGGGTTTGGAAAAAAAAAGGAATAGATATTAAAGGCCATGGAGTTGAGAAATGGGATGGAGCAGAATAGAGAAGAATATGGGAAAAACTTAGGGCAGGAAGTGGAAATGGAAGGTAAAGTTGCTAACAGGTTTCTATGGGCATGGTAGCTGAGAAATTCCTGACTCTGAAAAAAAAGAAGTCACAGTGCATCTCATCTCATACTGTTTTAAATAAAACTTAACTAGTTAAAATAACATCTGCTATGTAACTTAATGTGCTTTTTAATTGCCTATAAATAAAAATTAATTAGTTATATCTCTTCTAAAGTCAATATATTGGCCATGTTCTAAAAAAGTATGTAATACACATTTACAAAGACCTTTAACTTCTCAAAGTTATAATAGTTTTTTATAATAAAATGTGTTACTAAATAATTGAATTGCCACATAAATATATTTAAATGTTTCTCTTTTTTTTTTTTTCAAATTTCTCCAACAACAGCTGAGAATTAATGATTAAAATATATATAAAATTTCTGGATAATATTAAAAAAAAATTGAACAGACTATTAAAAAACAAAATTGTATGAGATCTAAGTGATAAGGACTAGTCATTTTACACAACTTCGATGATTGTAGGAACAATTCTTAAAAAACAATCCAAAACAATCAATATTACTATTAATGAGATAATCAATTTTATATATCAGACTTCTAAATCAAGATTGATATTCAGAAAATCATTATTAGAGCAGAACTATAAGTTTCTCTTTCATGTTTCTCTAATAATCAATCCTAATAAAAACAGTAGATATCAATGACCTTGAACTTGTACTTAAATGTCTTAATACAGTACTGTGATATATATTTATGTTTGAATATCAAATACCTTTACACTTTGTGAAAGCTTTTAAGAAATAGGACAGAATAACTAATAAGGTAATATTTGCATTACAATGATTGTGCTTTAGATGAGATCATTTTTTGACATTATTCATATTACTATTGTGAAACTTTCGATTATGCTAAGCTTTAATTTCTCAACTGGTGAAAACATTTCCATTGTTCTCCTGGTGGGAATTTTTGCAATCATTCAACATTCGGTTTTTAATACTAAACTTTTATCCTGTATTAGAATTTAAAAAATTGGATTTGATTTGTTAGATATATATAATAATAAATGAAAAATGTTTTTAAAAATCATTGAAAATATAAAAAAAAAAATAATAAAGCAAAATAAGGTAATGGTATTAATGAACTTTTTTCTGATTGTATAAAGAAAAATCGGAACAGCCAGTGGGAAAAAAAAATTTGAAATTTATTTTAAAAATGAGAATAAATAAACACAAAATCTTCACAAATCTATCAAATTCTGTTCTAAAATTTAAAATTGCATTTACAATTTTTAAAATATGATAAACATTCTGGATTACCATGTTAAAAAGTGTTAAGAAAAGGTATTATTAATCTTACCACCATGGTTTCTATTTACTATTATGAATAAATTTGTTAATCTATATTTTTAAAAATAAAACATTCAAATAAAATGTAAGTGTAATTATATACACCTGGGTTTCTTTTTACGCAGACTTATTTAACACGATTTTGAAGTTACGCAATTCGTGTTTCACCGGAAGTCGAACTTCGATAATGCACTATTACTTTAAATAATAAATTTTGCACACTTACATTTATTGAAAGTAATGGCACATTATTGGAATTTGATTTTCATCTTAGTAATTTCAATATTTTCAGTGCTTTATAATAGTAAGATTTTATGCAATAATGAAATTAAAATTATGATTTCCACATTTTATGTATACACATTAAATTTTACAAGATTATAATGTAAATTTGTTCAAACATTGTGTGTGTTAATTTTGCACTTTAAATCACATTCTGTTTTTGCTTTTTAAAAAAGAATGTAATCAATTATTAATCATTTAGTGTCCACAAGTTTATTTTTAAAAGATGAGTAATCGCAGTGAAACGAAATTTGATTTTTAAACGGAATTGAAAATTAAAGACAAAAATAAAAGTTTAGATAGAAAATGTAGAAAAAGATAATGAAACAGAAGTGGAACCTGTTCCTTTCACTGCAAAAATGATTCGAGAAGGTCTTCAACTTTCTAATCAGTTGGCAAATTATTTTCTTATAAATGACACTAATCACGAATGTGCTCGTAAATTCCAACGAGAGCTAAATGATTGTATGTCTGGATATCGCGTTCATAAACAATTAATAAAATCATCATCTCAAAGATTAATTACTAATTACGTTGTCACCAGAAAACAACACAACATGAGAGTGAAGTTCGTGCTAGTTGTATTTCCTCTTGTGAAGAATCAAAAACCAGTTTGCAAACTAACTTGTTTACCGGTAAATAGCGATAATAATTAAAATGTTTATAAAAAATGTATGCATAAAAATGCATATTGTTTTGAATAAAATAAAATATTATAGTTAAAAAATAGTTTAAAAAGTTTGTCTTGTATCAATTTTTTTCAAATTTGAAATTTTTTATTAGTCATATTTTATTTCCTTATTTTTTGTTGCGCGAATTTTAAAGTGATTTTACGTTGATGCTTTGCTTTTTACACGAATTTTGAAAAATCACAGACCGCACCCCCCCCCTTTTCAATGTAAGTTATGTCTATTTTTGTGCGATTTCGTTTGCGCGTGTTTTCTGAGGAACCTATCTATCGCATAAAACGAGACCCAGGTGTATTATTTTATTTTCAAATAATTATTATGCAAATATTGTGTAAAAATAATCATAAATATTTAAACAAACTGAGAAATATATATGCTTTCAATTCTCATATTTGGTATAGGAAATCTCAAAATAATTTTGCAAATGAATGCAAAGCCAGTGAACAAAGATGATGTGATAGGCAGGACTAGATTACTTTGAAGTCCCGGAAGCTGCAGAATATTGATCTTTTCCCATTTTTTTTTTAACTAAGAAATCATTATTATTCTAATTTCACTTTCTGGTACTTTGGGATTAACACTGCTATGATATAATCATCTGGCCATAATTATTCTAACTTTGCGAATATATTTTCATTGCTTGTGAAGTATCACTTTATATTTAAAAAAATAATTTTTGAATTTAAGGTAATTTTAAAAAATTATTAAGAATACAATATAAATAAAATATTTGAATTAAATAAACTGCAAAAATTGCTTTTGTTTAGTAATTTTTTTATCCCAAAAAAATATTTACATTGTATTCATAAAAATTTTTTAAAAGTAATTTGAATTCAAATTTTTTAAATAGAAAATTCGTATTCATAAGAATTTTTTAAAATTTAATTGAATTTAAAAACTCATTTTTAAATATAAAGTTGGTTAGTCATTCATTAGACTAGAGATTATCCAATAATGGATAATATTTCTGTAGTGTAATTTTCACTACGCCACTCTTACACAAGATAGAGACTGGTTCCTATCCATTTTTGACATCTTGTGAAGGGATTGTAATCATAATCATATGACCAAAGACATGTGAAAAAGATCTATAATCACTAAGATGAAGATTTCATGCTGAACCAGCATTCATCAGTTGGCTCAGACCACAATCATATCTTTATCATTGTTCAGTATATATGTATAGCAAATTACTACAGTTTATTTGATAATAGTATATTAATAAATTTTATTAATCATTCATTAGACTAGAGACAATAATGGACAATATTTCTGAAGTATAATTTTCACTACACCATTCTCATGCAAAATAGGGATTGGTTTCTATCTCTCTCTATATATATATATCGGAAAATGATAAAGATATCTGTAAAAGATTGTAATCTGGGCCAATTGATGAGTGCTGGTTCAGCACAAAATGTGTATCTTGGGGATCATAGATCTTTTTCACATGTCTTTGGTCATATGTTTATAATTACATCCCTCTACAAAGTGTTAAAAGTGGATAGAAACCAGCACGAGAGTGATATAGTGAAAAGTACACTGCAGAAATATAATTCATAAAGTTTGCTAATCTTTAAAAATATAACAAACCAAAAGTATTAGAATAATTCGCAAAGTTAGAATAATTACAGTCAGACGATTATGTTACAGTAACGCTAATCCCCAAAGAATGAAAAACTGGCAAAATAGTGCTACAGGTAGTCATAGGAAAGCAATGGAAAGCTGAAAGACCATTAATGCTCTCTCCAAAGATCTCCAAACAAAGTACTTTGTAATTAAAAAGGATCAGAGTGAAGACACTGTGGAGCCCACAGATACACCACCACCCATACACAGTAAATGGGTCAAAGAACTGCAAGAACAACTGGGGACTCTATTTTCAGTTTCCGAGCAATTAGAGAAAGCTAAGCAAACATATTGGGAAGTATACAAAATCCTTTTCCCAAATCAAAACCCATTGTCTACCCGATTAAGACTGTCTGTAAAACAAATGCTTAAGAAGTCCAGATACTGGTGCATAGGACCAAAGCTGGTCGATTTTATAATCAAGTTTAACTTGTCCTCCTTGCCCACCAGTCAATTTTTGGTGATGCAAAGAGGATTTCGTCAATTAAACCCCATGTGTAAACTCTGTAATATGCATGAAGAAACACTGGGAGCACATCTTCTATGCCTGCTCATACCTGAGTTGCACTAGAAATAAAATTATTGCAAACATTTCCTCTGGCTGTGGCAATGTCCTGTCAATTGATCGGGCAATTAAAGAAGAAAATTATGCAACTATCAGGCTAGCGGCATGCCTACTACATGCCTTATGGATCACCAGGTGCCAGCATATCTTCAGACGACATAGTGATCCTTGGATAACTTTTAGAACAATAATAATGGGCATGAAAAACAGAGATAGACTCCTTGTGCCAGAGCGTCTCTTTGTAGACACATGGGCACAGATTATTATTTGTGACGATGAGACGACATCTCAGACAACTGCAGTAAATATTATGACAATACCACACAAATTGGTTGCAAAACTTTGAACTAATATATGAAACTATTATAATTATCAAATGTAGCTACCTGACACTAAATTTTTTCTTAATAAAAAAAAAAAAGTACTTTGTAATTATTAATAACAGTGTTACAGATAATCAAATTTATGAGACTTAATCAATGTGTATTTTCTCTTTGCAAAGTCATTGAGGTAATTAGACAAAAGGTAAACACTAATACGATAATTAATAATAGTAATGTCATAACTTTTTTTTTTATCGTAGTTTCTCAATTTTAAGCTTTTATTATAAACTTTACATTAATAAGATGCATGATATTATTAATAAATACGCATACAAATATACCCACACGCACGCCCCAAAAATATTTTTTTTTACCAATGAAATTTTAAATATATTTTGGATTCTATAACTTTATTTAATGTATACTAATAATATGATTTTTTTTTCAATAAAACACTAACTATTGTACAAACAAATCATTAAATTCAAATTAAATAATAATATCAATAACGAGAAAGATTTTACGTAAAAAATAAAAAAATCAACCAACGTGAACTCAAAAATTACGTTACAATAGAAACAAAAATTACTTCCATTGTTATTTTAAAACCGAAAATGTTTCTAAGTTTAAAGAACTTATAATAAATATATATTTAACATACCCCACTCGGCCTACTTCTCTCATTGATGTTATCCAGGTTTTTTAATTTAGTTTGTTTCCGCAGGGCTGCCTTGTAATTATCTCGTAGCTGCTTCCCATACTAAAAGAAACAAAAACATAATAAATCCCGAGATTTATCTTTTTTAATTTTAAAACATATTTGTATCAAAAAATCATTTTTTATTTTATAAAGTAAAATTCTAAGTTCTAAACGATAACAAATTAATAATTTTATCTAGCTCGATGAAAATTAATTTATAAAAAATAATAATAAAGGTTTCATTTTAATTTAGTCTTATTTTAGAAATAATATAATAAAAAAAAAATCTGGCAGCGAGTTCAGTTAATAAGTGAGAAATGAAAAACATGTGGAAATGCCCCCTTATCACAAGTGCACAGGAATTACTTGAGACATTTATAAAATTAGATTTTTCTAGTAGTCTGAATTACATTTGATAGTTTTATATTCTAAGTCTAACTAAATTAGACATTTTAAAGCTTCAATTTCAGAAAAAAGTTTATTTTGTAAATAAAAGCACTAAACAAGTTTGATTCGTATTGAATCAGGCGAAGTGTTTTCATTAATAGAGATTTTGAATGTCTTTAAATTCAATATGTAGTGTATTTCAAATATAACTTCATTTAAAAAGAAGCAATTTCTAAAATAAAAACTAAAAAAAATGCTAGTAAAAACTAAATTATTATCACAAATGGTAATAATTTTTATTATTTAAGAAATATACTGGTGACAGTAACACTCAAAAGAGTTATGGGGTTGGAAAATATTTCTATCATTGACCTTATAACTATGTTTTTGTTTTTTCACTTGCTAATCCAAGAGTTATTAAATTCCTAATATTGGACAATTCAAATAAATCAAAAATAAAAATATTAAATACTGCCATAGTGACCATTTATAAAAACTATGGAACAATGAACTTTCCAAATACTATCTATATTAAGTTTAATTACATGCCTCATAATATCTCTGTCTAATTACAAAAGAGAAGAAAATGAATTCATTTTCAATTGTAGCCCCAAGATGTATATATAGGGGAAACAGGTTAGACAATGAGAATTATTAGAATCAGCATTCAAATCTGCAAAAATGGTCTTGCGTTGTTAGCCGAGAGGTATCGCAATTGCCATGCAAGCAAGTAGTTGGTTGCAGACGGTTGTGGGTTCACGTCCCGGCCAATGCTATGACACATGGAAATCTGCAAAAATGTTTACATCACCATATATCAATTGGGATTATGTTTAGTTCTAATCTTATATACATATATTACGGATTATGTTTAGTTCTAATCTTATATACATATATTACGGATAAATATTGGTAATAAGATATAAAAAGGAGAGATGATGAATATTTAAAATTATATATATTTTTAAAAGTATATTTAAATTTTAATAATTATACATATATATTATGATGAGATAAATCCACATCAGAAATATATCACTTAAATGTACAGAGTAGCCCAAAGAAATTCAAATTTGAGGAATGTAAAAATGATAAATCACAATAATAAATCATCTAAGATGACTGATAAAGTGTTCACAAAAAAATACAGACAGTGGTAATAATTATATATTGAATTACATATAATTATAAATATCTCAGTCTGTAATTTTTTAATTAAATAATGTTAGACTCTATAATTTAAATTTAAAAATAAAAACGTGTCCACTGTGAAATATATGTAGCCAGTTATAGTAAGTTGTCCAATGTTGAATAAAGTGTAATAAAATTTGCATAATAAGAATTTGCATTTCACAAACAATTTCCATTTGTTATCATTTTCCAATTGGAATATGGGTTTGGGTTGTGACTCTTGCCTTATTAGTCAATCTGCCTTTGAGTAAATAATTAAATATATATACATACAAAAAGTATGTGATACCTGAAAAATAAATAGTACAGTTTGAATATATAAAAGTTACAAATATAGAAAATATATAAAACTAAGAATATAATCTCAATTCATATCAAAACTTTAATACTAGCACATATTTAACCAGTTTTGTTCATCTTTTTGCCAAGTGACACTATTATTTTCATTTGGAGACAATATGCACTTTTGCTTTAACATGGAGACAACTTTTTATTTACATTGTAGATGGCATGCAAATTAATATTTAACTGACACATTGTAAGATTAAATAAAACTGCAGAAGCATGCTTCCAAATGCTTCAACATAATCAACTATATAGAATGCAACCGAGAGATATTACATTGGAATAACTGAAAGCATGTATCTACAATTTTACTTAATATTTAATGTCACAGCATGAAATAAGTTTTTTTTTGGTGTTTATAAATATTTGTCATGGTTTATTTATATATGTAACATTAAAATTATACAGTGTTCAATAATGGTAATATTTGGAGTAATGTCTTTCCATAAGCAATCCTTAACAAAATTCAATTTAATTTTGACTCTGAGATATTAAACAATAGGATTGGAAAGTTATCAGTCAAATTTATATATATATAAACATATATATATATATAATAGCCTTTGAATAGTCTCCTGCAGAACAAAGATGAAGTCTTCGATACTCATCTATTAAACAACAACAGCAAAAAACAATAAAGATGAAAACAATAATTGTCAGCTTTTTGAGATCTGAATAAAATTATAAATTTTAACCATTACGTTATTAAGTATTTCATAAATGAATATATTATAAGAAAAAAATAGTTGAATTGAAATAGTTAAAAGAAAGAATTGAAAAATGTCAATGAATGAATTTATGTGTGGATTTGTTGTTTTATATTATCATAGAAAATCTCATCTTTAACTATTTTTCCTTTCTCTTCTTTTTTCTTCCTAGCTAAAGATTGCCGTCATACTCATTTACAAAAACGTGCTAATAAATGACAGTGATTTGTATATTTAAAAATATTCACAACATTGATGAATTTAAAAATATATACTAACCTGACATTTTAAGCACAAATATGTATATAAAGTGAAAACTGTTTAACCTACAAAAAAATCATATCATTCAACTGTTTAAAAATATGCATGACTTTCCACGATTACATTTTTAACAATTCGTATAATTAAAATTTTAATTGATAAAGGAAATAACAGAAAATAGTGCAAATCAAAAGTTTAAAACAGTGAATGCGTTCAGGCTATAATAAAATTTATTCGGAATATATATATATTATTTTCAAAAAAAAGTTTATCGAATTCTAATTTTCGATAATTAACATAACTATGCCTAATGGCTTCTTACTTTCTTTTTTTATATATTAAACTGAAATATGAATTATATTCAAGAACTATACTATAAAATTAACAACATATCGAAGTCATTAGAAACGTTTTATACATATTTCTATGAAGCTATTATTACAGTGATATCAGAAAAAATTAGATCAGCTTGGTTTCAGGCTCATCACCCCTATCACAAATGAAAATAAATAGCAATACCACTCTCAATACCAGGCTGGTTTTTAAGCTATAAGCAGAAACTAGTTAGGGGAGTTGTTTGACACTATTATCTAGTATCCAATAATTATTTAAACTTGCAGTAGATAATTGTGGAATAGAGTGGACTTAGGGTTTTAATTGCACATACAAAGATTACTAGCTTACAAAAATCTTTTTATATGCAAGCTTATGTATATATTCTTTTTATGTGCAAGTTTATGGATATACTTTGGAATCTATAGTCAAACAAAGATGAGTTTTACTATCAATGAAAACACATACTCAACTGTACAAGTAAAAACTATATAAGGCAAGGACCATATCCACACTTGGATGATTAACTAGGACAAATCCACTCAGAACATAAAAAAATATAATTTAAGTTTGATTTATAGAAAATCCATTTTAATGTTACAACAATGAAAAAAAGCAACAACAGTTACCTTTTTATCTTTTAGTAGGACTGTGAAGAACAAATGATATTGCAATGACAAGTTAACATTTATTTCAATGTTGTCTTCAGCATAGAAATTAACAATCAAATATAAATTATATAATTTCTTTAATTAGCTGTGAAAAGTCTTCTATTTTTTTCTTCTTTCTGGATGGAAGCTACAAAATTTGAGAAAAGATTATGGAAGTAAGATCAAATTCCAACTGAACATGAACATGTTGAAATGTTTCATGTAGATCCTTGCTCTCTGATATTTCTCAAGGCAAAGTACAATCTATTGCTTGAAGAAACCTCAATTATATTGACACCCTCTAATTCATTACTATCATTATTTCTTCCTATTATTTAAAAAAAAAACTTTATCTTGCTTATTGCTAAATCCATATAATATTAATATCGTCTATATTCTTTATTACTTTATACGGTTTTTTATAATCCACTATTGACAGTTTCGATAAAATGTAAAGTTATATGTTCATGTATATTTGTATTCATGTATTTGCTCTAGTTCTGAAGAAGACTGCTGGGTCAAATGAAACTGTCAGTAGTGGATTGTAAAAACATAATGATGACCGAGCTTACCAAAACAAAAGCAATTCTTGAAAATTTCTATAGAACATTTATCAGCAACAGAATTTATGCAATCACAACTGATGTATTTTGGTTTATTTATTTTTAATTATTAGTGCAATGTGCATAAATTTTTTCTTTATATCAAGGATGGGGAACCTCTAAATTGTGGCCAACTTCAGCCTTCAAAAGCTCTCATTCCAGCTTACAGACATTTTCAAAAGCCATGTATAAAACTTCTATTTAAACCCACACAGATGCAAATAACGAATTAAAAGTTAATTAAAATAAAATATTTATTTTCTCAACTATATCTCTTTTTCTTTCTTCAACCTTTATAATAGTTCTAGTTCAATCTATCAGGTGTAATATTCCAACAAATTATCCATCCACATTGTGTAGTCTGATTAGGATTTAATCTATGATACTATAGAGCATTTTGTTTGTTTTTATAGTGATTTTTGCAGATGAATATATACTAGCAAAAATAAAACTCAAATTTTATTTTCTTTCATTATTATTATTTTGCATTTTATCTTTTTTATTAGAATGGCTAAACCAAATATAATGAAAAAAATTTGTGCATTTCAAAAGAAATGGAGCAAGTATATATTTTTATAGAAAGAAATAATAAATCGATGTTTCTGATATGTCTGGAAAGTATTTTAGGTAATAAAAAACACAATATAAAGAGACATTATTTATCAAAACATTTTGATTACAACAAAATTGTTAAGGAAAAAAGAAACATTAAATAGAAAACTTGATAAGAAGTGTCATCAAATTGCTGACATGTTTTATAAAAAGACAAATAACTTAGAAAATTCTATGAAAGCAAATTACAATATTTAAAAAAAAAAATCAGAAAATTCGAAACCATTTTCTGAAGGGCAGTTTATAATAGACTACATACTGTTTGCTGTTGAATTAAACTATCCAGAATAAAAAAAAATTAAAAAATATATATATTACAAAGAATAGTTACAAGGTGAATTAGAAAAAATGGCATTAAATATAGAATGGTCATTAATAATAATGAGGCTACTTAATTTTTAATTCATAAAAAATTATGGTCCTCATTTAAAAAGGGAAAGTCAAAATTGGCCCGACCATTGCTGCCTCCCATTAAAGATTAGAAATAAATTAATTAAATTTTTAATTAAATATAGCAGGATAATTTTTAAATCAATAATTTTATATGGCCAGTGAATGATATTATAAACATCCAAATGATCCTTGGAAAAAGAAAGGTTCCCTATCCCTGCTCTTTCTCAATTGCTGATGGAAGATATGCACCTGTATTCACAAACTAAATGAATCTGCATATTGTGATCTGTCATTCCAAAGAAATTTAAACATTTTACACTGTGCTTTTGAATGATATTTTATTGCTACAAAAGCTGTACAGGAAATGTTTATAAATTACTAAGCAGTGTTGAAATAATTGGCCATTTCCCTCACTTGTTGATTTGCACACATTTAATGAACAATGAGAGATCTTTTAAATTTTCATTAGAGATTTATCAATTTGTTTCATACTCACATTTTTTATCATTGGCAGTTTACTTTACTGTTTGATATAGGTTTGCAGTTTGTAGCTATAATCACAATCTTCATAAAAATGTTAACTATATACAGATGAATTATATTTGCATACAAATTCTGGTTATTGTATAACACACATGTATGCTGAGTTTACTGCCTGAAGGCATGTTGAGACATTATGTAATCATTATTTTTATAAAGATTAACAATGAGGTATTAAGTTGAATTCTTTGTCTGGATGCCTGTTGAGAAACTGCACAATAAAATATTATGCCCAAAAGATATTAATAGATTACCATTGCTTATCATTCTCTTAATACAATGTATTATAATATTTTCATCTTTACATCCATGATTAGTCCATCTTAAGGAAACATTCATGTTTATGTGTATGAGTACTGTCAAATATGGCATCAAAATTATTTTGTGATTTCTATTTTAGCTTTTTTGCAATGTTCAAGTTTTATTCAACAGTTTTTGCCTTGTAACGTTTCTTTATTTGATTTATTATATTTGTAAGATTTAGAATCATAAGATTCAATAAACTTATTATACAAAACATTTTTTGGAAATAATCATCTCAGCACAAAGTATCGTGGAGGTAATGAGTCTAAACAATTATCAGAAGATAAAGTAGCCCTCTGGACATTTTCTTAATTAAGATATTGAACTGGAAAAACTTTTTATCTGGTCCATAGAATAATAGTTATGCTTTATCAGGTTAGAGCTTTAAATATTATAAGTAATTAACTATACAATTAGATAAATAAATAAAAATTTGTTGTGAAAAAATTTACAAATTTCAAATTATTAGACATATATGTGGAGATGAAAATCTGGACCAACTGATGAGCGCTGGTTTAGCACAAAATATGTATATTGGTGATTATTTATTTTTTCATGTGTGCGGTCAAGTGTATCAGCAGTATGAGATAGCATGGATGGTGAAGGTCGTGCGAAAGTCTGAGTTCAAACCCTCTATATATTACAATAGAAGTGCAGGTAATTGTAGATTCATTACTGTAATATTATTGGTGCAGCAATAAATATATGCAAATAATTTAATAAAAATTTTGAACTAATCTTTGACTATTGTAACCCATTTTAATATAATAAGCAATCTAAATTGTGGACAAATAATTTTTATATTGGATATTGACCATGGTATGTAAACCCATTTTAAGTTTCTAAAAACACATATACAAAATAAATAAGTATTTAGCTAAAAATTAAATTAAATAAATCAAAACAAACAGATTCTAAACGTGAACAGAATTTAAATAAAATGAATAATATTTCTTTTTTTTAAAAAAAAGTTACAAATTCAATTTCAGAGTTAGAAAGCACATTAATTCTAGAACATTCAATTAATGACCTTCTCAAATAACCAAGCAGATTTCATTACTGTAGCTATGGTAACCATTTCTAATAAAGATCTTTTATTATTAATTATATAAAAATAAAAGAAAGCATTATATAATATTCTTGTCCTTATAGTATATTTTTTAAAATAAATGTTTTGTTAAAAATAATTTAAAATAGAAAAAAAAAGAAATTAAATTTTTTTTTAACAATATTGATAAAAGCTACAATATTTAATACAGACTTGATTGAATAATTTATTAACAATAATTATAATGATTCTATGAATGACTTAAGAATAATTTTAAACGGCAATCCCAAATTAAATTTTTCCGGGTACAGGCATACAAAATAAATCTCCATTATCTGCAGTTTTAGCTTTTCTTTCACACTTTTGCTGGCCGATCATGAATTTAAATCACTAATTACAAAATTCAGGGCATCATATTTCTGTTAAGATTAAAGTGATCTTTTGGATATGTGACTTGTGTTGATATAAAATTATTCTGTTGCAATTAATATCTGCTTTAGTTTCATTGCACTCTATTTATATATAGAAGTTTGTATGTCTTTATTTAAAGATCGATATTGTTAGTGTTGTTGTAGTCTATTTGTAAAAGTTTACATCTATTTTTAATTAAAGATTGATATTTTCATAATTTAAGTTTAAATTTTTTTTATGACAGTTTCTACAAATATTATTAATATTTACTAAGGCAATAAACCTAAAGCCGGTGCGGTTAAAAATGCGAAGGTAGGGACCTCTACAGGTCTTAACGACAAGCTTATGCATTGGAAGAAAAGAGGAGAACTCTTCTTTACTTCAACCTACTTTCTATATAAATAGGTGAAGCTGAAGCGGTTAGATCTGAGAGCGTGAAGCCATTCAATACTTCACTGATTAAGTCACAATTCCTATTATACATTAATACTCGCGAAATCTTTCAATTTACAACGAGTCAATAGAAAGATCTTATAGTTAGAAATCTATTACGATAATTTAAAGTTGTAATTATAAATTTATTTAACACACATTGATTACTTAAGTAATATTTACTAAGGCAATAAACCTAAAGCTTGTGTGGTTAAAAATGTGAAGGTAGGGACCTCTACAGGTCTTAACCACAAGCTTATGCATTGGAAGAAAAGAGAGGAACCCTTCTTTACTTCAACCTACTTTCTATATAAATAGGTGAAGCTGAAGTGGTTAGATCTGAGAGCGTAAAGCCTTTCAACACTTCACTGATTAAGTCCACAATTCCTATTATACATTAATACTCACACAAAATCTTATTGTAATTAGTATTGTTATTAGCACACTTTATTATCATTTTTTTTTACATTCCTTTTAATAAGAGATTGATGGATAATTAGGTTAAAAATCATTTGATACTAACATTCTCTATTCAGAGTTCATGTAATCCAATCCTATGTATAAAAATAATACCCTCTTTATAATTTCTTTGGTCTTTGCAATATGTACAATAAATTCTTAAATAGGATGCAAGTTTAGATCCTACCAGATTAATAAATATTCTCAACAATACAGTGACCATTAATCAGAACAAAGCTTTGCAAGGTTTAGTGCTGTGGTAGACTCTAGTGTTTAAGACATGATTCACTTCTGATTCTTGAACTTCTTATGAATTCTTGAGCAATAAACAATTTGAAATAAAAATAATTAGTGAATACTGATAAACATTTCTAAAATAGATTACAAAATTATAGTAATGATCATACTTTATTTCATGATTAGCTTTTTATACCAAATTTAAGGGATACATTATCTATGCTAAATTGTTTTTATTATAATCTGATAAAATTTAAAATTGTCAGCTGTTGTCACAAGAAATCAATATAAAAATATTTTAATTATCAAAGTTACAAAGTGGGAAAGAAATGAAAAAAAAAAAGGGCTAAGAAAAGATAGTACTGTGTATTATTCAAGTGAACTTCTCTTTTCTCAAAACCAGCACCATCTATTATAAGCTTGAGTAATCAGTAGTTGTTAGATGGTAATACATTTTAATTCCCTATATCTAATCTAGTTTCCGACTTTTGCATTTACCAATTAGGACTTGAAATCAATGCATTCTTAAACTGGTATATATAACATCTTTTATCTATCAAATTAATAGCCAGGAATTTAAAAAACTTAGTTTTGAATCCAAATCAATATTGATTGTATACTTCTATAAATCTGACTTCATGTCAATAACTGTTTTAATAACCGCAACTGTATTCTAGCTGTAGACATATTTTCCTAAAGGCTAGAAATGTTAACATCAACACAACATCCCATTCTTAAAGCTTGTTATTAGCTTAATAATAAAAAAGAGTTACAAAGTGTTTGCTAGATAAATAATTGAAGTGGTCCCAGGTTTGAATCATAAGTTTTCATTGATAAAGACCAATGCCAAAAATTGGCTTGAGGATTGGAATTAAATTGCACTACCATATGATAATAAGCCCAGTAGAGAAAGAAGAAATGTTCTCATTTAATATAGAAAGAAAGAAAAATCAAATGATATTGTAGTAAGATTATAGTATTAACACATTATGCTCTCAATTTACTTAATAAATAAACACTATATATGTATGCTTTTACTATTTGATCACTCCTCCCAGACATGCAACCACAATACATGCTCACAGATTTGAATTGTTTGTAAAAACAGAGCATTTATTGAAATTATAAGCAAACTCATAGCAGTATGAAATATTTAAGGAGCAAAATTATTTGCTTTCAAATATCTTTTAAGTGATCCATAAAATGGAGTAGTAAAAAAAGAATAAGTTTTCACCAGAATCACTTATTCTGATATAAACTCATTTTAAAAATAGTGACCAATCATTTGTAAATATCAAAACAGATTTTTAATTGGGTTAAAGAAATAGAAATTTATTATAATAACTATTACAATTTTATAAACAATTACAGAATAAATAATTCCTTAAATTAGTCGATAGTGACAAAAAACCCTATATATATATATATATTTGCATGTTTTTATTTTTATTAGCGCATCTTTCAGCTTTAGATCAACCTATCATAACCATTCGTCAACCCAGAAGTCAGATCAATTTCCCACATTATAAATGCATTTGAAACATTTTTTCAAGTAAGCTTTATAACACTTATTTACAATTTAACTTCTTATAAACATTATTTTTTAAAAATATTTAATTTACACAGAGGTTAAACTCTCCATAAGCGTCATCAGTGAAGCCAGAATAATCAAAGGATGCAAGAAGGTTTGTGCACAAAATGTCTATCTAGTGCCTACTCATCCAATATCCCATAATCAATGGATGCAAGAAGGTTTGTGCATAAAATTCCTATCTAGTGCCTACTCATCCAATATATCCCAGGGGATATTGGATGAGTAGGCACTAGATAGGGATTTAATGCACAAACCTTGCATCCATTGATTATTCTGACTTGCAGTGGTAGAGCTGCTGTATGAAAAGTTTAACTTCTGTGTAAACAGCTTGTGTAAGCATAAGCAGTGGTAATTGGGTGATGTTTAGAAGTTTAAAACCAATCCTGCCCAATAGGATTATGGTGACTTATTAAAGAACCAAAGACACCAAAAAAAAAGATGCTAAACTGAGTTCAGATCTATATAACTATACAAGCTAATGAGCTAGAATTGAAAACACTATTGTGTTTTCATTTTGGACTTAAAGCTTTTTAGTTAACTAATAAGGTGGCTCCTGAAGGGTTGCATTAGATCCTAAGATCTAGGTGCAGTGCTCTCAGATCCAATGCTTCTCATTGATGAAAGTCACAAGCTGGAAACTAGTCTGGCAATATTGGATGAGTAAGAACTAAATAGAAATTTTATGCACAAACTTTCTTGCATCCATTGATTAATCTGGCTTGCATAGGTGGTGCTACTGTATGGAGAGTTTAGCCTCTGTGTAGACAGCTTGTGTAAGCATAAGAAGTGGTGATCATATGATATTTAATTTTTTATATGTTTTAAATATATTGCAAATTTCTATTCCATTACACATTGTCAAATACATGTGAAAAAGATAAATGATCCCCAAGATGGGAATTTCATGCTCAACAGCATTCATCAATTGCCCCAGATCACTATCTCTTACAAATATCTTCATCATTTTTTCAGTACATATACATAAATAGTTAGCAAACTGCAATATTTTAATTGACATATTTCAAATTTTCTGCTTTACAATTTTGATACAAGCCACTTTATGAAAATATATTAATAACTTTTACTAATCATTTATTAAGCTAGACATTATCTCTAGTCCAAATGTATACTTAGTCTCATTTAATGAATAATATATCTGCAGTATTATAGAAGTATCAATACCTGATTTCACTGCCCATGTTGATAATTTTATAATTTTCACTATACCATTCTTACACAAGGTAAAACTTGGTATCTATCTGCTTTTAACATCTTGTTGAAGGGTGCAAATTCAGTGCACTATAATTTATATTTGCAAGTTTGTGTTTTTATTAGTGTGTATTTTACCTTTAGTTCAATTCTACCATAGCCATTTATAAGCCCAAAAGTGAGATCAATCTCCTCCATTAATAGATATATTTGAAACAAACTTTTTCAAATAAGCCAAACAGCACATGTTATAATTTAATTTCATAATCACATTATTTTTTAAAAATATTTCACATTGTTTATATGTGTAGATTAAATGCAAATGTGTAGATTTATAAATACACATACATGTATTGATAAACACTATTTTTTTAAAACAAAAAACCAAAAACAGAATAATCATCAAAAATAAAAGCAAAATAGTGAAAATGTTTCTAATGTTATGATTATTCAAATTTGTGCTTAATTTGAGCTCTTCCCATTCTTCTTAACTTTAAACAAGTCTTGTCATATGTAAGTTTAGAAAAAAACAATATTTACATGGCTTTTTTAAAAAATGTACATTAAAGTTCTTATTATACACCCAATAATACAGTTCTTTTAAAACCTAGAGTTTAATAAATATGCCGATTTAATAACATAATGACAGATTTGTAATGAACAAATTCATTTTAACTGGGGATCAAATTCTTTTACTAATTTTATTATTATTTAATTATACATGAATTAAAAGTTACAGTGTATACATATTAATATTATGATTTATATTTTTATTAAAATAAATATAAAAATATGGATTACATAATCACAAATGTTCAAAAGCCCATGTGGGGGGGGGGATAAATTATATAAAAAAAGTCCAACAAAATAATGATTTATTTTCCTCCGTCCAGTACTCACTTTCTAATAAAAAATGAATACTGCCATCTTGCTTTTTTTCAGGCATTTTATCATTAAAAATTTTGGATTTCCTTTCATATAAGTAACTTTTTTAACAAAAACAAAATCCTCAAATAACTGATAGTGAAGATTTGACAATCTTTTTCAGATTTTTCATTTTTGTAAAGTATAAAACAACTTCTAGTTATTTTTTTGTGGTTATATGCATAGATGAGCAATATAATCTTTTAATGCTTTAAAATAAAAAAAAACATGTTTCATCAGATTAAAAATTTTATATGGCATATACATATTTCAACTATTAGAGATTTATTCCATTTGGATAAACATTTTATTAAATTTTTATTTGCAGTATTAATCTTTTTGAGATTTGACTTATTTAATAATGTATAGTTTTTATTTTCAGTTGATCTTTAACTATTTTTTATGTATGTCTAAATGGCAAACTTAGTGTGTTGGACAGCAAGAAATACATTTAAATATTAAATTTATGTCTTATTTTTATTGTTGTCTTTGTGTGTGTTTGAAACTATGGCTTTTGATGTTTCTTCATATATCTTTGGTGACTTTTTTTTTGTAATGATTTATGTCATAGAATCACAACCTTTTGATTTGGAAACATGTGCAATCGAATACCTTTGGTTGCAGGAGCCTTACTGACATTGGCAACTGGCACAATTTCAAAATCTGCTTGCTGCAGTCAGCATCATTTTATTGGTCTCATATATTTTCTTGAGAAAGCATGACTTTACACATGAGCTTGGGGAAATCAGCCCTACCCTTTGAAAATGCTTTGCACATTCCAACTTGTGTAAGGAAGGATGGGGATAGTCTGACAATTCTTAGTCAGTCAGAATGCATGATTTAAGTAAAAATGAAATTACTCTGCTAGGGAGATTTCAAAAATTGTAGCCACTTCAAATTCAGACACCATCAGACAATATGGTAGGCAACTGTGAATTGTGCGAATTCACATCAAGTGTCACAAAGCACAAAATAGGTCATATTTCTGTGCAACACCATCAAGCAGCCTGAAATGGCTAAGAAAAACAGAACTGTTTTCTTAGCCATAAGACGACTGTGTAAATGGCATTTGTAGATGTTTTTGGCTAGCCAGAATGCCATCAAGCATCGAAGCCCAGCTAAGTAATAAGTACCCTTCCAATTTCATAATTAACTTGAATAGATAACATTTTCTTTTGCATTTCGATGGTATTTTGTTATTAATTACAATACGTGTATTCAATACTAAATATAATAATAGTAAGAATTGATATAATATTTTAAAATCAAACTTGCATTTTATTTTCACAATTACTGTGAGAATTACAATAATAAACAGATTTTGAACAAAGGCAAAAATTATAAAAGATATATTAGAAAAAAAACAGTATAGAAAACAAACAAGAGAAAAAATTTTAATTAATGATTTTATAAAAGGAAAAACAAAAAAACAGTCATTAATAGACCAAAAGACCCAAAATTTTGAAAAGAATGTATCTAGGTAAATAACTAATAATGATTTAATTTTTGTAAATGTCACATTGTGAAAGAGTCTTATTTTGTATGGTTCTAAACCGTGAAACTTCAGTTTTTGATGTTTTAAGAATGTTGACCAAGATGTTCTCTAATTACTTAAGTATGGTGGGCAAAATTGTGTTTAACGAGATATAAGAACCTTCTGCACATATATTACATGTTTAACTTAAATTGTATTTTATAAAGTAAATAAAAAAAGAAACATTAATACTAATTTTTAAAAAGCAGCCTTTATATGAATGTTTATAATTTTTCTCTCCCTCCGGTTTTTTTTAATTTAAAGATCATAAAGTTCTTAAAATCAGATATGGCAACCAACCAGCTGAATCAGTATAAAAATCATTAATTAAAATCATTCTTTGAAAGTAGTTTACTTATATAGTTTCAAATTTCTTTTAATGATGTAGTATTAACAATGCAAATATAATTTTTATTTTTAATTGATCAAATATTTTCAATTATTATGCATTCTGTCTAATCTTTAACATGCGTAACAGAGACAATGTAGAAAATTCTTTTATTTTTCAATAAATGAAGTGAATTACAAATACAACGCTTAAAATTTATATATCTGTTATTAAAAAAAAACTATTATATTTTTTAATTATTGAATGAAATTATGATAAATATTTATTTCTTCTTTTTTAAATTGCTAGACAAAAATTGAGAAATTTGGAAGCGTTGTTAGCTGAGAGTTCAGCGCAGCTGCCTTGCAAGCAAGTAGTTGGTTGCAGACGGTCGTTGCGGGTTCGCCTCCCGGCCGATGCCATGACATATGGAAAAAAAAGGTAAATAGTCCTTATAAATAGATGACTACAGGGCAAAGGCCTCTTCAATAACCCTTAATGGAAAACAGTGAAGACCTTAATAACCAGGTTTGCCAAAATGGAAGACAGTGTGTGTATTTGAACAGTTTTCCATTCATGTTTTATCTTCTAGCTAAAAATAGTTAAAAACACATTTATTAGTCAAATATTGAATAATTAACTAAATTAATTATCAGCCAACCAATTGAAAGAACTCAGCCTAAAATTTTTTGTTTATCTAACCTGGATTCGAATATAGATTTTAAATAGTAACAATAAAGCAGAAGTCTTTTCAATGACAACATTGAAAAAAAAAATTATCACCAAACTTATCAAATATCAAATGGTGAGAACTTTCAAGTTTTTATTCCTCTTTTAAACTGCAGATGAAGAATGGCTAAATAATCATTTAATGGCAAAATTAAATATTTAGTTGGATTGATTAGGAAGCATATCAGTTATAAAAAATTCTAAGCCTAATATATATATAATACAGATCAGATATTCCATTTCACTTGGAGGCTCTTACATCTCATAAATGATGATATGTTTCAACATGTGTGATATTTATTATGTCAAATATTAAAATTATAACATCAAATTAGAGCTATATTTCATTACACATTCATTATGCTTACATGCAGCAGTATTTTTCTTAGTAACTACTTGATGACCTTCCAGGAAATACACCAAGCATAGTAAGGTTAACTAAGTTCAAATATACATGATGACAGTTGTAACGGTCAGATTCGTATGCTTCGTTAACATAGTGCAGAATTGGACCACCACATATAATGAAGTTATGGAAGAATAAATATGAAAAAAGTGATTATACAGAAAGTGAATTATTGGTTTTATTTTCGAGTTAGCTATATATAATATTAATATTAGACATTTATATTTTAAATAATCGAGAAGATAGTATATTGAATATGTATCGAATAAATAAATATATGATGGCAGATGTATGGTTTGAAATTATTTAATGATAATATTTTATACTAAAATCATTTAATTAAACATTTGATTATATTAAAATCTCAGTAGCGGTATTATGCTTCCAATATTGTGTTATTTTCTAAGCCATACAATTATTTGATTGATGTAATCTAGCTACCTGAATTCTTGAGCAAGTATTTTAAGATCATGCCTTCGGGGATTTAATATCTTTGCAATGCATGAGTCTAAATTAGGATTGATAACAGCAACTGCAGACATATATTTGATTTACTTACATGGTATTTCTAAATGATTATGGGCAGACATTTATTTGAGAGTGAATTTATGTCATACAATGCAGAGATGGAGTCATATATGGAATAATAAAATTAATAATAAATTTATTTTTATTTATGAACTTCGTTTTTATTTTAATTTTAAAATAATGTAACAGCATATGTATACCGTTACAATATATTTACAAAGAAAAATTTTAAATATCTATACAATAATAAGCTTGATTGTCATAAGCTACTTTTTTTCTATCTTAATTAAGTGATTACTTAATTGATGATCAATGCTATAATTAATCTTTAAAAAAGATTACATCTGATTCCTAAGTAAAAGAAGAGTAAAGAAAATCACCAAAGAAGAAGGAATAAGTTTTTTAAAGATTTACATTTTTTTAAAAAGATTTTAATTCAACTAATCTTTATTGAAATGAAAAAAAAAAAACAAAGATGTTAATCAAAAAAGTAAATTATTGTTCATATTTTTGTGCTGATATAGAAATAAACATATTTTTACAAATTTTATATTGCTATTATTAAATTTATATTATATACAGAAATACTTTATATTTAATTAAATACAAGCATATTGTCTATACTGAACTTAATGTAATTTAGAAAGGATTTGAACTTAGACTTTCAAGCTCTCTAGAACTATCCAATCCATCTTACACAACCAATACACATGACCACAAAATTATTTATATATCTAAACTTTAAATTAAAAATAGCTCAATGTAAGTGTAAACAAAGAGAGTTCATCACTCTCTCCCAGGCTATGACTTAACAACACTCTAAATGTTGAACAAAGGACTTATTCTATTCTTGATCATTTGTTCAATATGTGTGTGTGTGTAATATAAGGAGCATACCAATAGCTGTAGCAAGCTTTCATCTATAAGTGATGCAAGAGAAAGCATTTAAAAATCTTTATCTAGAATAATCCCTATATTCAGACCGATTTCAAGCGTTTGGTTACAGATTTGTTCTTGAAACCCAAACAATTCAAGAAATTAAAAAAGCCCTGGTTCCAAGTTAATAATATATACATCACACAAAAAAAAATAGTATACAAGCAATTAATATTATATATTCAATTCTGATCTCATTTTTGATTAAATATAGAATTTTTATTTTTCAGAATGCTAATCTCTGTACTTACTAACACCATTATTGAATCATAAATAATATATGGACTAGTAGAGAATTACATAAAAAAAGTAATTCAGACAATAAATTATATCTATGTCTATTCTACTTAACAATACAAATTATTAATGCAAAAAGTTTTTAAAATTCTAAATAATTAAGTAGAATTAATCTGCATTTGTTAAATGTATAATCCAATAGTTAACGTATCGTTTAACAGGCGCTCATAAAATAATTTATGATGACTTTATTTATTTAAAAAAAACTATTGAAGATAAACGAATACAAAAAAGTTAAAAACTAGATCTAGTTAAATTATAATAATTGCCACTCTGTAAATGTTTTTAAATTTATATATTAATCATTGGATTATTATAAGTGCTCTTATATAAATTATATCTAATCATCATCAACCATTATCAATCCACTGCAGGATGAAGGTCTCTCCAAGTTTAATCCATCTTCTCCGATCTTTAGCTTCTCTTCTCCACAACACCCCTGCACATTTTCTTATTTCATCCATCAATCTTCTCTTTCTGAGTCTTTTACAATCTCTTGGAATCCAGTTTAAAATTTCAATTGTCCATCTATTATCATCTCTTCTAGCAATATGTCCAGCCCAACTCCATTTCAATCTTTTAATTTTTTTCAATAAGGTCAGTAACACCTGTTTTTTGTCTTACCCATACATTGCGTTTTCGATCTCTTCTTGTTACTCCCAACATACATCTCTCCATACTCCTTTGAGTGGTCTGAAGTCTCTGTATTGCTCTTCTATTAAGTGTCCAAGTCTCAGATCCATAAGTAAGAACTGGTAAAACACATTTGTTAAAAACTATCCTTTTCAAACACATAGGCATATTTCCTTTTAGTATCAAGTTATTTCTACCAAAAGCACTCCAACCAAGTTTAATTCTATGATTAATTTCCTCCATTATGTTTCCATCTGTATTAATAATCTGACCAAGGTATTTGTAACTGTTAACTTCTTCTAATTCTTCATAATCAATCTTTATTTTCATATTTTGAGCAAATCGATTAAACATTACTTTAGTCTTTTTAACATTTATCTTTAGTCCTACTTTTCTACTTTCATCTGCTAACTCTTGCAACATTTCCTGCAGCTCTGAAGCATTATTTGCAAAAACAACTACATCATCTGCAAAATCTAAATGACTTAAATACTCTCCATTTACTTTCACTCCTTTAGTTTCCCATTTTAATCCACAAAATACTTCTTGCAGCACTGCTGTAAAGAGTTTTGGAGATATGGAGTCACCTTGTCTTACACCTTTCTCAATGTTGATTTTTCCAGTATCATTATGTAATCTAATTGTTGCTGTTGCATTTTTATAAATATTCGTTAAAATATGACAATATCCTGGATCTATACCTTGATAATCCAATGCTTTAATCACCGAAGAAATGTGTATAGAATCTAATGCCTTTTCATAATCTACAAATCCAAAACATAATGACAACTCATATTCGTTTGTCCTTTCTATGACTTCTCTCAATACCTGGATATGATCTATTGTACTAAAACCACTTTTAAATCCAGCTTGTTCTCTTGGTTGGTGGAAATCCAAAGTTCTCTGTAGACGAGTTGTAATTATCTTGGTAAAAATTTTATATAAAACTGATAAAAGGCTGATAGGTCTGTAATTTCTAATATCTTCTTTATCACCTTTTTTAAATATTAATATTATTACTGCATTCTTCCAATCTTCCGGTACATCTTTATCATTTAGACATTTGGTATATAACTTTGCTAAAATTGTTTCTATTTCTTCACCTGCTTCTTTTAATATATCAATTATAATTCCGTCATTTCCTGGAGCCTTTCCTTTCTTCATACACTTAATTGCATGTCTCACTTCTTCATTTAAAATTCTGGGCAATTCGGAAGATGTAATAGATATAGGAGGTACTTGTTCTTTATTACTATATAATTCTTGATAAAAATCTTCTACCAATTTCATGATGTCATCTCTCTTTTTAGTAATAATTCCATCTTTTTTTCTTATTGCAGATATAAATTTCCTACCAATACCAAAATGTTGTTTAACATTCTTGAGACTTTTATTTTCTTCTACAGCTTTCCTTGCTATTTCACAGTTATACTTTCTTATATCATTTTCAACTTTTTTCCGTACCATTTTACAAAATTCGAGATATTCAATTCTTTTTAATACATCATTTTTGTATATCTTCATATTCCTTCTTTTCTTCATAAATTCTCTAGTCTCAGTAGAAATTTTATTAGTCAATTGCTGCTTTTTTCTACCAGCTATGTTTGTTGCAGTTTTTAAAAGTGTACCAGTTATTTTCATATTAATTTCATTCAAATCTGTATCATGTTCAAAATCTCCTAACACTTGAAACCTATTTGTAAGCTCTAATTTAAATTCATTAGAATGTTTCTGAAGATTAGGAATATCAACTGTAAATATTGTTTTTCTTAATAATTTTTGTCTTTCTAGTTTTACATTAACACGTAACTTACACCTTACTAATCGATGATTTCCTGTGTTAAATTTATTAAGAACATTACAATCTTGAAATATGTATTTTCTGTTAGTCAAAATATAATCCAATTCTGCTGTACCTTCATTTGGATGCTTCCATGTCCATTTCCTTTTAACATTTTTCTCAAAAAATGAATTCATAATATAAAGTTTTTCTTTTTCTGCAAACTCCACAAGTCTATGTCCTCTCTCATTTCTATTACCATAACCAAAATTACCTACAGCAATTTCATCTTTCATTTGTCTACCAATTCTAGCATTAAAGTCTCCCATAACAATTTTAAAATGTTGTTTACTCTGATCAAATACCTTTTGTACATCCATATAAAAATCTTCTACTACTTCATCACTATGAGAACTTGTTGGGGCATAAACCTGAATTATCTGCATTTGGTATCTGCTATTAAGTTGTATAACTAATCTTGCCACTCTGTCCGATACACCATCAATCTCCACAATATTGTTCTTCCACTTTTTATTTATAATGAATCCTACTCCACTTGTATTTCCATTATGTGTGCCTTTATAATAGAGTATATGTCCACTTTTTAAATCAATTGTTTCTTCTCCTTTTCTTCTAACTTCACAAAATCCAATAATGTCCCATTTAATATAAGACAGTTCTTCTTCTAATTCTTGCAATCTTCCTTTACTTGAAAGTGATCTGCAGTTGTAAGTACCTAAATAAAAAGTAGTCATCAAATGGCAGCCTGGGTCCGCAATCAGGGGATTCTTAGCACCCTCCGCCTTCAGCCACAAACCGCTGCCTTGGTTGGTCACTTTACAGCCTCCTGGGAATAAGGGCCATGCTTTATTTTTGTCTGTCATAATTGTATATATGTATTGGAAAAATATTTATCATTTACACAAAACATTCATTCTGCCTTATCAGGCACTGAGGAGAAAGACCATGGCGTTTCTTGATCTTAAACTCAGAGGTAAAAAGCCAATAAACTCACCACACTGGCTAATGCATGTTGGTGAGCAGCCCATCCATGTTCGTATACTATATGAATAATCACATAGTAATAACAGCTGCAACAACAAGAACGTATGGAATGGACATTAGGAATTTGCCCTGCTCGGTTCTTTTAAGGCCTCCAAGAGGAATCAAAGGGTCTCCTTTCAGTTAATAGCAAACTCCTTTCTGCAGCCCAATTATATCTAATAGCATTATTAATATTAGACATGCATAAATAAAAAAAAATAGTATTTAATAGTATTCATAAAAGCAATCTTAAAGCAGAAGACATTACTTATCAGGGGTACCATATGCTAGAACTAAGGTTTGACTTTTCCTTCTTTGTCTTATTATATTAAAATTAGTTAATAATCTATTGGTAGATCAGAAAATAATATTGGATAAATATGCCAAATGATATTAGTTGGCTTAATACAAGACTAATAGTAGATGATTAATAAGAGTGAACTAACTCACACTGTATGACTAGTAAGATGGATATAAGCTAACTAATAATGGATAAATAATAGAATGGATATAAAACAATTAATATTAGATTAGACGTTAGCAGCCAGCTAATACTGAATGGATAGTAGGATGAATATAAACAAGCGAATATTGAATAGCTAGTAGAATGAATATAAACCAGATGATATTATATGAACAGGAAGTTGGATATGAATGAGCTATATGATTAAAAAATTCTAAATGTGACTAGTATCTTGATACTTTTTTCCAAGTTTTACCCAGCTTTGATTCAAACGTCAAATCATGAACAGCAGGCATAGTTGTTATCACCCATATTACAAGGCTTTTTATATAATATTTATAAAAAATATTGCATAGACATCTTATATCAGCATTATTTTCATCCATTATAAATCAACTGCAGGATGAAGGTGTCTCCAAGTTTAATTCTCCAATCTCTAGTCTCTTTTTTCCACATTACACCATCTCACATGTGTTCCTTTCCTAGATTTTTTTCAATCTTTTGGAATCCAGTTTAAGATTCAACTGTCCATTTACTATCACCTTTTCTAGCAATATGTCCAACCCAGCTTCACTTTAGTCTTAATTTTTTCAATAATGTTAGTAACATCCATTTGTTAGCTGACCCATGTATTTAATTTTTGATCTCTCCTTGTCAGACCCATAAGTAAAAACTGGTAAAGCACATTTATTTAAAAACTTTCATTTTCAAACATATAGGCATATTTTCTTTAAATATTAAGCTATTTCTACCAAAAGTATTCCAACTAAGTTTAATTCTATGATTAATTCCATCCATTATGTTTCCAATTCTAGTAATAATCTGACCAAGATATTTGTAGTTGTTAACTCTTTCTGACTCATGATTGTCAATCCTTATTTTCTTCTTTTGAGAAAATCCATTGAACATTATTTTAGTCTTTTTAGTATTTACTTTTGATCCTACTTTAATATTTTCATCTGATAACTCTTGCAAAATTTCCTGAAGATCTAAAGCATTATTTACATAAACAATTACATCATATCTGCAAAATCTAGATGACTTTAAAAAATCTCATTTACATTTAGTTCCATAGCTTCTATTTTAATCTATAAAATACTCCAAAAAGTTTTGGAGATATGAGTCACCTGTTGCCACCACTCACATTAATCTTCCTAATATCACTATGTAATCTAATTATTGCTGCTGCAATAATCTAATGATGTAATAATTTAATGATCTAATGATTAAATCATCATAGAAACGCTTATAAAATCAAATGTCTTTTCATAATCTACAAATTCATAGACAATGTAACATTTTATCTTGAATTTTTATCAGTAAAATGGCAGTCATTTTGCTAATACTCATAAGTTAATCGGCTTTACTATTCTCTAAACTTTTCTGCCATCTAATAATTCTGATTTAAGTTTTTTAATACTAATGGGATGTATAGGGTATATGAGCACAGACTTTCGCACGACCCACCTGGTACTCTCCACTCTATCTCATAATACTGATACACCAGAACACATATGTTGAAAAGATAAATAATCAGCAATATACGTATTTCATGCTAAACTAGCAATCATCAGTTGGTCCAATCATAATATTAAAAAAAAAAAAAACCTATTTGATTAAAACTGACGTTTTAGAATATAATGAAAAGTAAATGTCAGCATATACGTCTCATCAAGTCGTTAATAATATATTTTGTCTATTTCCTAATATTAACTAAAATCTTCAATAAATTAATGATTTAAAGAAATATTTGTTAAGATTTAAAAAATATTTTTAAAAGCAATTTTTCTATACAAATTTTGAATAAATGTACAATTATTTTTTAGAGTATCTAATATTTGATTTGCTGGAAAAATCTAGCAATATTTATATTTTTTTGAAATATAACAACTGGATAAATAAAATTTATAAATTAATTAAAAATGAGCACATCTAAATACAATGTTAAAATGCGATTAAAAAGTATAAGAACTGTACTGTGAATTTTTTTTTTTACTGAAATATTCCATTAAGTTTCAGTCACATACCCGCGTTTTTGACGAAATGTATGTTGAGAAATAAATTCATAAAACACACACACACACACACACACACACACACACACACACACACACACACACACACACACACACACACACACACACACACACACACACATGTATCAAATGGATTTCCTGAAAATTTCAAATTATACAAAAGTTTGTATAAACTTTAAATAGAAAATCTCTATATTCCAAAGTTATTCAGAAAATGTTAGACTTCTCTTAAATCAAACTAATTATGAAGAAAAGTATTTGAGAAAAGAAATTAAATCATATTATTCTTCTAGATAATTTGTCTTCCTCTGCTTATTCTTTACAATGCTATCATTAAGATTACTTTGACAATTGTAAATTTAAAAGTTGTAAACTGACGTATGTACGTAATAATGAAAAGATAATATTTTTTATATAAAAAGACGAAAAAAATATTTTTATGCTTCAAAGCATTACAAAACATTCAAACAAAATATTAACCATATTAGAAAATAGTAACCTTCAATTTCAATTATAACCTCCAACCCATGATTTACATTATTAGGTAAATACTGATGCTCTCAGTGGACATTAGAGGATATAACTGTCTAAGTAGGGGAGAGTCATAAGATATTTGACTTTGAAATTATTTACACTGCTAGAAACTAATATAGAGAATAAAATGATGGCTATATGAAATATCTATCATAATATAATTTATGATTTTTTTAATGTAATATGTTGTCTATTTTCTGATTTTAAGATTTATAGACATACCAATGCATATATATACACACACATTTCTGTGTTGTATGAAAAAACCCACCATTTTAAGTATACATATATAATTAAAAAAAAAAAAAATGTAAGTAAGCATATTTTTAAAATTAGGGATATGATTATAAATAGACAATGATATTATTTATTTATTCCTGAAAGTAACAAAAACAAACAAACAAACAAAAACAATTCAGTAACTAATGACTACTCAAAAAACAATAATTTTTTTCATATGTGAGTATAAAACATTTAATGTTTTTTTATAAAATAAGATTAAATATTATAAAAAATATATATATATCAGATAAAAAATTCCATAATCAAGCAACATGAGATTAGAAGAAGAATGGAGAAGATTGGGCAGTTATGGCATAGAGATGTTGAAAAATAAAGAATCTAATAAGGTGCTTTTTTTTGGAAGCAAGAGGAATTAATAAAGCAATTTTAGAAAGGCAATTATCATAATAATTAATATATAAAAGATCAAAACTGGTAATCAAATAAAACTATAAAATATTTCTGCAGTGTTATTCTCACTACAACATTCTCGCACAAGGTAGGGATAAATTTCTATCCACTTTTAACACCTTATGAAGAGATGTAATCATAAAAATATGACCAAAAGCATGTGAAAAAATTTATGATCCCTAAGATGCATATTTCATGCTGAACCAGCACTCATCAGTTCACCCTGTGGTCTGGAACGACTGCTGACTACTGATTCAACATGAAATGTGCATCTTGGGAGATCATAGATCTTTTTCACATATCTTTGGTCATATACTTATGACTACATCCATCTGCAAGGTCTTAAAAGTGAATAACAAACATTCGCTACTTTGCATGAGAGTAGGGTAATGAAAATTACAGTACAGAAATAAAACTATAATATTAAAAAAATTGAAAAGAAAAAAATTCTGATTTTCCTTAATCTGTGAAGAAGATACAAAAAATACTATTTATACAAGAGCAGATTTGAGCTTTAATTAATCAAATGTTCTTATTGGAATATTTTTGTATTTATTTAATGTAATTAAAAGCTTAAAAGATTGCAAAAAAAAAAAAAACAAAAAACTGAATTTATTGTTAAACTTTTCCTTCCATTTTTGCTATCTCATATTCAAACTATGAAAAAATTTTAATTAAGTAAAAAAATTTACAATCAGTCAGTGGGAAATATATATAAAAAATAATAATAAAAATTATGAAAATTCATCTGTAAAAGTCTCTAAGTTCAAAGTATTGATATAAAATAACCCAAAAAAATAAAGACCAAAGTTCTTTATAATTAAAAATTATTTGTAATAATTTATTATCTATGTAAAAATAATTTATATATCTTTTGCAAATTTTATATTTAATTGTAACAATTAAATAAATTTTTATAATAATCTATTAAGTCTAAAAATTATATAATTTGAAATAAACAATTTCTTTTACAAATAATTATTCTTTTCTCTAAGAATCATAGATCATAATCTCTATGTCTGAAGATGTATAATGTTCTTTCATTAATAATAAAATTATATATATGTATTTCTTATAATATTTCTTTCATATACATTTCAATGCAAACAAATTTTCTTAAAAAACTTCATTATTTTCCTTACACTTTCAACTGTCCAGCAGTCTTCATCAGAGCTTATCAAACTTTCTCTGCTCTGATGAAGACTGCTGGACAGTCAAAACTGTAAGGAAAATAAAGAGTTTTTTAAAGAAAATTTGTTTGCATTGAAGTGTATATGAAAGAAGGATTATAAGAAATATATATATATATATGAATATATGAAGATATGCAAAAAAAGTAAAAGAGAAGAATAAGAATATACTTCTAATAATAAAATTACTTATTCAATTATATTTTATTTATTATGGTCGATTGACCTAATTTGCATTTAATTTATAAATGCCTATTTATTGACCAGTAATGAAAGAATTATTAGGTTGACTTTTGGTAATCTTTGGATAATTGAAAATATTTAAGCTATATTCTATATTTCAATTTTGGAAATTAATATACTAACCACAACACCATTAAGATGGAATAAAACCCATATAATATTATACACTATACACTTTTCTGAATTTATCAGTAAATAATTAATAATAAACTTCAAAAATACATGCACACACTATATATATATATATAATCTAACTCATACAAATACAACATTACGAACCTGGATACAGAAAATCTCATATAACATATGGACATAAGGTGTAAAATGTAAGCAATAATATCTTTTGTGTAGCATATGTTAAAAGTACATATCTATTTTTAATACAATTGCTATTAACTTCATACAATATTAAAGTTTCAATATTATTATTTTTATTTAATTTAAGTTATGGAGCCTATCATGCAAGCATCAGTGATATTGCCAATCTTATCAATTTATAATAAGTTTGAATTATTGAAAATGTAGATTAAAAATATTTTCATAATATCATTGAGATCTTTCCAAATAAATAATCTTAAATTTCATTATTTTTTATTACAATAGTAATCAGACTTTTTTATTAATCATCTGCAACTGTTTTCCGTTGTGAAAGTAGTTATGAATTGTTTCAAAGCCCATGCTCACAAACTGATATTTATAAATAAAAAACAATATTTGAGCCATCTGGTATCAAAATTAGTAAACAAATAATAAAAAATAATACATTTTTCATCTGACATCTCAAGTTTCTAAACAGACATGTAGAGCAAAGAATGACAACTACAAGTGCCAAATTTAAAGTAAATCAACTGAGATGTTATTGGAACTGCATTTGAATTGGCTTCTCGAAGTTGTAATATTGCAAGTTTTCATTAGCTGATCTTCATATCTATTTAAAAACTTAGATGTCAGATAAAAGGAAGTTTACTTTTTAATGTATTCAAACATGAATATCAAGTGGTATGAAAATTATGCTGGATTTGTAACTTTATTAATTGGTATTAGCTTTATACAGAATTCAGTTTAGTATATGTATTTGTTTCTTTGGAATCTTTTCAAATACAAAATTTTACTATAATTATTCATTAATACAATAATAAACACATCTTATTTTTAATAATTATTTGTATATGATTTTTCATAAAAAGATTTATCTTTCAACTGAATATTGTATGTACATTATTAAACATTTGTAAATATTCACTTTCTCATATCGATATATATTTTAATTTATTTAATAAAGAATTAATTTTTTTTTACTTGATGAAAGAAAAACACACACTAGAAAAGATCAAAATAGATATATGAGAAGACAATTCCATTTTTCCAAGCGCTTTTATGATAAGCATTTGTCTGACCATTTAAAAAACAGAAAAGGTTTTCGTTGTTTTAAATATATTTATTAGCTTAGCGCTGTCAATACTATTAGTATTATAGTCATAGCTTTGAAAATTAAATAGAAAGTTAAAGAGAATAAAAATTATTTATTTGTTTAAAATATAAATTTTCTTGGATTGCTTTACTATCATCAAAATATCAAAAAAGAACCTGTAAAAATTCCATTCAGGAGATGTATTCACTAATGGCTTTATTAAGTTCTTCAATTCTATTATAATAGCAATAATTATTAGATATGCAATTCACGGTTTGTGGTTGACCATATGTGCATAGTTCAATGGTTGTTAAATTCCATTTATGAACTACGTGAGCCCAATGATCATGAGTTGTCCCAAAAATGCTGATAAAATTGCACTTATATATAGGAAGATCGAATCCAGATGGCTTTACCATTGTATCTAGGAAGACATAAAGCTTCAGTTGTAGATTCATAGGTAAATATCTAAAATTGGAATCCTGATTTGAGATGAATTTTAGGTAGTGAAATTGATCATGAATTAGTGGTAAGTCTAATCCATTTAATAGTTTTTAAAACATTTTTGGAAAGGCAATTTGTCTTCTGATATTTGCTGAAAATACATGAGAAAGCACATACAACCATTAAAAGGAGTAGGTTTGAGTATGCTAATAATATTTGCCATGTTAATATTTAATGGAATATTTAGAAGTTTAGTGTGAATACTTTTCTCCAAACAAGACACAGCATGCATCATAGTATACTAGACCTAAGGAAACTATCCACAAAGTACTTCCATCACAACTCCGTGTAATAGCCAGCTTTTTAAGAAAGTTATTTCTAAAAATTAATTTTGATCTGGCCTCCAAGGTTATTCAAAATATCATGAAGTAGAATTGTTTTTCAGTCTATTGCTGCAAAAGTTCACATTCACATTAAGAGATGCTTCCTTATTGTTTAGGTGTAAAGTGGAGCAGATGTCTTCATTGAATTAGAAATAAGACTCCAGTCTTTGTAAAAGTTTATAATTTTCTCATATCCTCATTGAGAGACTCTTCTATCTTAGAAAAGGATTTCTTTTGTTAGATCAATAAATTGAAATCAGCATAGATAAATGACCCAAATTCTGTTTCAGGAAGTGAATATATTGAATAAAGCAGATGAAATAACTGAATTCTGTAGTAGACCATTCTGTAAAACATTATGATCATCATTTAGTATGACTCAAAGTTTTCTATTAGAGCAGTTTGTCAAGAAAATTATGATTTTCCTGGGTTTAAAGACTTATTAGAAAGAAAATCATATACTGAGATTAGATCAATAAAAGTATTCCCAATTTTTAACATACTTTGAAAGCTTTTTTGGTGTAAATTGTTGAAGATAAAACTTATTCAGAGTAGCTTCTTTCTGACTTAATCCAAGCCTGATGTTCTATAACTAGGCAACTCTCTAATAATGCTAAAATTCTTGATAATATGATTAACATTTCAAATAGCTTGTAATGAACACACAATACTGACATTGGGTAATAATTTTTGTCTGATTGATGGATATATTTGATTCTAAGATTGATTGCTTAATTTTGTTTCTATACCAAATTTTTGGAATAGTTTCTGTGTTGCTAATCAATAGTTTGACACCATTCTTTGGCATTAGGTCCTAAATGTTTTAGAAATCTTCTGGGGTCTTTTCTAATTGAAGACAATCAAGATTTGGTTCAAGCTCACAATTATCCATTGGTTTTATCAGATTGATATTAATAACTGAAACACTCAGGGTGGCCTTTGAGCATTCCATCATCATATTTTCAATTGGATGGACAGTTGAAGAGTTGGAGTGTGTAGTAGATTGGAGCCTGTCCATTAAAGTATGAAGATTGTCTATCTTAATATATATCTGAGCACTTATGGTATATATGTGTGGGAGATGATAATCTGGACCAACTGATGATTGCTGGTTTAGCATGAAATACATATATTGGTGATTATCTTTTTAGCATATATGTGCTTGAGGGTATCAGTGTTATTAGATAGAGTGGAGAGTGATGGGTCATCTGAAAGTCTGTGCTCATATACCCTATATTACAGATTGATATTAAAGAAACACTGTGAAAGGGAAGCTTGCAATTCTATTCTAATGAATGTTTTTCTCCTACTATCAGTTTTGGATTTAGAAGTCTGATATATAAAATTGGCAATAACAAAATAAATAAAGATTAATTTAAGCCTTTGGATTTTGCATATCATATGATTGTTTTTACAAATATTCAAAGTTTGAGAGAAAGAAAGTAAATTTAAAAATAAAAGCAAAAAGATTAAATCGATGTTCAATGTTTTTTCTTTTTTAAAGAAAGAAAAAATAAAGATTCATAATACATGAATTAACAAAGTTAACAATTATCATCATTTATAGGTATAAATAATCATACTGGATGAAATTAAAGTAGGATAGAGTTATTTTTATCAAAAGTCTTCTATTCTACTAGTTTGATTTTATTCATTATATTAATAATCTGATTTACTAATTGTTACTTTATGGATACCAGACTTGAGTACTTAATACAAGACAAATATAGAGATTTCACAATAGTAAAGTAAGAACAGAGTGTGCTGAGACTGACAAGAACAGATTAAATATATATGTGAAAGAACAAGCTACCAGAGAAGTCATTGAAAATATTAAGAAGCTAAATAAGTTAATTATGGACATGACATTAAAAAAGAATTCATGTAAGATATTACTGAATTGATGTGAAGAAATAATCTGCTGTCTATAATTTTTTTAAAAAAAAAAAACTAAGACAATTTATTATAACAAGAAATATAATTTAAATAAAATTTTTCCATGAAATTCATCATAATTTTGTTTAAAGTAAAAACTTCATTCTTGTTACCATTAATTATGATGAATTAGTTCTTTTCAAATCTTGCCAAAAACAAACAAACAACAAAAAACCAAGAGGATCATCATAAAATAAATAAAACTACAAGTAAATATGATCAACTCCATCAGACCTAAAAATAAATACAGGAAAATCCACAGCTTGGTCTATCCTATCTGGAAAAAAAATCAAATTGCGCTTCCAAGCTGAACCACAGAAATTTCTGGGATTTAATATTTCAAAATCACAATCAGCAATGTCTAAAGACCTTCAGGCAAAAATCCTCCAGTCCACAGACCAGATCACTAAGACCCTCTCAAAGGTATACCTTTCACTCTATGGTAAGGTTTCACTGATAAATATAAAGATTTACATCAAAATTGCATACTACCTGCCAATGATGAATGCAAATAAAACATTCATTAAGAAAATTGAGCAATATTGTCAAGATTACTATGGAAAGGGCAAACTGTTTCCATCAGCATGAAAAACATGCAGGAAAACAAAAGATTAAATGGAATGTCACTACATTTCATCACTTCAATTAACTATCAGAAATCACACACTCTGATATATAATCTAGTCCAAATGTATGGCCATGACCAGATCACCGAATCCATAATTCCTACCGACACCCCACCCCCAAAAAATTAAGCTGGCTTGACCACCTAATCCTGTCAACAATGCAACAAAATACAAATGCCCATAACAACTATCAAAGCAAGATCAAGCTATGGGATCCCCATCACATCCTAAAACAAAATAATCAAATCTCTACTACAAGATTAGGAATAACTAATCACAAGCTGATTTCCCTATTCAAGTATTGGACTCTAGAACCAAAATACTTAGATTACTTACTTAAAATTAATCTGGATGCCATGCCGGTCAATTGGTTCCTCAGATATAAAAGATCTATCACCAAAGTCCAATCAATTTGCCACAGCTGTGGCAGGGATGAGGAAACATTTGACCACATAATTAAAACATGCATGGGTCTAGGTAATATTAAAACAATAATATTTAACAATTCAAAGATAGACTACTACAAAATACTTAATTTAAAAGAATGCATTTATGGAAGAGATATTCCTACAATCAGGCTGGCAATTTTCATCACCTATGCCATTTGGATTGTAAGGTGCAAGGCACAATACCAACATCCCAAGCCAGATGAAAACTCATTATTTATTCAGAGCATAGAGAAAATTAAACAAAGAGACAAAACTCTTGCAACAACATTCATTTTTCAGGAGACATGGAAGCTATATCAGACTCTTCAATAAAGTTAACAAAGAACTTAACCACTAAATACCTAACCTGGTTTTAACTCAATAATGTTAGTTCCATAACTCATCTAATATTGTAATTTTTCATTATCCATATTTGTAATGTATCACCCATATTTATACCCATTTCATAAAGAGTGTAACACAGGTATTAATTAGTTTAATAAATGTTTTGAGATAAATATGATCAACTCCAAACTAAAGAAAGATTTTGATTCTAAAATGAGCAAATTAACACACACATATATATATATTGATTAATGGAAATACATTAATGTGGCTCAACTAGTGTGCATGGATATCACATGACCCTATGAGTAACTCATCATATTTTATTTAATAACAACCAAAAACAAATAAAACTTTATTGGACACTTCTAATTTGATTATGTTACATAATTAATTAATATGTTTTAAGATGTTTTAGCTTTATTTTTTAATCTTAAGTTTGTTTTTTCCCTTATTTAAATATCACTGCAAAATATAGATGGCTCTGACTACCAAAATACATACTATTCTTTTTAAATTAGTTAATAAAAATAAGAGTAATTTAAAAAAGTGATATAAAATACTGTGTTCTTAAAACATATTACAATAAAAAAACAATTTTCTCAATTAAATACGAGTTTATTTGGTAACTCTCCTCTTACCCCCAACATTCTTCCTTCTAATAAGAATATGTATATAATTTTCAAATGATCTCACAAAGAAAATATTAAAATTTAAAATATTCAAACTAAATTATTCACTTTGAAGCTTAAAGTTAAGCTTTTGATCAAAATGAATTCAAAATTTCTTTTGAAAAAAATCTTATGATTTAACTTATTAATTAAATTTTTTTGCAATATGATTCAGAAAGATGCATATAGCAGAATATTGCTCTGTAACAATTCTAAAACTTACAATACCATAATTATAAAGGATTAGATAAAGATAAATCACAAACTAGCATTGATGATGATCATGATGTATTTTGCCAATGAGACTCTCTAGAGTCACAAAATCCATTTTCCAACATAACAGTCAACTTTTGTGAAGTAATAATATTACAATTTTAAATTACATGGGGAAAATAGTTTTATCACATATCAATAATATAATTAAATATTATTATGAATCACATATTTCACTCATTTTATACTCAATCAATTTTTCATTTTTCTTTATTTTACTTCATTCTAGTTTGACTCAAATATTCTTTCTTAGTCTGAACTAGGTAACATCTGTACTCATCTAAAATGATTATCTACTTTTAAGTCTATGCTTTACCTTCGTTTTATTTAATTTATAATGCCACTCTACACTACATTTCTTTATCATTTTTTTTTTTCATTTTTCTATATTTCTTCTATTAGACTGTTTGTCACCTATTCTATTGTAATGCCCATGTTATATTTCTTATTCATTCTTTATCTTAATATGCACCAATAACATTATTTAAATGTATATGTAATAAAAAGTGTAGACATTACATATTATTAGTGATAACTATAGATACTCAGTATTACTATTACTTTTTGGCATGGTTCAAACTCTTTAAAAAAATTGAATAAAAATAATGACCTAAAAATTGACACTTTATAAAACTACCTCCCAATGCATATTTGGTAAAATGTAATCTTATCAATAAAGTAATAAAGATAAAACAGCTTTTGAATAACTCATTGAAAAGCTAAGGATCCCTCAATAGTCTTTCAAAAAAAAACAATGTAAGAGAAAACATTATTTGTCATGACAATCAAATACTGAATAATGAGAATTTAAATATTTTCATCTTAATATGCTCATGTTAAAAATTGCTAGATATCTAGTTATTTATTGATCAATATCTAGTTGGTTAATTGAATTAATATCCTTTAACATATATGCAGTGACCAGTGATGAAGGCTGACATTTTTAGGAACAGAAGCACACTTTTTTTATAATATTTTTATTTCATTTGCCCCAACAATTTTTACATAATAGTGCCTAGGTAAAAAAATTGAAAGTCAACAGTAATTCCATACAAAAAAATAATGAATTTAATTGCTCATTCTAATCAGACTGTAATTAGTTTAAATATAGATAATACATTATCAATATATTTTTATCTTCCAAATCCCTTTAACATTCTTAAAAGTTTCAACTGTAAATTAGATCTTAGCACTGTTTGAACTTCTTATATTTAACTGAGAATGTGTTAATCAAGTTCATTCTTTGCATATATAAAAACAATTCAACTGTTAGTAAACAAATTGAAAGTGATTTTTTTAAATTGAATTTTAATTAAAGTTTTTGAAAGTTTTAGTGATTTTTTTTTATGGAAGCACTCATTCCATTCAATACATAGAGCTTTGTCCCTGATAGTGACTATGTGCTTTCGTGCTTTATAAGTGTAGAAGTTCACATATTTGACCTACAAAAGTTGATAAACATAAAATTGTACTATTGTAGAATTTTCCTTTAATTTTGTTAATTGTATGTATATTTATATTTTTTTCTTTTCATTTTATTTATAATATGCAGTCTACCTTTGAAAGCAGAATTTTGATTTTAGACTGAAAATTAATTGACTTAGTAACTCTATGAAATTATTTTTAATTCCAAGAGATTTCAACTTTTCTAGAAAAAAAAGGTAATTCAATATAAATAATACATACAATATATATATTAAAAGCAAGCTTTTCTTAAGTGTTTTATGTATTATTTATATTGGATTAAAATTATTTTTTGGGATTATAGCACTTTCTCATAAATAATTTTGAAGGATTAGTCATAAATAATTTTGAAGGATTAGTCATATTCAGTTTTAGAAGAAAAGAAATGGAGCCAGCAAGAAGTATAGAAATAGACCAACATGCTTGTGACATATCACAAACATCATAAATCTGGTAATGCAATTTTGAATGAATGGTTGTTTTAAAATATTGCACATAACTTTTGATTTAATTGTGCAAGCTGCCTTCTGTGTTGCTATCAAATGCCTCAACAGAGCAGACACTCTGCTATTTGTTAAATGTAGAAATGTTAATAAAATATGTATACAGCTCTGTTTAAAGGAAAAAAAAGACAATATCAATAAACAAGAGGATTAGTTTTTAAATTGAGTTATTGTAACGTTGTGAGTAAACTTGCAGCTAACTGTAATCATTACAACTTATTCAACAACAACCAAAAAGAAATTCTAAAAATATTTCCAAATTAGTCTCAGCTTTTCTGTTTTAAATCTTATAAATAAATGTTTATTTTTACTGATCATTTGAAGTATAAAATTTATCCAAAACAAGTAAATGTCAATTGGATTAGTCTTATTTCATTACTATAATCAATATTAACTCGATTTTCTATGTATATAATTATTTAATACTCTATCAATTTTACAATCTCAGTGTTTAAATTGTAAATATATAAAAGGTAAACAAACCTCCACACCAGCGCCGACTATTATATATTAAAGTTATATTTGTTTCAAATAACAAGTGTGGAATTGAAATGCTGACTAAATCTTAATAATCTTAATCCACACATTAGATGCTATTTATTAATATATATTCATATCTCACTTAAGATTTCATTATATTACAATCATATTTTCTTCTTTTATAGCAGCATATTGACATTTATCTGACATATATATTGATGTCCACAGATGGCGTTCTACCAAAAACACCGATCAAGCGTATGTTTTGTTTACATAAACGTCAGAGTAGTATTCACTATCTCTAACTATAATTCCACTTTCAGATCATGATTTCAAGCTATTTGCTATCATCAGTGAAAGACAGGAATAAAGAAACTAGATCTAAACACAAACTCTGAGCGTTTATGAAACAATTTCTATTCAGCTTGCAAGCGTGAATTTTTTAGACACATAATGTCTTCAAACTCAGCATAGCAAACCAGATAGCTATATGGGTCTGATCTCAGTTCAGCATCACCACATAGTAGAAGCCTCTGCAATCTATATCATTGCAAGAAAGACCTCAAAGGTACATTTATGATAAACAAAAATGCAAGTTAAAAAACTTGCTAACGCTTGTATTTATGTCCACAGATGGCGTTCTACCAAAAACACCGATCAAGCGTATGTTTTGTTTACATAAACGTCAGAGTAGTATTCACTATCTCTAACTATAATTCCACTTTCAGATCATGATTTCAAGCTATTTGCTATCATCAGTGAAAGACAGGAATAAAGAAACTAGATCTAAACACAAACTCTGAGCGTTTATGAAACAATTTCTATTCAGCTTGCAAGCGTGAATTTTTTAGACACGTAATGTCTTCAAACTCAGCATAGCAAACCAGATAGCATATGGGTCTGATCTCAGTTCAGCATCACCATATAGTAGAAGCCTCTGCAATCTATATCATTGCAAGAAAGACCTCAAAGGTACATTTATGATAAACAAAAATGCAAGTTAAAAAACTTGCTAACGCTTGTATTTATGTCCACAGATGGCGTTCTACCAAAAACACCGATCAAGCGTATGTTTTGTTTACATAAACGTCAGAGTAGTATTCACTATCTCTAACTATAATTCCACTTTCAGATCATGATTTCAAGCTATTTGCTATCATCAGTGAGTTTGAAGACATTACGTGTCTAAAAAATTCACGCTTGCAAGCTGAATAGAAATTGTTTCATAAACGCTCAGAGTTTGTGTTTAGATCTAGTTTCTTTATTCCTGTCTTTCACTGATGATAGCAAATAGCTTGAAATCATGATCTGAAAGTGGAATTATAGTTAGAGATAGTGAATACTACTCTGACGTTTATGTAAACAAAACATATGCTTGATCGGTGTCTTTGGTAGAACACCATCTGTGGACATAAATACAAGCGTTAGCAAGTTTTTTAACTTGCATTTTTGTTTATCATAAATGTACCTTTGAGGTCTTTCTTGCAATGATATAGATTGCAGAGGCTTCTACTATGTGGTGATGCTGAACTGAGATCAGACCCATATAGCTATCTGGTTTGCTATGCTGAGTTTGAAGACATTATGTGTCTAAAAAAATTCACGCTTGCAAGCTGAATAGAAATTGTTTCATAAATGCTCAGAGTTTGTGTTTAGATCTAGTTTCTTTATTCCTGTCTTTCACTGATGATAGCAAATAGCTTGAAATCATGATCTGAAAGTGGAATTATAGTTAGAGATAGTGAATACTACTCTGACGTTTATGTAAACAAAACATACGCTTGATCGGTGTTTTTGGTAGAACGCCATCTGTGGACATAAATACAAGCGTTAGCAAGTTTTTTAACTTGCATTTTTGTTTATCATATATATATATTCAGTTTACTTAACTAATATAAAAATCTATTGACAACAGTATTTCAAATCGTTTTATAATCATAATTAACAGTCATTCATAAAGAAGTTTACCACTGTAGAAAAAAAAAGTAAATTTTGTTATGATTATACAAATTAATGGAGATCAAAAAATACAGGCACATATATTACACACTAATCCTTTAGTCTGTTTATATCATATTCTGCAATAATTTTTTAAAACTAATCTTAGTCTTCAATCAACAGTTAAAGTATATATATATGGGAAATTAAAGAATTGAAATGCAGTCTTACAATTAAATGCAAAGATGCGTCATAACTTAAAAGTGAATAATGCTAGAATCCTATACCAATCTAAATGATAGAAGGCAACAAATAAAATGGAGAGAACGTACTAAAACACACACACACACACACACACACAAAGATTGCTTTTACACTACTTTATAGACATTATTTAGTGAACATTCACAATTAATTCTCATATTTTAAAGATATTTATCAGATCACTCATTATGAGGCTCATTTTAAGGTGAATAATTTATGAGCATTCTGTACATTAAAAACAAGAAGCTTAGGCAAAGACAGGGTTACTTTAAGTAATTAAATGAAAAAAAAACAACAACTGATTTTCTCTAGATTTAAGGCTACTTATTCAAAAAAGAGACTAATTCTTTTAAAAGTTTAGAATACAGCTGAAAACAAAGTTCAATTATTTAATTACTAGCTTCTTAAAAAGATAAATTTAGATGTCGATTATACAAAGGATAAATACAAAACATTTTCACACCATATTTTTAAAATAAAACCATTCTATATATCCCTACTCCCCCCCCCCCAATCAAATATTGTTGGATAATAACAAAAAACAGTCAGTTGTAAATGAGTACACTATAGTCAATTCTAAATCTAAGAAAAAGAGAAAGAGGAAAATTGTTCTAAAAATGAGTTTGCAATGACTATACAAACCAATTTTTTGAACCACAAATACTTTTATATAAGAACGTAAGGTTCATTTTTCTGTTTACTTAATATTTCATGATGTTGTCTTTCAATTTTTTGAGAAAAACTTTTCTTTCTAAAATACTTCAAAACTATATCTAATTGTAACATTCCCTTGTATTCTATTTTCTGTCACATTTCCCATTAGAAACAATTAATATTGTTTAACAAATAATATTAATAATCTACATAGCTCTGAAGAAGACTGCGGGACAGTTGAAACATAGGTGTATATGTATATATGTACAATAAAAGGTTTTTGCTAAAAAGTATTGGATTGATATAGATAAATTGGATTTATATAAGATATAGCAAAAATAAAGGAAAAGGTGATTTTGGTAATATTTTTGAATTAATATTGCTTTTCTTTAGAATTACTTTGAAATAACCCTTATAATGTAATGGGGATCTACCTTCCCCAACTATAAAACACACTTTTATGAAATCTTATTTTGTTCATTCATTTTAAATATCAAATCCAACAAAGATGTGATCCTTACAAATGTAGATTCTATAGTATTACATCCAGCAAGTAGAAGAATATATTGATTTGTTTTATGATTTTGCTATTGTATTTTAAAATTTTTATTGAGAATTCTTAGATGAACTATTAAGCTGATAGTATGCTCAAGCCTCACTTCCATAGAATAAATTAGGTAAAATAATAGCTCTATATACAGTTAACATAGATGCAGTAATTTTTTTCCTATGATGACATATTCTGCCTTTTATCTTGTTAGCAGCAGTAATACCATATTGGAATCTTGTGTTGTAACTTTAACGTCTAAGTTCATCTTTCTATGTATAAATCAACTATGGTATTTAAATTGATTTGCATTTTCAAATTGATTACCATACAAGCTAAAAGTTTCTGAGAATTTTTTTCCATCATTGGCTAGTTAAAAAACTTGAGGTTTTTGAACATTAATTAATAAACCCAAATATTTACATGTTTTAAATTCACATAAATAAAGATATAGTATTAGATAAATGACTATGAAGATTAAGTATATTCTATAAATCATCTTTTCAAATAGCAAAAGTAGCACCATTATCAGCATACTGTAAATTCAGAATCCATAAAGGTGTTGTTTTCAATTTTAATTGAATCAAATTAAAAATTCTTTTATTAAACCAGCATTGTATCTTGATCTCATATTTCATTAAAATGCCTACTAACAATTTCAAAAACCATCGTGAAAAAATTGAAACAATATCGGGGCAAGTACTCATCCTTGTATAGCACCAACTTTCATTTCAAATGCCTCAAATTTCACATCTTGTCATTTTATCATGGAAAATCTGTATAATAAGAATAAATTTTGGTGGACAATCAACTAATTTCAAACAATGCCACAAACCTGTCCTATTGACTGAATCAAATGTCTTAACCAAATCAATAAAAGCAATATATAAATTATTCCTTTGTTTCTAACACATTATAATGTTTCTGAGTCCCTAATAATCATTTATTTATGACCAGAAGTAATCTGTTCAACAATTTTTTTGAAAGATTTTTTATGGATAACAATATTTTACAATAATACTGCAATTTTGTCCATTCTCTTTGTTTTTAAAAATTGGAACAATTAAAGTACCTTAAGGTTGGAGGGCACAACTTCATGGGTCCATATATTACTAAAAAAAAAATCCAATATTTCTGAGGTTAACATATCACCATATTTTAAAACTTCTCCAAGTATTTCATTAGGAGCTTAAATCCTTCCATTTTTAAAATTACAAAAAACTACTGTTGCTTCATTAAGGTAGATATCTTTATCCAGATCTAAATAAGTAGATAAAATGGATATATCATAAAATCATAAATTCTTGTATTTATTTAAAAGATGATCAACATACTTCTTCCACTGTTCAAGTGTCTTTTCTACATTTAATATGATTGTGATATCATTTCTCAGATCCATATGCTGCTTTCAATAGATAAAAAAAAACAATCTAAAATGATTATGATCAGTGAATATCTATATTTTCTGTGTGGATTTAATATATCAATCATTTTAAAGCCTTATTGTCAATCATTGCAATTCTACATTCATTCAGGTCTCTATATTTAGTATGAAGCTTGATATTTAATTTATTATTCTGCCAAGCGGAAAATGCCACATTCCCTTTTGTCACAAAATTAATCACAATTCTTCTTTTTGTTAAATTTAAGAATGTATTTAGTAGTGTTTATAACACACACTTTAAGAAAATGCCATGCTTTAGTAATATGATAATCCTGAAAATACAAATTAGCAATTTTAGAATTTAATAGCTGTTGAAATTTAATAGGTATAATAGATTCTTCTAAAGAATGGACATCAATTTTCTTGTGAATATGATTGGAATAATATTTATTTTTTATTGCAACTATCATTTTAATTTTGGAGAATATTAATCTATGATATGTCCACCAATTGGAGTTTGTAAAAACTCATGTAATGTGAACTTCTCTTGTGACATGACTACATATCATTCAATATTTGATTTTTTAAATTAAACTGTTACTTTCTAAAAATTGCTTTTGGACAACTTTAAAATAATAATTAATTCTAATTTATTTTATAAACATTAACAGGCTTACACACACCTGCACATATATAATGTAATATATAAGGGATTTGAACTCGACTTTCACACGACCCTCAGCTCTCCATGCCATCTCATATTGCTGACCCATCTGCTCATATACATGCTGAAAAGATAAATAATCACCAATGCATGTATTTCATGCTAAACCCGCAATCATCAATTGGTCCAGATTACTATCTGCACACATATATACAATCAGTGCTCAGCTTTATATTAAGATAGCCAATCTTCATACTTTAATGGACAGGCTTCAAATTACTCTAACCCACAACTCTTCAGCCATTCATTTCATTGAAAATCTGTGTATGATCAGGTGGATCAGCAATATGAAATGGCATGGAGAGCTGAGGGTCGTATGAAAGTCTGAGTTTGAAACATTAATTATATATATTTTCAAAGATCTGAAAAGTATTTTTGGATAAGAGCATTGCGTGCCCTCTAGGAAGCATATTATATAGCTCAATTTCTGAAATGATTAACTATGACAATATGATGCTCAGATAACTATTTTCAAGAGATATGCTTCATCAGAGAGGACTATTTTTCGAATTTCAATGACTGCACGATAGCATCAAAGGAATTTAATATATTGGGCTTACTGCATAAAGTGAATAGCTAGCAATCTTGTTCAATAGCTTATAATATTTATAGCTTACAATAAAATATATCTCTCTTTCTTTAATAGCCTCATATAATGAAAATTCTAATATTAAACACTTTTAAGATGATATGTTCATAATTTGTTAATTAATTTAAACAATGATAAATATAGCTTTACTTCTCAGTATATGTAAAATATATAATTGTTAATTAGAGAAGATATTAATTAGTATTAAAGTTTATCGGCTTAACGTTTTCGAGGATCCATGCCTCATATTCATAGCCTTCATAAAATGTATAATAAAATATGCAAATACAAATATTCAAATAAGCTAGTATTACGTAGCCCATTTCTTCGAGATCTCGAAGCAAGTATCCTTTCTATTAATGGCATGGATGTTTCCATTGATGTAAAATGCCTCCTTTATTTTTCTTTTGTGATCATTTGATTCTGAGGACAATATTATGGGATTGGCGGGTGTGAAGTTGTGTCCAGATTGTTTAGCCGATAAACTTTAATACTAATTAATATCTTCTCTAATTAACAATTATATATTTAAACAATAATAGCAAAATTTGATGTAAAAAAAAAGACTTCATTATTTTTTCAATTTTTTAAAAACAAATAATAATAAAAATACATTGTGCACTTTTTTCTTTTTAAAAAAAAACAACTTAAATAATTATTATTCATAAAATGACATTTTAGATAATTAAATGAAGCTTTAAATATCTTCAATAAGTTAATTGCATTTAAAGTGATCTTTACACTTTCAGGTAAAAGTGCTTTCCTTTAAAAGCATTTTCTTAAATGAAATTATCATCATGAATTATTTGCCGAAGAATAAATTTAAAAGTCAGTAGATTTAAAATTAAAGATTTTTTTTAAAAATAATATTTTATTATATATATTAAAGCAGCAATAACTCTAATTAATAGTTACTGCAACTGACTTTAAAAAAAATAAACAGTGCAATTTCAAGTGACATATTGATAGATGGCACTAGGGTGGTTTTACATCTGGGATAAAAGAATAAATTTATTAATAAAGACTAGGGAATTAGAGAGATGGAGAAATAGTATGGAGAGTAAAAAGAGTTTAAATATATATAGAAATAAACAGAATATTAGGTGTGAGTTAATATATGATAATAGTAAGGAAAGTAGTTTATTGTTTAAGGCTCGAACGGGATCTTTAGGTACAAAAGAATATACATGTAAATGGAAAATATGGGTGATTTATTTTGTAAATTATGTAAGGAAGGAATTGAAAATATTAGGCATTTGTTAATTGAATATAAATGTTTGAAAACAGAAAGGGTACATATAATGAAGTTGTGGAAAAATAAATATGAAAAGAGTGATTATACAGAAAGTGAATTATTGGTTTTTATGCTGGGTTTGGGAAAAGATAAGGGGGATTTAGATATAAAGGTTATAGAGTTGACAAAAATTATGTTGTGGAAATGGGATAGAGCAGATTATGGGTAAATTTAGAGTGGGGAATGTAAAAGAAAGTGGCTAACAGGTTTATCTGAGCATAATTGCTGAGATATTCTTGACTTCGTTTAAGGAGAAGCCATAATACATCACATCATATATCACATCACATAATTTGTTGTAATTGAAATGGTTAGTAATGTGATGGAAAATAGGAATAAAAGTAGAAACAATAGTGAAAGGTGTGGATGGAGAGTAAATAATAAGAATAAGTTAGAAGAGTATAAAATACAAGTTGAAGAAACCATGGAAGAGTTGATTGGAAATGAGTATGAGGACTGGTGTGATGAAATAGAAAAAGGTGCAAATAGGGTTTTAGGTGAGAATATTCAGAAAAATAAAAGTAATAGAAAAATGAGAGTTAGTAAAAGTGTAAAAGAGAGGGAAAAAGCATGCAGAGAATATAAGTGTGCTATTAAGGACAAAGAAAGTGAAAAAGATATTAATGCTAAATGGGGAAAGTACTTAGAAAAGAAGAAGTTAGCTAAAATAGATAATTATAGAGAGAGAATGAAACTAAATAGTAAATTATTGGATGATATTAATAAAAGTGAAAGAGATGGGAGTAAAAAATTTTGGAATTACATTAAAGGGAGAAATTTAGGGGAGAGAGATGGGAGTAAAAAATTTTGGAATTACATTAAAGGGAGAAATTTAGGGGAGAGAGAGATAGTATTACTGGATGAGACGGGAATAGAGTATAGCTCTAGAGAAGAATTAGAACGAATATTGAATAGTTATGTAATGGATATAGAAAAGATGTTAGATGTGAAGGACAGAGAGATAGAAAATATGAAAGCATATAGTAATGGGAATATTGCATTTACAGAAAATGAACTGAATGAGGCAGGGAAGAAATTGCGAAGTGGTAAGGAAAGAGGATTAGATGGATGGGCAGCAGAGATGATAATGAATTTGGGGCATAGGGCAAAAGTAAAGTTACTATCGTGTTTTAATAAGATGGCACAGAATAGAGTTTTTCTGGGTAGTCGGAGTAATACAAGAGTAAGATTATTATTTAAAGGAAAAGGTAAGGATCATAGAAAGTTAAATAATTATAGACCAATAGCAGTAACATCAGTTTTATATAAAGTTTTTTCATATATGGTGGCTGGAAGAGTTGCAAAATGGATGGAAGAAAATAATGTAGTGGGGGAAATGCAAGGAGGTTTTAGGTCAGATAGGCATATAGGAGATAGTTTATTTGTAGTTACACAACTTATAGATATGAGTAGAAATTCAGGTAGACAGTTATATATGAGTTTTATAGATATAGAGAAGGCATATGATAGAGTGAATAGAGATTATGGATAAGTTTAGCAAATCTGGGAATGGATGAAGCTTTAGTGGGTGTTATTAAGAAATTATATGAAAATAATTACTATACATATCAATTAGGGGATATAGAATTAGTTAAAGTTAAAAATGGGATGGGACTGAGGCAAGGCTGCCCTATGACACCTATTTTGTTTGTGTTGTATTTGAGTGAAATGGAGAGAGCAATAAAATGACTAGGAAGAGGGATAGAGATACCGTTAACAGGTGGCAAGAGAGTATATACATTGTCCGGTCTTTTTTTTTTGCAGATGATGTCTTTTTGTGTGCAGAAAGAAGAGAAGATATGGAAGTTATGCTGAGGACATGCGCAAGGGTGGGTAAAGATATGGGGATTAAATTTAGTGAAGAAAAATCAAATATAATGATGGTGAATACTGGGGAAAAAGAAGACAAAGATTTCTTATTGGGGAATATAAAGTTAAGTGTGGTGAATAGATATAGTTATTTGGGAATCATCTTGAGTAATAAGAAAAATTGCTTGGATGAATGGGAGAAAAAAATGATAAATGAAGCAAAGAAAAGAAAGGGATTGATAAAGAAATTAACACTGTTTTCATATAATAAATATGATGTAGCTAGAATTGTATGGAAGGGAGTGGCAGTAGCAGGGTTAACATACGACAATGATGCATTATGTGTTAGTAAAAGGGTATTAGATTGCTTAGAAAAAATTAAAAGGGAAGTAGGAAGACATGCATTAGATGCTGAGGTGTGGACAGCAAAAGAGGCAATTCAAGGAGAAATGGAATGGTCAAGTTTTTATATGAGGGATGCAAAAAGCAAATTGAAAATGTTTGGTAGATTGCAGTTTATGGATAATAAAAGAATAGCTAAAATAGTATTTAATTGGGTTACAAGTAAAGGGCAGCCAACAAGATGGGTGAAAAAGGTAATGCGGTATGCAGAAGATTTGGATAAAAAAGTTATGTCAGTATACTTGTACAAAAGATGGGATGATTGTGTTAGGAGGATTGTTGAGTGTTATAGTGGGAAGGAGTGGGATAGAAGAATAGATGCATTAATAAAGAATAGGAAGTTGAAGAGATGGAGAACGAGTATGGAGAGTAAAATGAGTTTAAATATATATAAAAGTAAATGGAACATTGGGTGTGAGTTGATTTATGATAATAGTAAGGAAAGTAGTTTATTGTTTAAGGCTCAAATGGGATCTTTAGCAATAAGGAAATATACACGTAAATGGAAAAATATGGGTGATTTAGTCTGCAAGTTGTGTAAAGAACGCATAGAAAATATTAGGCATTTGTTACTTCAATGTAAATGTTTGGAAGCAGAAAGAGTACAAATAATGAAGTTATGGAAGGTTAAATATGAACAAAGTGATTATACAGAAGGTGAGTTATTGGTTTTTATGCTAGGTTTGGGAAAAAATAAGGGGGATTTAGATATGAAGGTCATGGAGTTGACAAAGATTATGTTGTGGAAATGGGATGGAGCAGATTATGGGAAAACTAAGAGTGGACAATGGAAAAAAAAGGTAAAGTGGCTAACAGGTTTCTCTGGGCATAGCTGCTAAGAGATTCCTGACTCTGTTTAAGGAGAAGTTACAGTGCATCACATCACATCAATAAAGTAATAAATGTTTATGTATACAATGTATATAAAATTAAAATACTACTAGTTTAGCTTATAAGTTTGAACACTATGATTATGACTGCCTAGATAGAAAGCACTGCTCAGCAATTATTAGTCAAATTGTGAAATAAAGTTTAATCTTTTCTTGGGAAGCATATTAATGTTATTTATAAAATATAATAATAAATAAAATAGAAATTCATATAACATTACAATACTAAACAAAAAAAAATTTTTTTTATTAAAATTCTTCCACAATCATTAACAAATAAACTTTTTCAGGTGAAATTGAACAAGATATATAGTACATATATATATACAAACAAAATATCCATTCCAACATTCACTTGAAAAACCAATATCCTTTATTATCAAAGGATGTCTTCATGAGACCAATAGTCTCAGATTAAAAAAAATATCAGTTTGGTTGGAAAGAATAAGTGATTCATTTTATTCTTTCTTAAATACTATATCTCGTGTTGGGAGTGAAAGTATTCATTTATTATTAACACTCGTAAAAAGCATATGCACAGTAGCTTGAAAGGCTGATCTTTGATGTATTACAATTTATAAACATGCACTATATAAAATAAATGTTTATTTACATTTTTTTAAATGTAATTTTTTCATAAAAAATAACCTCTGCATTGTCAAATAATATTTTTTATGACATGAATATACAAAGTTGAATTATGATATCTATTTTTAAATGTTTTTCTTTATTGAAGTTAAAAAAATCAGTTTGTTTGTTTGTTAAGTTTTGATCTTTTTCAAGTTGCAATGAAATTTTAAAATTAAGGCTTAATATATTTAAATTCAATAGAAATGCTTGAAATCTGTTATATAACTAAGTTAAAATCAGGTTAATCCATATAAAACACTCATTTTTTCAGTAAATCATATAGTCTCTTAGATATGGAACAGAGAGTGGGAAAATATGAAAAATAGTCAATTTTATGTATAACAGTTAAAAATTCTTCTTAGAGCTTTCACTTGTTTTAAATAAATTCACAAGAAGGTAGTATAAAGATTTTTTTTTCAATTTAATATTTTTAAAACATTTTAAAATTGACATGTAACAGACTTAAGTTAAATATAACTTGTTGAAATTTTGTATATTTGTTTAAAATATCTATGAAAATGATTTTTTAAATAAGTGAATTAGTTTCTTAGATATGAAGAGTGGGGGACATTTTTTAAATAATACTGGCTATGGATTTTATTTAATATGATTTAAGTAATAAGAAAGTTGCTTATAATATAGAAAATATAATATAAAAAAGTTGCTTATTGACTTCTTATACATATATAATTATGTACACATACTAAATATATACATATAGATTATACATTAATTTACTGCAAAAATATCTAGTGATATATATACACTACATGTGTGAAATTGATTTAAAGTAAAATTATATGTATTAAGTGATGTTCATTTACAATATAGTTTTGGTAAGCATTTTTTTTAAATAAAAAAATTACAATCAAAGTTAAAATGTTAAATGCTTTTATTGACTATGCACTAAAAAGAAAGAAAAAATGTTTATTCAACCACAATTGGAATTTTTAGATTTAACTTGAAATAAAAGCATGAATGATCTAGAAATTAATTAAGTCACTCTATTTTTTATAACAAGGATTTAATTTAATTAATTTCTGGAGTCCCCACCCACCTCATGCTTTTATTTCAAGTTAAATTTAAAAAACCCAATTGCAGTTCAAGAAACAATTATTTTTTTCTTTTTAGTGTATAGTCAATAAAAGTATTTAATATAAAATATATTTTTATCTCTATTATTACTTCTATTCTTATAAACTTTAATCCTGTCATTAAGATTTAATTTATTTTAATCTATATAAATAGTTCAAAACAGTCAATTGATAGAAAATCTATTCCTGATGTGGCTTCTAAGAATATTGCAGTTGTCATAAAATTTATATAGGTCAAAGTAAATTAAGTCTTAATGAAAGAGTTAGAGCTCATAAAAGTAGAGTTAAAAAGAGATATAACTCAGTATATTCATGAAGTAAATGCAAGTGATAAAATATTATTTGACAATGCAGAGGTTATATTTCATAAAAGAAGTGAATTAAAAATAAGAGTAAAAAAACTCTGATGATAAATTTTCTTGAATCTGAATCCACTAATCTCATGAAGACATTCTTTGATGTTAAAGGAAGTTGGTTTTTGAAGTGAATGATGTGAAGGCTATTTTGTTTTGTGTGTGTATATATATATATTGTATGTATCCTGTTGAATTTCACTTGAAAAGGCATATAAGTTAATAGATAAAATCATGATTATAGAAGAATTTTAGTAAAATTTTGTTTTTTAGCTAGTATTGTAAAATTTAATGACTTTCTGTTTTACAATATAAGGAAAAGAATACTAGCTGATTATTAATATTTTTTCTATCAATTTAAAATTGCAGGAATGCTTTCTTTTGCATTTTAACTCAATAATTATACAGACATCATTAAACTTTTATTATTTGGAAAAAATAACAGGAAGAATTACTGTATATATTATCTTCAATACAAAAAAAACCATATTCTCGGGCTATCAATGGATTCTACAGAGATAAATTTTAGTAAAGTGATCTTCAGATATGAAGATTAATTAAGTAATCTGTAAACTATGTTCGAGTTTAAACATCTCTTGATGTAGATATATTAGTAATTTTTATTAATTATTCATTAAACTAAAGATTATCCAATAATGAATAATATTTCTGTAGTGTAATTTTCACTAAAAATCATTTTCATGCAAGACAGGGACTGGTTTATATCCATTTTTAACACCTTGTGGAGGGATATAATCATATCTTTGATCATTTTTTATGATTATATCCCACAACAAGGTGTTAAAAGTGGATAGAAACCAATCTCTGCCTTGTAGGGGAGTGATGTAGTGAAAATTACAGTACGAAAATATTATTCTTCATTGGAAAATCTCTTGATGCCTTATTGTATTTTAAATGCTGATATATAAAAGTTAAGATACTGTTTCATTACTAATAAAATGTCTGCTACCTTAAAGATCGATATTAATTCATTAGAGGCTAAATATTGCTTTCAGTCTCCTTTCTGTGTTCTTTTCCCCCATATTTATTTTTTATTTTGTCTTCAATTGTTTAGGGTGATATAAGAACCCAGGTATCAAGAGATTTTCATGCCATCATTGTCATCTCTGCACTGATTGTGAAATTGTGTGATTATAAATTCATGAAACCACATTTCCCCCCTTTAATTACACACAAAACAATTCTAATTCCAATCTTTTTTATTTTTATTTGCAAGTATCTATGCCTAAACTCAGCAAGATTTTTAAGAGGATAAAGAAACTGCAGATCTTGCATAAGTCAATAAAATTAATAATGAGGTAAAAGTTCTATGACAAATGTTAAATTACTTCAAAAAGATGGTCTAATAATGAAATACCAGAAATCTTACTAAATTGTCATGCCTGGTAAATAGCTTATTTGAACAAAATATCACCAAAACAACTACTTAAGCAATAAGACTAAAACATCTCTCCACTTTATTGCCAATGTAAGCTAAAATAATTAGTGATTACCAGATACATATATAATTCTTATCCTTAGTATTTGAAACTCCATCCTCAAAATAATCTCTTTATCTATCAAGCTTAAAACTTCAAATCAGTCAAAGATATGAATTCAATTTAAATTGATTGAATCTTATATAGTTTATTTAATAAATAAATAACACAATAACTCTATCAAATAATATAAATTTTTGTACACATATAAAATATGACAATTCCAATATGCCACCATAACGCTTGGCAAAATAGTATTAGTGGTTAATAGTTTTTGAATTTTTTATACTCTGGTTGTCACATTTTATGTTATTTAAGAAGTGAAACAAAGTAATATTGGTAATAATAATTTCTGACCAAGTATAAGATAGCAGAAACAATAAAACTAGATATTTTTTTCTTCTAAATATAAATACATGAACAATGTGTAATTTTTATTTTTGATTTGGACTATTCATTTTAATATAGAAAAGCATTTGTAGTTAAGGAGTTATGAAAGTTTATAAATAATATAATTGTTTTTGCAAACAAAAAAATTCAATTAAATGAGGAAAAGGAAATTAGAATCTTTTTTTGGAAGGCCCATTTCTTGAGTGAAAATTACTATACAGTTTCAGATTACTGTAGGACCTAATTTAGGTCATCTATTACTGGAATTCTTTGAGGCATTAATGAAAGGTTGATGATATTACAAATTAGATTATACTATGATATCTGCATCTGTTTAGAAATGCTTATGTTCCAACATTAGTTTTAGAATGTTAAAAGTCAAAAAGTTCTAATTTCTTGTTAGATACCATCAACACTAATAAATGACCCTTTTTTTTTTCTAAGATATTTTAATGCATACATAATCTAAACTTAAATTCCATCCTATTTGAATTTAGATACACATTTTATATACAAATCCAATAATTTTATAAACTATGGTTGAAAATCACTGACTTAAAAATATCTACTATGCTGAATAATGAAAAATTATTTTATCTACATAGAATAATCTGATTCAGTTGGAGGAAAACCAACTAATATATATACTCACTTTAAAATACAATTAAAGAGACAAGTTGTATTGCAAAATTTTAATAGTTATCTAAAATTTTTCATACCTTGATAAAGTTAACAAGCATAAAAATTAACTGTTTTTGTTAGGCATTTATAATTTAACATGTATCTCATATTTGAAAATTTAACTTTGAATTTCAGTTTATAAATTGTAATGCAAATCATTAATTATTTAAAAGTAATAAAATTTAGATAGAGTTAAACGTATATCATTTTCATAAAAAAAAAAAAAAGTTTTATGTGTTTTTTAAAGTTTGAATACTATATATAAAAGAAATATTCCACAGATAAAAAGCTGTAAAAATGTAGTAGCATGAGAGAAAAAATTATACTAAAAATACTATATACATTATAGGGTATATGAGCACAGACTTTCAAACAACTCACCACTCTCCACACTATCTTATAACACTGATACACTTGAACACATATATGTTGAAAAAATAAATAATCACCAATATAAGTATTTCATGCTAAACCAGGAATCATCAGTTGGTCCAGATTACCATCTCTACACATATATGCTATAAGTGCTCAGATATATATTAAGATAGCTAAACTTCATACTTTAATGGACAGGCTTCAATCCACTCCACACTCCAACTCCTCAACCGTCCATACAATTGAAAATATGATATATAATAAGCCTGGGTTTCAGTTATTACATAATAGAGATGTCTGCCCATCCCTTGTATATGTATTAAATAGATTATGTCCTGTACATGTGGGGTCAGAATGACCTTAGGTCAACATGGGTGTGACAAGAATCTTGGCCCCAGGGTGGCCTTTGAGCATTCCATCATCAGATTTTCAATTGTATGGACGGTTGAAGAGTTGGAGTGTGGAGTGGATTGAAGCCTGTACATTAAAGTATGAGGTTTGGCTATCTTAATATATATCTGAGCGTTTATAGCATATATGTGTGGAGATAGTAATCTGAACCAACTGATGATTACTAGTTTAGCATGAAATACGTATATTGGTGATTATTTATCTTTTCAATAATATTGGTGATTATTTATCTTTTCAACATATATGTGTTCAAGTGTATCAGTGTTATAAGACAGTGTGGAGAGTGGTGAGTCATGTGAAAGTCTGTGCTCATATACCCTATATATTACATATATAGACACAGGTATATAATAAGCTGTGTTTCAGTTATTGTATATATTATAATAAATGATTCAAGGATGTTAAAAAGCATCTATTTTGTAATGTAGAAATCAAGAACAAAATAATAGGAAATTTAATAAAATGTGAAAATAATTAGTCAATTATTTTATTGTGGATGACAGGTGACTGATGAAAAAAAACTCTGAAATGTACCAGGAAGATATAAAAAATAAATTATGGGCTCAGAATCTCAGGAATATGCACCCCCCCCCCCCCCCAATCAACAATGAAGACTACATCATTATTCGTCTGATTGATCTTTTGTCTCCAGCTACGAAAACAATATCCAACAAAAGGTTAAATTTGCATTTCGAAAAAAATAATATTGGTTCCATATATAAAAAAAAGAAATTACTTTCCAGGAAATTATTTTGAAATTAAAAAATAGATCATGCCAAGAGAAATAACTTTCAGTGATTTTTAGAAAATTATAATGTGTAAAATCAGATTTAAAAGAGAAGAACTATATTTTATTTTTTAGAAAAAATAATTGAATAACCATAACCACTGAGTCATATAAAAGCAAATTTGCATTTTTTAACATTAAAAACAAAGCAAAATTAAAATGCAGTATAAATATCAATTAGATTATCTCATCTTACATTTTGTAATTACCTGACAAATAACTTGAAAATAATATATCATTTCAAACATTAAGATTGGTAATAGTACACTTAATAATAAAATAACTCAAAACTGAAAACATTCCAATTATAAAAACTTGAGAAATAATGAAGCAAGATCTTTTATTTATTGGATACATTTATATATAAATATTATTAGAACATGAAAATATTAGATATGTTTCAAATGAGAAATGATAGCTTTCATTTCAGGAAATATATTCTGAAACCAACTCTAAAATATAAAATCTCAAAAGGATCCACACCAAAAAAAAAAAAAAAGCGGCTACCTTGTATTACCTACAATTCTACAAGTTTCATTTCAGAAATGAACTAAATGATAACATGATTTAAATAAATTTTTAACACTTAAATGAAATTTGAACATCAGCATCAGATATCTGAAACATTAAACACCTTATATCACACAAAACATTATTTCTCTTAGCAAATAAAAGTCTATTGAAAGAAACAAGATAATTCATTTAAATAATAAAACAAAATTCAGTCAGAAAAAATGCTGCATTTGCTAATTAACAGCATAAAGCTCTATTATATTAAAATCAATATATATAATGGTAAACATAAGGTAAAATGTTTTGTAAATTTCTTCACTACTGTATATATACTTTATTAAAACTATAATCAAGAAAGTGCATAATAGAATAATAAAAATAAGAATAAGTTAATATTGACTGGAATATAAAAAATGGTCAGATAATATTAAAGATAATGGATTTGCAATGCAAAAGAAATGACAGAGATATTAATGGATATATATATAGGAAAAGAAAGTGAGAGTATATAAAAATTAATAAATGGAAAGAAATTAATGAAATGGGGAAATTAGCAATATAAACTAAACAATATATATGACAAAATAAAAATGAAAAATAATAAAAAAAATCAACTAATCAATATTAACTAAATAGTAAAAAATGAAATCAATAGTTTACAATACAATATCTAGAAGAAAATAATAAATATAAAAAACTAAATAGGAACACAAGAAGTTGGGTGCATGAAAGAAACAAATAATGATTAAATCATTGTGAAATTACTGAAAGATAAAAGTGACATTCTGGCAATATATTTCCAATGTAAAAATAACTCAAAAAGATGATCAAACTCTTTATCTAGAGTGAGATGCATGCTTTGGTTTGTTTATTAGAATGTAATAGTAAATAAAATAATATTTAAAAATATATATTTTTTAAAATATTGCTTTTATGTAAATAGCTCACTAAAAAGTAGAAAAATAGCAAAATAATACTCCATTTCATAAAAGCATCTGAAACTTAATTTTTATGATTTATTTGAGACTTAAATGTTTTTATGAAATGGATTATTTTATTTTTCTACATTTTAGTGCGTTATTTACAAGCCATGGAGCTTTGAAAGTGCTAAGCATAAATAAATATCGATAGACATAGCTTCTCTAATAAGCGTAAAAGTGCATAATTTTTGTTATTATAAAAGAAATAAAAAATATTTAATTTAGATAAAATAATTTTCACCATGAATCTTTTTTTAATTATGTTTAATTGTTCTTTCCATAAGAGAGCACCTACTGCCAATGATTATGACAGTTGTATTCATCTTGATTTTGGAAATGAAAACATATAATTCTCTAATCTTTTTTTTTTACACATTTATTCTTTTTTCACAAAATATTTATAAAATATTAATTATTTCAGAAGAATAATTCAGATTTTAGTAGGAAATATTTACTTTTTAATTAATTATGTAACTTAATACTAATAAAATTTTACTATTGTTGATTAAGTTGTTAATAAATTTTCTTGGAAAGTGTAAGGACTCTAAATCGGACCTGATTTTTTTTTTTCATTGTAAAAAAGAGCAAAAATGTGGACATCTTGACAAAAACACAGACAGAACAAGTTAATATAAAAGCATTTAATAAGAAGATGTTTGCACACTACAACAAAAGTCAGTACAATAACAAACTATCTTTAGAATATTAAAACAATAAATAAGATAAGATTAAATTTATTTATGAAAGTAAAAGATTAAAAATAACTTTAATACTTATAAAATTAAATCAGATTATCAAAAATGAACAGAAAATATAATTAACATAAAAGTATAAAAAAACTGAGTGATGTTGATTAAATAAATTATAAATTGAAGAAGTTTAGCATGATTGCCAAAAAAAAAAAGCTAATCCCTTAGTTAAGATAATTTAGAATTAAATAAAAAATCAAAATAGTGTTGGAAATAATCTAATTTAAAATAAAAAAATAAAATTGAAAAACAAGCTTTCTGAAATTTAGTAAAAAATAAATCTTTAGATAAAAACTTGAAAAATGTAGTCATAAAGTCTGTCTTTATCTCCTGATAATGAGAGAAAAAATGTGAATGTCATTAATATATAAATCAAAAAGTTATGTAGTGGCTTTCCAGATTTAAGATGATTTTTTTTTATTTGTGAAGTAATAAATAATTCAGTTTTGATAAACTATTCTTATTTATCCTATAATATTTATTGTATTTTTATAATGCAAATTTATTTAATAGATGATTAAAATATAAAAACATTATAATGCCATAATTGAATTTATTAACATATAAATTGCATGAGATGATTTGAATTTGCATTTATATATATATTCATTATGCATAAATACAAAAATTACATTGTGTATGTACATATAAATGTGCATGTATACATGCATATAATTAATCATTGCTTCCAAAAATTAACTGTATAATTGATAGTTTTATCAAACTTTATACAAATAAATGCTTTATTTATTTTCTATTTAAAAATTTATTATCAAGAATTTAAGTACTTTTTAAAACCATAGTTACTTATAAAATGGGAATATAATAATATATTTTTAAACAAATAATTCAAATTTGCATATGAATGTTCATATGCTCACTGGCTTAATAAAGTGGTTTCTTTCTTCTTTATAAACTAAAGTTCATCATAATCATAAATCTCAGATGAACTTCATCAAAAGTACACTTAATTTTAGGTTTCACAGATGAAAAAAACCATTTCATTATGCAATGGAATAAACATATACAAATTTGAATTACAAACAGAAATGAAGGGAAAAACCAATATTTTAAACAAATAAATATTTCTAACAAAGTCATTTTTTAATGTTTTTATTGCAATTTAAAATTTTACTTAAAAACTTTAAACGATGATTTTTCCAGTCCTGTATCACTTATTATAATTAATTAAAAGTAGTGACTTTTCTTATGCAATTGTAAATTCAACTTTCAAGTGCTTAGATTGCTGTGTTAAGAAAAGTGTATAATAAATGCATTTTGAACTAAGCTTAGCACTTTCAAGGCCTATGGCTATGGTGATTTAAAATGCATTCAATATAAACTTTTCTTAACACAGCATCCAAGCACTTGAAAATTGTATCATTTATTATATTAATTTACATTTTAAAAAAAGAGCTTTATTACATACATATTTAACCAGATGCTTTAGCTGCTTCAAAAGGGCCATTGCGATATTACAATTAACATTTATATTTATAAAATTTTTAAAAGTTGAAAGTTTTCTGTATTATTCTTTTTATGTATTAACAGTACACACAATAATGCACATACTCATTTATATTTTAAAATTCTGTGATTTTATATTTTCAATAGATTTTAGTTTAAAATAATTTTCTTTTGATGCTTGTTTTTTCTTCATTACAGTAATTAAAAGCAAAGAAAGTTTCTTTTTATTTTGTTGATTTTAATCTATTTTTAAAAGCTGAGACTTATTTTCTCATTTATTTCTTTTAAATTAATTTTGAATAAGATAAGAGCACTGGTCAGATATTGTTTTTTAAATTAAGATTAAACAGGAAACAGAAATTTATCCTGGTCAAAAACTTTTGATTAAAAATTAGGTAGGAGATAAAGTTCACATAAATAACCTTGAGTTTCTGACTTATTTTGTTTTTTATACTTATTCTTATTGTGACTCTTATTTGGATGGTGTTCTAATTGCTCTCATGGATCACCAAAGTGGGGACTGCCAAAGTTAGATTTCTTTTCCTGACTTCTAATAGATTTTGCTGATAGTATTCACTGCTTACTGGACTAAAAATAATTGCTTAGCCACCTGCTACCCTAAGAAGTGAATACGCTACAACATTGAAAATAGTGATCATCTATTCGCCATGCCAAAAATATACACCAGGAAAAATCTAACAATATATAGTTCTAAATCAACACAAAGATGAATCTCGAAGCTCATTGTGCCTTCAAGAACATGATCTAGAAATTTAGTTTGAACACTGATTCTAAAAATTGCCTCAGATGCTGCAGCCAGATAACTGGAGATACTACAGCCATATTACTAGAAACAAAATACTATCATGATGTACTCGAGTTAGAAAAAAACCTTCTGCACTCTGCTGCATTAATTCTATGGACAATCTAAAGTCTGAATGGTAACTGAACTTTCACATATTGAAACCAGGGCTTAAATCTCTATGTTAAAAGTCTCAGCTTAATATAAAAAGGAACCTGTCTCTATAATACATTTTGCATAATCATTTAAATATCTATAACTATTTTATTATGTATTTTTCTTATTATTACAGGTATTGAAATCTTAGTTTTAAGATTTCTTATTTTAAATGTATTTATCTGGGAGTGTATTGTGAGTTTAGATTTTATAGTTATTGTTTCTCTTTTTATATTGCTTACACTTGAAAAATGCTTACACAGATATTAGTAGTTTTCTTTTAACTCACTAGACCCTCATTCTTTTGTCATTATTAGTTTAGTTAAGCTTGGTTTGCATTTCTTGTAAATAGCAAATCTTTTGGCTAGCAGTTTATTGAGTATATTGTTCTGTTTTTCTTAGTCAGTAGAGATTTTAGTTTTCCTATGTTTTAGATTATGTAATCTTTTATTTTTCTTGTATTGGAATCAACCTTGATAATCATGAATAAGGTCATTCATGGGCTAGTTTGTGGAAAAATGACATTTCTATTATAATATGCAGAGGTTTTTGCTGGGTTATAGGAAAAGATCACTCTGCACTGATTCATTGTATTCTGTACAAGACTGCTTTATTTTGAAATCTCTAAATAAAGAAATTGGAATTTGTTTTTTTATAAATTACTATCAGGAAAATATAATCCCTTTTAATTCTTAGGTGAGAAAATAAACTTATCTGGCAGGGTGTTTAATACCAATACTGTCATACACTCTCTGATAAATCCACTAGAGAAATCTAAGTCAAACTTTCATATTTTTGTTTGTCTGGGATTTATTTTTTGAATTTAATAAACTTTAAAATTATTTAGAATTATTTTGTCTAATGTTTGTCTATGTGTTCTTTTCTCAATTGTCTGAATAATGTTAAAGATCTCTTTTTCTCCTTGTGTCTAGCTTGTAGCATTATTCATCGTCATTAACCTCTGGATCACCGTAAATTAAATTTTATAGGTAGTTAGTGACCTAGTGGTGCACTCGATGATTCAAAAGAAGAGAAGTGACCGGTACAACATGTTTATATGGTTTATATGCCAGTCATTTCTATTAATGAGTTGATGTATAAAACTACATAGATCAAGAAGGGGAGGAGTTTACAATTATTAAAAGGGGTATACAATTAAGTATGTAAAGCTCAGGGTCATATTTTGATTACATAGATTAACTGATTTAAATTTAATGTAAAATAATGTTTTTTTCTCATTAATGTTTTAAAAGCGTTTTATAAAAAAAAAAAAAATCGTTTTCTATTAGAAACTAATTCCAAGATTATAATTTTTAGAATTAAAATGAATATTTTTAGTTTTTACTGATCAGACTATGTATATAAATGGGAATATTTTTGTACTTTGTATATCTGGTGTTGTTTAATGGAATGTATGTATGTTAAACAACCATCCTAGCATTTATTGGAACTGAGGCAAAAATTACCATTATTAATTAGAAAATCATACTTTTCTACTTCATATATCTCTTAAGTTTGACAAAAACTATTATAATGAATTAAAATTTATTTAGATGCTGATATCAATAAGTTGATGATAATAAAGTAAACATTTACATGTTTATTATTTTAAAATGTAGAAAGTAGCACAGTTATTTCATAAAATTTACTTTTTTTGTTTTTTATTTAGAAAAATCATTATTTATAGTCAAGCGTTGGTGACCTAGTGGTTATTGTAGCTGCCTTCCAAGCAGCTGGCCCGGGTTTGCTTCCCGGACAATGCTTTGACATATAGAAAAAAATCATTATTTATATAATCTAATTCAAAGTTTCATGTAATTTATGTTCCATAGACAGTTATATTGAAAATGTTTATTTGGCAATTTTATAATTTTCTTGATAGTTATCACATTTAGATATCAAATCTTTCTTTAAAGCTAAGAAATTTAACATTTTATAGTCAGTTTAATTGATTATTTTATAAATCCAATATGATACTTCAGGTAGACTTGCTATGTTGGCTTATTTTGCCTGTATTTTTATTTACAAAAGAAACATTTAGATAGACATTGCCTGCCAATTAGGAAAGGCTGTGTGTATGTATATTGTCTATTTTTTAAAAAATAAATTGAAAATTTATGATCAGTTCTACATATATGTAAGTGTATTGTAGCTCTATATAAATCTCTAGTAAAAGCATGTATTACATTTAAACACATACACATATTTATATATTATAACTTAAAAGATCTGATTATATTAATTTAATTTGTGTCAAAATTTCTGTTAAACTAACCTAATAATATAAACATTTTTAAATAATTGAGAAAGTCTGTTTAATTTAAAAGAATCATTTTTTATCTGGTATATTTACTAACAAATTTAATAATACAGTTGAAATTAATAATAATAACAAAACAATTAACTTGAAATATTTCACATTTAACAAGCATCTAATAAGGAAAGACAAAAATTGTAAAATTAATTCATATAATTTTGCATTTTTCAACATATATTTTCTAGATGATTTTACATTCCACAACATGAAATTTAGAATTTTCTGTTTTTGTAGGTTTTTATTTGTCTTTTTCTTCATTTATAATTATATCATTAGTTTATTAAAATCCTTCCTAATCAGCCAAGGAACTTTAATAATAATAATAATAATAATAATAATAATAATAATAATAATAATAATAATAATAATAATAATAATTAGTAGCAGCAGCAGCAACAACAAAAACAACAGCAACAACAACAACAACAATAATAATAATAATAATAATAATAATAATAATAATAATAATAATAATAATAATAATAATAATAATGTAATAGAAAGGAGCGTGTTCTGGCATGTTCATTCTAGAAACATGAATATGGCAACAGAAAGAATCCTGAAGTTAAATAACTAGTAGAGAAATATAGGCAGAAACCAAGATACCACTAACATATCATCTATAAAAGTTTTTAAAGAAGCCAAAACCAAACAAAAAAAAATCTATGGTTTAAATTTTTCTTTATAAATAATAAATACTTAACAATACATATTAGTTTTTTCCTTAGGTACATTTGGAAAAACCATGTTTATACATATGTTTTACATTATCTTGGAGATAATTTCCTGTAATTTTTTAGTAAAAAATATGATGATCTGATTTCTGATTCTTTTAATGACAATTTTAGTAGAAGTTATTTAATTTCTTTTTTTATATTGGAAAAAAAAAGTCCATTAATACAGAAATTTTTTAAAATATATATGTATAATTTTAATTAAAAAATATAACAAAATTAATTATCTTCATGAAAAACTACTTTTAATTACAAATAAACAATGAAAATATCATGATATTAATTACATTTTTAAATATTAATTTTTTAAAAAATAGGGTAAAAATATGTACTATATGGATGTTTTTCATTTCAATGTGTGCATGTAATAATTAAAACCAGTCAATACTTAAACAATTCCAATCAATAACAATCAACAATCTCAACCTGTTGTCATGGCAATCTCCTTTTAACAATAAAGGTGGAATCCCACATTTATTTATCATCCAATATATTTATATAGACACTAAAGGTAAGTATGTAATGAGTAAATAAATAGTCAAATTTAGGTTATCATCATATTTTGGTTGTTTTCTTTATCAATATTATTATTAAAATAAATATTTATAAATAAATTGTCAAAAATAATACTTATTTTGTTAGGAAAAAAGACTTCCTAAATGAACTTCTAGATCTTGAATTCTTTAGATTTTTGAAAGATTCCTATCTTCATAAAAAACTGCTATTAATAATAATTGATAAAAACTTCTATACCTCACCCCTTTCATAATTAGATTAATTTTAAAACATTAAAAATGTTCTAATTTTAAGAGGAATATATCAAAATGTATATTTTACTAATACATATAAAATTAATATTTTAAAGCATATAAATTCTTTATTTTTGATAATGATTTTTATGATATATTACTTTTATGGAACATTTAATATTTTCAGAAAAAAGATAAGAATATCAGTAAAATTAAAATATCGTTGTGTATACACATACATGTTACAAATATAAGTAAATTACTTTTTGTATTTTTTTATTTAACTATATATGGACACATTTTATTAAATTTTAGGGCTAAAATAATTTTTCCTACTTATTTGTGTATATTAATTTTACTTATAAATTTTCTTTATATGTTTGAAAATATTCATAGTAATTTATTTAAAAAACAATAATTTCAATTTTATTATAAAAAAAGTTAATCAATTCAATTTAATCTTAAAATAATAATAAATAAAATCTGATTGTAGATGATTTATATTTTTTGTCATAAAAGCTGATTTGACATTTTTTTAAGATCTGAAAATTATGTTTATTCCTTTTCTTGTAAAAAATAAATTAATTCCTTTTTGTTGTTTATAATGAAAAAAAACTGATCTTAATTTTATATATCAGTTATAAAAAAAAACTTATTTACTATGATTAATAAATAATAATAATAATAATCATCAAACATTATCAATCCACTGCAGGATGAAGGTCTCTAAGTTCAATCCATCTTCTCCGATCTTTAGATTCTCTTCTCCACATCACCCATGCACACTTTCTTATTTCATCAATCCATCTCACATGTGCTCTCTTTTTGGGTCTTTTACAATCTCTTGGAATCCAGTTTAAGATTTCAATTGTCCATCTGTTATCATCTCTTCTAGCAATATGTCCAGCCCAACTCCATTGAGTGGTCTGAAGTCTCTGTATTGCTATTCTATTAAATATTCAAGTTTCAGATCCATAAGTAAAAACTGGTAAAACATATTTATTAAAAACCTTTCTTTTCAAACACATAGGCATATTTCATTTTAGTATAAAGTTATTTTTACCAAAAGTATTCCAAAACCAAGTTTAATTCTATGATTAATTTCATCCATTATGTTTCCAACTGTATTAATAATCTAACCAAGATATTTGTAGTTGTAAACGTCTTCTAACTCATCATAATCAATCTTTATTTTCATATTTTAAGAAAATCCATTAAACATTACTTTAGTCTTTTTAACATTTAACTTTAGTCATACTTTCCTACTTTTATCTGATAACTCCTGTAACATTTTCTGCAGCTCTAAAGCATTATTTGCAAAAACAACTACATCATCTGAAAAATCTAAATGACTTAAATAATCTCCATTTACTTCCGCTCCTTTAGCTTCCCATTTTAATCCACAAATTACTTCTTGTAGCATTGCTGTAAAAAGTTTTGGAGATATGGAGTCACCCTATCTTACACCCTTCTCAATGTTGACTTTCATAGTATCATTATGTAATCTAATTGTTGCTGTTGCATAAATAATATGAATTTGTAAATATACAATTATAATGTGTGTAATGGCTGCAGAAACGAATTTGCTGTTAAATGAAAAGAGACTCTTTGATTCTTCTTGGAGGCCTTAAAGGAACTAAGCAGGGCAAATTCTTTGTCATTGCAGCTGTTATTATATAGTATACAAACATGGATGGATTTCTCATCAGCATACATTAACTAGCATAGTGAGTTTATAGGCTTTTTATCTCTGAGTTTAAAATCAAAAAACACTAAGACCTTTCTTCTCATTTGCCTGACAGCTCTTAACTGTAATCAGTTGAGTTTTCTTGAAGGCATAATGAATAGGTGAATGAATGATTTTTTCTTCCCCAATAGATATTTACAATCACGACAGACACGAATAAATCATGAACGTTAGTCATAGGATATTGCAAAGTCACAAGTAAAAGCAGCAGTTGGCAGCCAGATGGAAAGTGATAAGAATCTTCTGGGTGTGAACCCAGGCTGCCATTTAATGACATTTTATTTAGGTATTTACAACTGCACATCACTCTCAAGTGAAGGAAAGTTGCAAAAACTGGAAAAAGAACTTTCTCACATTAAATGGGACGTTATTGCACTTTGTGAAGTTAGAAGAAAAGGTGAAGAGACAATTGATTTAAAAAGTGGACATGTACTGTAGATACAAAGACAACAAACATAGGAAATACAAGTGAAATAGAATTTATTATAAATAAAAATTTGAAAAACAACATTGTGGTGATTGATGGTGTATCAGAAAGAGTGAAAAGATTAGTTATTCAACTTAATAGTAGATACCAAATGCAGATAACTCAGGTTTATGCTCCAATAAGTTCTCACTGTGATACTAAAATAGAGGATTTTTATATGGATGCATAAAAGGCTTTTAATCAGACAAAACAACATTTTAAAATTGCCATGAGAGACTTTAATACTAGAATTGGTAACAATTGAAAGATGAAAGTGTTATAAATAAATTTGGTTATAGAAATAGAAATGAGAGGTGTAATTTGCTGTAAAAGAAAAACTTTATATTATGAAGTCTTTTTTTCAGAAAAATATTAAATGAAATTGGATATGGAAGTGTTATGTCTGGCTAATCTAAGAGGGTACTTCCCAGAGTACAAATCAAAACTAACAATTAATATTTGGATAATTCTTTTATTATGATCCTTAATAGAGTTTAACTATTTACATATATACAATTATTAACACAAGAAGGCCCGAAGGCATACATAAATAATAATTAAGATCAGTACGACCTATAAGAGTCCTAGTTGTTCTCATGGTTCGGAGGCCAGATATCCACAACTTGAAGTCACTATGCCAAAGGAGACATTTTACTCCAACATATATGTCCATGTACTCAGATGAAGCTCCAAGAATCAAGTGTCCTCTTGTTCATCCCATCAATACTGAGGCCTTTATTGTTTTAAAATCCCAGCAGTTGATTGGCTAATACTCTGCCCATCCGCTCAGGTGATTCTTCATTTTAATCTCTATACAAGAATTTACATGTTATCTTTCTTTAATTAATGAGATATTTTTATAGCTTGCCAAACGTTTTCTTATAAAGGAAATCTAATTCGAATTCCTTTAACTGTTTTATTTCACTAACGATGTATTCTATTCTAGTCTATTTAATTAGACTATTATTCATTTTAGAAAATAATCTTTTTCTAATCTTAAAGTTATAAATCTTTTACTTACTAATTTTAAAAGAATCAGTCTTTTAAAATTCTTTAATTTATTTAACTTATAACTTATTCTCTCTTTATAAGTTTATACATATATATGTATGAGCATTAAAGCATACACGTACATATCAGGAAGTATCCAAATAAAGATAAGACAAAATGGAATTATATTTTGTCTAACAGAAAAAAAAGTACTTCAAGATTGTTATGTTCTTAATAAATTCAATACAGGAACTGATCATCGAATAGTGAGATTAAGCTACATGTTAATGCAAAAACTAGAGAGACAAAAATTATTAAGAAAAATAATATTCTCAGTTGCTATTCCTAATCTTCTAAAACATTCCAATGAATTTAAATTAGAACTTGCAAATTGTTTCCAAATATTAAAATTTTTGAATATGATTCAGATTTGAATGAAATCAATAGGAAGATAGTTGATACACTTTTAAATTAAAAACTGCAACAAAGATTACTGATACAAAAAAAGCAGAAATTGGCCAGTAAAATTTGTACTGAGACAAGATAATTTATGAAGTAAAGAAGGAATATGAAAATATATAAAAATAACGCATTAAAAAGGATTGAATATCTGAAACTTTGTAAAATAGTGCAAAAAAGAGTTGATAATGATATAAAAAAGTATAATTGTTAACTAGCAAGGAAAGCTGCAAAATAGAATATAAGTTTTAAGAATGTAAAACAACATCTTGATATTGGTAAGAAACTTATTTCTGCAATAAAGAAAAAAAGATGAAACTATTACTAAAAAGAGAGATGAATTACGAAATGTGTAGAAGAGTTCTATCAAGAATTAAATAGCAATAAAGAACAAGGAAAAGTATCTCCTACAATTACTATATATTTTGAATTGCCCAGGATTTAAATAAAGAAGTGAGACATGTTGTATGAAGCAAAAAGCTCCAGCTAATAATGAAATTATAGTGAATATCTTAAAAGCAAGAGAAGAAATAGAAATTTTTTTTGGCAAGTTACATACCAAGTGTCTAAATGATAAAGATGTAGCAGGTGATTGAAAAAATATAGTATTAATATTATAAAAGGTAGTAAAGAAGATATTAGAAATTATAGGACTACCAGTCTTTTATCAGTTCTATACAACATTTTTATCAAAATAATTTCAATTCATCTACAGTGTCCTTTGGATTAACTAAACAAAAGAACAAGCTGGAATTAAAAGTTGTTTTAGTACAACAGATCATTTCTAGGTATTGAGAGAAGTCATAAAAAGCACTAATAAATGACTTGCCATTATACTTTGGCTTTGTAAAGTATGAAAAGGCATTTGATTGTATAAGTATTTCTTCATTAATTAAAGCATTGAATCATCAAGATATAGACTCAGGATATTGCCATATTCTAAAGAATATTTATAAAAATGCAACAGCAACAATTATATTACATAACAATATTAAAAAAATTAACATTGAAAATGATATATGACAGGGAGACTCCATATCTTCAAAAATTTTTACAGTAGTTTTGCAAAAAGTAAATAAAAGTAAATGGAAATTATTTATATCAGTGGTCTTCAACCTTTTCACACCTGCAGATCGGCAAAAATAAGGATAAGATTTCACAGACCAGTAGAAGTTTACAGATAAATTTTCTTAAGGATGTAATCTGCTTAGCCTTAGCTAAGCATAATTGTTATAACTGACCAAAACAGCACACTAGTTATTGTGTATTGTAATGGCATTGCTATCTTCACATATTGAACACTCTTTCTCGAGTTGCACTGTCATACTGCTATAAAAAACAGTACAATAACAATCGTTCTCATTAATGTGCTTACATTTCTATGTTTATTATTTCATTGTTAAAACATGCAAGAATAAAATGTTATTCACTTGAATGTTGGGAAATATCACAGCTAGTGTAATTACATGACAATGATTATGATAAATGCAATATCTGTATTTGATGTTAAATATACAAGATGAAATTATATATATATGGAGGTTGTATTTTGATAGTAGTAAGGGCAAAATAGAAATTATATAATTAAAATCACCGTACAGCCCCCCAAAAGTCAAATCTGAAAAATTTTAAATCTGAAAAAATAAAATGAAACATGTAAAAGTCTGAAGTTTTGATGTTATTGTAATTTTTTTTTATTGTGTTGGTGAGTTGAAAGGATGAAAAAATGTAATTAATAGGAAAAGGTTTTTTAAATAATGGCAAAATAGACATCATGTAATAGAAATAAAGCCCCTCCCCCAAAAAAAAAAATCGCAGTATAGTCACCGTCTTTTTAAAAAAAAAGATAAAGAAAGTTGAAAAAGTCAAAAGTTTTGATCTTATTTTAATTTTTTGGGGGGAGGGGGGAGTGGGTTGAGAAATACTTTTTCTTCACTGAGACAAAATATAGAGACCAAAGTTATTTTTTGTTTGTTTTTATTTTTAAAAAAATGTAACAGAAATTGGTTTTAAAAATAAAAGTTTTAGTATTTTAGTGGTATAGAAATAAAGCCAAAAAAAAATATCGCCTTATAAGCCAAAAAAAAGTGGGTATATTTTTAAACAAAAAAGAAAATGAAACTTGAAAAAGTCAAAAGTTTTGATCTTATTTCAATTTGGGGGTGGGGGTGGATTGAGAAATACTTTGTAAAAGTTAGACAGAAATTTTTTGGTTGTTTTTCTTTTTAAAAAAGGGGATAAAAATTGATTTCAAAAATAAAAGTTAAAGCCAAAAAAAAATTGCCGTATAGCAAAAAAAAAAAAAAACACTAAAAATGAAATATTAAAAGAGGGAGTAGAAAAAATTTATGAGATCAAAAAAAGTCACGTTACATTTTATTGTTTTAACGCATAAACAACGCCAACAAGCAGCCATGATTGGCTATCAAAAGACAACCGGAGTTTGTATAATAAAAAACTTTTTTTTAAAAAATTTTGAATTTTTTTAGAAAAATAATAAAAAAATTAAATTCTATCCCCCCCCCCACATACATCTGTGATAAATAAAAAAAACAAATGAATTTATGTATGATTGATTAGATTGTTTTTGTTCTGTTTCTTTTTTTTTAAATCGGGTAAAAATGCGATGAAAAAATAAATAAAAATTGTTTATATTAATTAAAAATGTGAAATCTTATTATTTTGTTATTACAAACTTTCTTGCCAATCTAATGCAGACCAGCAGAAAACTTCTGTGGCCCAGCACTAGTCCACAGAATGGTGGTTGAAGACCACTGGCATCTAGATTTTGCAGATGTTGTAGGTGTTTTTGCAAATAATGCTTTTGAGCTTCAGGAAATGTTGCAAGTTATCAGATGAAAAGTAAGAAAGTAGGATTAAAGGTAAATATTAAAAAGACCAAGTAATATTGAATGGATTTTCTCAAAAGAAGAAAATCAAAAAGTTAAGGATGGAAACATAAAGGATGAGATTAATCATAGAATTAAACTTGATTGGAGTGATTTTGGTAGAAATAATTTAATATTCTAAGAAAATATGCATATGTATTTTAAAAGAAAGATTTTTAATAAATATGTTACCAGTTCTAACTTATGAATCTGAGACATAAAGACTTAAGAAAAGAGCAATATAGAGATTTCAAACCACTTGATGAAATATGGAGATATATGTTAAGATTAACAAAAAGAGATTGAAAAACAAATATATAGGTGAGAATAAGCAGGTGTTGCTGATATCATTGAAAGAATTAACAGACTGAAGTGGAGTTGCACTGGATACATTTTTAGAAGAGATGATAATAGATGGACAGTTGAAATATTAAACTAGATTCCAATGTTTTGTAAAAGACCTAGAAAGAAATCACACTTGAGATGAATAGATGAAATAAAAAGTGTGCTGGGGTGATGTGGCAAATTGAGACTAGAGATTGGAGAAGATGGATTGATCTTGGAGAGACCTTCATTCTGCAGTGGATCGATAATAGGTAAAAATGATGATGACCGTGTAACAATTTTTTTTAAAAATTTATATATATGTATTTTTTGTTAGCTAATTAAAGTATTATAATTTAATTCTTTTAATGTATCTTTTCTATATGTTATATGAGTGTCAATGGTTTAATAAAAGTAAAAATGGAAAATCCATGAAAGTCTTGCTTGTTGAAGTTAAAAAGAGGAAGTAAATAGAACGGGTAAATTAATATAAGAGCGTTAGTTACGAAGTCATCAATCTTACTGGTATATCCATAAGTGACCCTCTCTATGATAGGATTTAATATCAATCCATGAAACACAAGCTGTTATAATGTCTAGTCTTAAATATATATATATGATTGGCAGTATATATGTCTAGTCTTAAATATATATATATGATTGGCAGTACATAGTGATATTAAATCTGAAGATGGGTGGAAATATAAAATATATAATTATTAGTTATATTGTGCAATCATAAGACATGTTCAGATGTATCACTTCAGTGTTCATTAGGCTTTGTTATTTTGAAATAGTTAATAGCTATTAAAATTAAGGTACTATTCTAGTTGAGCTTGAAAGTATAAGCCCAAGAAAATAGTTACCTTAGATATATACAGTCCCATGAATATAAGTAAATGGTACCCTTGTCATATCTTGACAAAAAGTGGGCAACACTAAGAATATCTAAAGTGTTAGCATGCTTAGAGAACATCACATTTCTGATGCCATAATATGTGACCTATGCATGTAAGGGCATATGTAGCAATCATCTTGAAATAGTATTTTAAATTCTATTTTAATATAGTGTGTGATAAATACATTGCAATTCCAAAGAATTATAATTTATAGAAATAGGCATTTTTTTGTAACATATACCAAATATTTTTTGCTAATTCTGTTAATTTTTATTATATATAACTTGTTTCCATAAAGCATACAATTTTTTGTTTTTATTTCCATTAGATATTTTCTGTAATAAACTTACCATATAGACATTTATTGTATACAGACATTAACATGATGAACAATTATCTGTTTACATGGCATTTTGTTCATTTATTCATTGTACTTATTTTTTGTTTATATAAAAATATATACATTTATATTTCAATGAAGTAAACTTAATTACTCTTCTCATTCATTATTCATCAACAGCTAATTATGAATGAGTATGTATCATTCCAAAAAAAAAAAAAGAGAGAGAGAGAGAAAAGATTGAAATCCAAAAAATAAAGATAAATTTTACAAAGACTATGCAAACCAATCCATGCATCTGCATATATCTCATATTATTTAACTTTTGCAGCAGCAAATATTTCTTTATAAAAGTCAAGCATTGGTGGCCTAGTGGTTAGCATAGCTGCCTTCCAAGCAGCTGGCCCAGATTCACTTCCCGGTCAATGCTGGCCCGGTTTCGCTTCCCAGTCAATGCATTTGACACATGAAAAAAAAATTCTTTATAAAAGTCTTCAATACTTTGTTGATTGTAGCCCTCCAATAATTGAATCTTTAGTAAAGCATTTGTTTAGGCAATTTTGAGATAATCATTATAACATATAGTGTTTACTTCTCCATGAAAACTACACTCATATCCACCCTAAAATACTTAAAAAAGTGCTTCATAACAATAAATTACATATTATTCTCAATATAAGGGAAGAACATGCTGTTGGTCTTATGACCTTAAATGCTTTCAGATTCAAAGCTCCTCAATGATGAAAGCCACAAGCTAAAAACTAGTCTGTGGACATTGGATGAGTAGGCACTAGATGAGAATTTTATGCATCCATTGATTACTAAGGCATGTGCTGGATGGCACTACTGTCTGGGGAGTTACTGATATTTCTCTTTTATTTAAGTCTTCATTAAATAAGTTTTTTCACTTAAGTATCTAAATAATCATGTTAATTAAAAATAAAAATTCAATTTCACATGTTTTCACTATAATCATCATTATCATCTTGTCAACTATTATGAAACCACAGCAGAATGAAGATCTCTCCAAGTTCATCTTCTCCAATCTCTAGCCTCTCTTTTCCACATCATCCCTGCACACTTCCTTATTTTATCCATTCACCTCATACATGGTCTCATTCGGATCTTTTACAATCTCTTGGAATGCAATTCAAGATTGCAACTGTCCATTTATTATCATTTCTTCTAGCAATATGTCTAGCCCATTTTCAATAATATCAGTATTACCTGTTTGTTCTCTTACCTATGTATTGCGTTTTAGATTTCTTGTCACTCCTAACACGCATCGCTCCATAATTCTTTGAGTGGTCTGAAATCTCTGTATTGCTCTTCTGTTTATACTTTTTACTGAATCTTATGAAGTGTAAATATCAGAATGATTAACATTCAAAATGTAGCTCTAAATAAGAATTTCTAGATCAAACTGTGTTAAAAAATAGTACTTTATAGCCGAAATATTTTGGATAAACACATACACATATTTAAAGATAAATTCATGATAAAAATAGAAAAAAAATAATGAAATGTTTTAGAATATTTTGAAAAAAAAAAAAAAAAAAAAAAACAAATTGATTTTGAAATAAAAAAAAAAAAAAACATTCTTTGATTGCTATATGCAAACTTGAATCTTAAGCTTTCAAATATAAATGCAAAATGTACCTGTGAAAAAAATGTAATTATATGTTCGTGAGAAAGGTAACAAAAAAAAAGAAAAAGAAGAAAGCAGAAAAAATTATATAACCAAGACACTTGAGAGACGCAGGTTCATTAGCACACAAAAAAAATATTTTTAAAATAAAAAATAATACTCATTTAACAACCGGCTGATTCCTTTACAATTTCCACTTTGCACAATAATAATAGGAAGCTTGTTATTTATCAATGCACTGATTTTCTCTTTTTTCCCCTGTTTCTCAATAGATTCAAATTAATACAAAAATAGGGGACAATTGGGAGCCAGTTAAAAATTGATTATTATATTTTATATATGAAAGCGTAAGTTTTGAAATGTTGGATTTCCTTAAATTACTATATTCAAATTAATTAAACAATCATAAATTCTATTATTTGAAGTCTTCTCTGCATGTTCTATATATACACGTACATATATTAATAAATGATTTATTGGATGAAGTTTTATTACTAAATAAAGCAATTTAAATCAATCGTTGTCATTGTAAAAGTTTTCTCACGGTTGTACTTAATAAGAATTGTAAATAAATGATTATATCTATAACAATTTAGAAATTAAATGAAAACTTAAGATCATCTCTCAATAATTGAAAACTGCGAGGAATAGCTATTAATAGTTGAAATCCATTAAAAGAGAAAATTAATTTTGCCGAGAAATAAATTACACGATTTCTTTATCAAATACAGAAAGCAATCATTATTAAATAAAAAGCTCTAGAAGCCAAAGCACTTCAAATTAAAACCAAAAGTTATCCTTACAGAAGCTTACCCGAATCTCGGATAAAACAAAACAAACAAAAACACAAGCACACACACAACAACAACAACTCTGCAATAAATGGATGACTTATTTTTAATTATTCTTAAATACTTAACTAGTATAGTATATTTTTGTAACTATAAATGTTATAAGAATAATTTTTTGCTGAGGCTTCACAGAATAATGGTCAGCACATTTAAATCTCATACCCATAAACAGAGGTTCGAATCTAGCCTTACTGAATCTTAAATTTCGTCAGGTCACAAAGAGAGTTGCAATTCTCACCCCCAAGTAGACGACCTATAACCAACATTACTATTCAATTATTTTTCACAAAATTACTATGTAGTTATTTCTAGTTAGTGAATAAAAAGCTCAGATTAATCTGAGTTGGCCAGATGAGTGTCTATGCTAAAAGACAAAGCTTCATAATGTAGCACTCACGATTTGGGGTTCGAGTCTAGGATAGATGAATATGCACTTACTTAAAAAATATATAAAAATGATTGTAATATATTACTGAAGGGGGAGATGTTTTACAACTATGGATACATAACCATTTTTATCTTACTAGAAAATAGACTGAGATTACTACTTAAGAAAGTATCATGTCAATTCATTGCTGATCGCCATTTTTTTATCATAATTTATTGTAGAATTTTATTTTCAGAGTTACAATGAAACTTTAATAAACCTTATAGGTAATAAGATGCACCATAATAAGCAAAAGTTTTTAATTTGATCCCCAAATAGAACAAAACAAAAAACCTCATGTATTACAAAAATGGTGACAATTTCTGCACAAATGTAAATCTTATTATATAACAAAATCAAGAAAAAAAAAAATAAAAAAAAAATAAATTAAATATAGTATTAAAAAAAAAAAACAATGTATTATATTAAAATTTTTATAAATTAAATAAAATATTTCATCTTTTTTTTTTCAACCACATTATTAAAATTAAAAAAACAAAAAGGAGGAAAATTTATTCTATAAAGGAAAATTGAAATTGAGAATAAAGAATAATAGAAATATCACGTTAATATTCTTAGATTGGTTTCTAGTTATTGGCTTTCATCAATAAAATATATCATAAACACATTTTCATTTTATATAAACTAATGATCCTAAATTTAACAGCTTAAGTTTTGAACCCAGGCTAACTTGGTCTAGCACTAGCATACCAATTTACTTTTCTAATCTGTTAAATAAATAAATAAATAATAATAATAATCATCAAATCGCTTTATTGTTCATAAGAAGTTTGAGCAGAGGATGTCCAGAACTGGACTCAAACCAAGGAGCTTACATTTTAGAGTATGATATTCACCAGTGCACTCAATCATTATATACAAATTACAGATATAATAAAATCACTTTTTACTTTATTATTTACTATTCCAGGTCAACCAAAATTCATAGAGTACTTAAATCAGAAAATTGCATGGATAGTAGAAAATTAAACAAAACATAATGATTTATTGCGAATGTTAATTTATTATTAATGCAACCGTGAATGTTAGCTGAATATATTTAAAAGATGGCTATTTCATTAAAAATGTTGTTTATTAAATACATATCCAGTAAAAAAACATAATCATTCCTCTCGATATTCTCCTAAATAAGATAATGACTTTTTGAATCTGTGAAACAAAATGTTTGACAGATGTTTGATAAGATTAAAGACTTGAAATTCAGAGAAATAAAATGATACTTTAATTGTCTAGCTTTTATAAAAATATTCGATAATTGAGAGAGTTAAAAGAATCGATTTTTTTCATTTTTAATGATCTATAAATGAAGATGAATATTAAAAAAAAAAAATCATGGCTGTTTCAACATTATTCGAATGGTAATAGAAAAATATTTTAATATTATATGAATTAGTGCTACCAATTAACAATAATGTAAGAAATTAGGAACTAATTAAAAGTATAATATATTAATTAAAAAAACAACATAACTAAAGCACTTTTAAGACAATATTTTATCAAAAAAAAAACAACAACTTTATATTTGAATAAAGTAAAACAAACCAATCGTTTATTTATTTTTCGAAAGAGGAAGTTAGGCAGTTAGTTGTGATCCACAAACCATTTCAATAAAAAATATTGCTTATTGTTAATGTTAAACTACAATACTTGACTTTTTATTTGCAATATAAAATTAAATTAATGTGTACATATTACATTCTCTATCTGATACCAGACGGGGTTGTTGCCTAATAACGATGCTTGATCATCATTGTTAGCAATTGGGCATTGATTGCAAGCCTTCTTATCATAATTTATTCTAGCATCTCAATTTTCAAGCATCTTATTAAATCTTCATAGTATAGAAAAACAAACAACAATTTAGTTTTAAAACTTTTTAATAATTTAGTTAAAAATTAACTACTGATTAATTAATACTTTAGAGTATTCTTTATGCCTCCCCCCTCAAGATACTGCAGATATTATTTTGCCTCTTTCATATATCATAATGACTAAAATTTACAAGGAGTTCTAAAGTTGAAATGCTAAAGTAAGTTGTAATTAAGAAGAATCCAACTCATGACCAATTACCACTGATGATCAAAAGTTATCAAATTGTTATAGTTCTCTATTGACTAATTACTTTATTTACCACCAAGAAGGATTTAATATACAATTCTTTTTTTTTCTTTCATAAATATAGTATAGACATGAAAGTAATTACTGCAATTCATTTAAGGAGACAACAAACAAGAATAAAGGTAACATTTCATGTTTTTTAATTTGAAATGATAGTACAAATTTTCTTTCAGATGACATTAATTAATGCATAAATAACATAACCGAGATCATATTTTGATTAATTATTTGAATATGTACCTTTAACTTATTAAATTAGTAATCAGGAGAAATCTTAATATATATAATTCTTTTTATAATAAATATAATTTTAAAATTAAAAATTGAAATTCGAAAAAAAATATTCAAAAATCTAGATTGTAACTTATCTAAGCAATAGTTAAATTGGACTCATAGAATTGCTAGAGTAAAAAAGATTCTTTATCTCAATAATGTAATCACATACACATGAGCACACACAAAGATTTTAAAAGAGGCACACGTTTGAACTATTCCAAGATAGTTATGTTATATTAAATAATAGTCTAAATTTGATTCATACAAATAGACATATGAATATGGGCTTTTGTAGAAGCAGAACAAACTCTAAGTACTGTTCACAAGGTAAGGCCATAGAGAAACAAAGAGAAAAAAAATGTGTACAAAGTATTTGCAATAGATGATTACAAACTTAAAAAAAAAAGAACTTCTATGAAATATGGAACAGCAACTAATAGATAAATGCTGATACTGAGTAAAATAAATACAAATGGTTAAGTCCTTAAGTCTAAATAAAGTATGCATATCACTAAACTGATAACAATGCACACACTAAACCAATCATTTCGCTAGCAACCTGTGTGAGTTAGTGCAGTAGCAAAGTGAAAATCATTAAAGCTCAAGATCCATGGATCAAGGCTCCAACTGACATTTGGTGATCAAACTTATGAACTTTCTAGTAATAAACCATTTGATTATTTGGTTCAATTAGCTCTTCCAGAACATTTGTTTCATGGCTTACATCATTGCTAAGCTGGTTGCAGAGGTTACTGGATAATATCCCAATATAATGTAAAATAGTCTCTCCAATATAAATACTAACCTTAAAACTGTTTAGATTTTAAAGCATAAAATAATCATGTCAGTCTTTTTAAATATTAAGCATTTAATGTTTTCTTATCTTTTTATTTGTACCATTAGCAGTGAAAATGCTATAAGTACATTTTTCAAATACTCTAAAAACAAAGCACATAATAATATTAGCCAAGCGATTGACAAATGGTAACATGCATGAAATATTTTTTATGCATTCAAAAATTCAGTTTTATTTGTCAATGCAGTGTATAAAAATTGAACATAGTATTATCTTTTATATATATATTTACATGATTTTGTATTATATTTTGACTATTTTAATGTTTGTTTGGGATAGCAACTTTGATCTAAGAAATAGAACTGGAATGGATTATCTCTAAACATGAATTTGATATTTACTTTATATGCTGCAGTTCAAATGCCAAAAATAGTTATATTTGAAAAAGTGTAGAAAAAACAGCATGCATTGCATAAGTGTATGATGTAACCTTGTAGATAATTGATTCTACTTTCCAATTATATTTTTAAAATAGCAATTATTTTTTAATAATTTTTTTTTTTTTGTAAAAAGTTACATTTCTTAAAAAAACCTTTTTATATAGAAAAAAAAAGCATGAAGAATTCAAACTCAAGATTTAAATAAGTTGATATATATATATTTATAAATATGTACAATTTTAATTATATTTTTATGCTATGCCATAATGTATTATTTTGATGCAAAACTACTTTTAATTGTAAACAAAAATTTTGTCACTGCAATGTTAATTACAATTTAAATATAAATTTATAAAACAAATAGGCCAAATAATAATGCAATGTTTTTTCTTGCAATATGCAAGGAGGCAGATTAAGGAATTAACCCAAAGTACTTCTGTGGATTGAAAGACTATATATAATAGTTAATTACCATTATATTTTATATATATATATATAATGTCCATTATGTAATAAATATTCTAATAAATAATAATATAATGGTAATAATATATTATAAAGAGTATTATAATCCCAGAAGTATTTTCATGTTATGGATTATATAACTTTTTACAATTAATTATTACCATTATACTATTTTTTATTACATATATATATGAATAAATATATTCATGTTAAGTATATTTTGATTTATATTTTTATGAATAATATTATTAAAAAAATAGGTGAAAATAAATTATTACATACTTAATATAAATTTTAAAACCACTAAACAGCTTATACAATTCCTAGGTGTCCACAAGCTGTTAATACAGTAGCAAACTCTCCATACAGTAGTGCCACCTAGCACAAGCCATAGTAATCAATGGATACACACATTTTCTAGCATCTATTGATTGCCATGGCTTGCATTGGATGGAACTACTATGTGAAGAATTTGCTAGTGTATTAATATCTATTTTTTTAAAAAAAGAAAGCATCTCTAAATGTATATTTATCTAGTATCCTGGAACCTGCTAAATATATTGAAGGATTACCATTATTGTGTGGTATATTTTTGTAGTTTTAGGTGGACAGGTTCTAATTTTAAAATTAATATATAATAAAATATACAATTTATAAATAATTTAAAAATTAATAACTTTAAAAATTTTTAAATTCTTTTATTATTATTTTTTTCATATGTCAAATGCAATGACTGGGAAGCGAACCTGGGCCAGCTGCTTGGAAGGCAGCTATGCTAACCACTAGGCCACTAATGCTTGACAATTTTTATTTTTCTTTAATAAATTTTCTTAGTTTTATTAGTTTTTTTTATGGCATATAAAAATTTATGGAGCATTTAATTTTTTAAAATAAAGCATTATAAAGTTATTGTGAAAATTGTATCACCAACAGATGTGCAAAGAAGTCAATGTGACATTAATAGCCAATCAGTTAATGCACCAGTGAATAAATATATTGTTCAGCAATGATGATTGTGGAATCAACGTTAAACAGGATTCCATTGTATTTTTGTATGCTGAGTATATATATACATGCAATTAACATATATATAGACTGAAATGATAGCAGAAATTCATTTAAAAAAAAGTAAATTTATTGTTATTTTCATATCTTTCTAGATAATTTATTATATATGTAAACGAAAAAACTTCATATATATATTGTACTAAAAAATCATTTGAAAGAAATATTTTTTTGTGTGCTTCCAATTACTTATAAAGACAGGAGAATATTATAAACTCCAAATTTGATCTTGATCTTAAAACGTCAGAATTATTTATTAGCCGTATAATATAAATAATTCCTTGTATCATTATTTAAAATAATTACATTTTACAAATTCTTTTAATAACAACTTTATTATTTATTATATGTGATTGATAATTTTTTTTATCATTGTTGATTTATTAAACTATATATGCATTATATGAGACTTTTTTTTTGCTCAAACTATTAAATGAATAGTTAAGGGGGGTTGGTATGAATGGTACATCCTTTAGTTTAATTAAAAAAAAAAAATACTTCTGAATATCCAAATAATGACTGATGCCTCAATTTAAATTGTCTAAAAATGTCATATATATATATTAAGCAAGTAAGCATATATATAAACATTAAAAGAGACTGATTTAGACTGTGCTCACTGCCATTTTGAAATCTAAGGACCACCTAAAACCATTGCTGACATATCCAACTGATAAAGATCATTGAATAATCCACATGGTGTCACTTGGATGTTTCAACTGTGGTTTTGGACAGTCCTTAGAATTCAAAATGGTGGTAAGTGCAATCTAAATACTAAAAGCTTATAACTTCTAAAATATTAATTTTATTACAATATTGATGGTGCAAAGTGCCGAAGTAAGTAGGGATGGGAAAGGATGTTTTTGATGATTTGAATACGATCTACCCAAGCTTGTAATTTCAAAATACTAAAAGCTTATAACTTCTAAAATATAATTTTTATTACAATATATGCCTATAACCACATATTGAATAAACGTAAAATTGATCAAACCAAGCTTATAATTTTGAAATCCTAAAAGCTTATAACTTCTAAAATATGAATTTTATTACATATACCTATAACCATATGTTGAATAAATGTAGAATTGATCAATTCAAACTTATAATTTCAAAATACTAAAAGCTTATAACTTCTAAAATATGAATTTTATTACAATATATGCCTATAACCACATGTTGAAATAAAGCACATTCATTTTATAATTAATCGGATTTTTTTTTAACAGAAAGAAACTGCGGTGTTGCATGCTTCCTTTGTGACATGTAATTAGAGAAAAAAAAATAGAGATATGAAAAAATAGCATTGTTCACATTTGATCTTTTGATATGGATATCGGATCTACACTTGATCATGTGAGGTCATTATGAAAATTGCACTTTTTAAATTAATAATGTAAATTGGAATTTTGTAACGAAATGGTCATATCTTGATCATATGTGACCTATTCAATGTCATTTATTGCTTGAAAGAGGCAGCAGTAGTTTTGGGTGATCTTTAGATTTCAAAATGGCCATGAGTACACTCTAAATCAGGACCCATTAAAAGCCTAATGCTAAACTAGTCAATAAAATAATCAAAATTACCTCAAATTCATAACTCAACCAGACTATCTAAAAAATATAAACTCTAAAATCCAAACAATGGTTTCACTGCTATAAGCAGACTTCTCAAATGTAAAAAACTACAAAATAACATATTTAAACTAAACTTTACCAACAATTCAACTTACATTCCATGCACCCTTCATATTAAAAGAACTTTTAAATACGTTAATTGCTTCAGAGTTATAAATTTTTAATAATAAAGATTCTTTAATTGTAGCAGTGAAATTATTGGTAGTGTTTTAAGATAAAAAGAAGAATTAAAGAATCTTTATTATTAAAAATTTATGATTTTGAAGTAAGATTTAAAGTTAATATTAAGGGTGTATGGGATGTAAATCAAATTGTAGTTAATGTTTAGTTTAAATATGTTATTTTGTAGTTCTTTACACTTGAAAAGGCTCCTTGTAGCAGTGAAGCCATTGATTATGTTTTAGAGTTTATTTTTTGGCAAGTCTAGTTGAGTTGTGAATTTGAGGTAATTTTAATATATATATATATTAGCTATTGACTAATAACAATCTAGCTAGATATCTAATTCATCTTCCTCTTTATTTTTACTAATTATTGAAATCAATACTATTATTTGTGCTAAAAATGATCATCTGCATCTCACTGGTACCACAACCAGATCATACCTTAACAATCACTATGTAAGTTCCATTCACATACAAATAATTACAAATGCAGGAAATAAATAAATGACTATTGGCATCCCTTATTACCATCTCTATCATTTTCAGTGACTTTTTATATGTTAACTGCACACTTTTTCTGTTATAATATAGTGTATCTAGACAGATTTGAAAGAAACTTTTCAGTCTATATTCATCCTCGATTACACCTCAAACAACTGATACACATGACCACATGCATGTGAAAAAGATAGATGATCTTCAGCATACATATTTTATACAGAACCAGACCTCAGTCAGATCATAATCTCCCACACATATAAGTAATCAGTGCTCAGCTTATATTAAGATAGGAAATCCTTAAACTTTAATGGACAGGCATCAATCTTTTCAACTCTCCAATTATTCATCCATCCATTTCATTGAAAAACAAATGATGAAACACTCAAACTCTCAGTTGATGAATGCTAGTTTTATAAGAAATACATATACTGGAAATTATTTATCACTTTCACATGTATGTGGGCATGTGCATCAGTTGTTTGAGATGAAGTGGAGGATAAATATAGATTGAAAAATCCTAAATTCAAATCCTTCTAGTTACTTATATAGAAAACATTCAGTACATTTAATGAATAGGTTTATTATTTATAGATGTATATAAATACAGATATTTGAAGATGACTATAATTGTATATATATTTAAAGTATTACATACTAGAACAATCAAAAGTTTAACAAATGTGCACTCCATCTTTGAAAAGTTTATAAGTGAGTAGATGGTTTGAAAGTGGGTAAGTAAATATAAAAAGCAAAATAGCAAGTATTTTGATGGATATATCTCTATGTCTAAACCTGCTAATGCTAGAATGGGATAGTCAGTTGCATTATCACTAATCATGCTTCTTCAAAAATCTGGACAGACTTCAGTCCCACCCACCCTCTTCTTTATCAGATCAAATGAAGAAATCTTCAAAATTGAACTTGTAACTGACCTTGCACATTAGTTTTGTTCTAATAACTGTTGAAGTCTACTTCATGATCAAATTACTAAAAAGTACTTATTTAGAAATGTGTCTGATAAGCTTTAAACAACTATAATTTTTACCAAACAGTATAAATCCTTGCTATATTATTAAAAAGGACGGAGAAACGGTATACTTTTTATATTGATTATTTTGTCTTGCTATTCAATGTTAGTGTATAATTTTTTACAAAAATCATAGGCAAAATTTTTAGTTTTCTCTTCAAATATATTGGCCCATATTCAAAGTACTCAAGAAGGATGTTAAAAATATATGCCTAAAAATAAGATTTACTAGAAACTGTTATTGTGAGAAGTAATTAAATTATTAATGCATTAAATACCCACTAACACTACATATTCTTTTTAAATCATATGAATAAAGCTATAATAAAAAACAAATGATCCCCAAGATGTATTTCATCCTGAACCAGCAGCTCATCAGTTGACCTAACTATGACTATTAAACCAATTTCTCAAGATTTCAATAGGTTTATAAATGTAGATGATAACTATCAACCCTTAAGCTATCAACAATCTCAACCTGTAGTCAAGGCAACTACCTTTATTGTTAAAGGAGGTTGCCTTGACTACAGGTTGAGATTGTAGATAGCTTATGGACTGATTATTATTATTTAATCATAAATTCAATACATAAATTTATTACATACTTCAGCTTTTTATACCCCCCCTCCGCCGTCCCCGCAAAAAATTCAGGTACTCATTTATCTTGTTTATTGCAGAATTTTTATTTTCAGATATGCATCATTAGCTGTGTTACTTATATGTTAGCTTCATAAATTTGTTTGAAAAATTTTCAGTCGATAGAAAAAATCTGAGCGTCATCTTCAGATTAGGTCATAATTAGGGCTAACATACTAACCACAGTATCACAAAATGTTTTAAAAACTTTCACTGAAGCCCTCATATTTTCCAGAAAAAAGATAATATATAAAAATGATGGTGATGATCAATAATTATAAAAACTAAAATTTACATTACTAAAAATAATTTTTCATTTTACATAAATAAAATGACAATTTGTAATGAATATTTTATTAAACCCAATGCAGTTTTTTAATGTCAGGAGTCCTTTTAAAAAAATACCTTTTTCCCCCCAAATGTTTTGGATTAACAAAAAAAAAAAAAGATTAATTGCTTGAAAATACTTTGACAGAATCAATCTATCATTTTTTTTTTTTTTTGTATTTGGAAAAAAAAAAATATCCATGACTGAAATAAAAAAGTAGAAGTTGAATTAGCTATCACTTTTTTTTTATTCTAAAAGAAACTTTTAGACTGAAGTAATTTTTATAATAGCTTTGATAATCAAATGATGAACAAAATTTTGAATGTCTGTATTTAATTTTTTGTCTTATTAAGGAAATTAAATAAAATTATATTATTAATTCCACTATCAAAAATTCAATACGTTCAAAAATCTAAATAAATTTGCAAGTGGTTGGGGCGGGGGTAAACTTTTATTTAATTAGGAATAGTCATACATTAGGAAAAAAGGTAATAAACATCACATTTTATTCTAAGCTTTCATACTGATACCAAAATTATGGATAACAGCAAATTCAGTTTGTTTTTAACATGCATATATATATATTGCAGATATTTTAGCATATATAAGTATACATAATTATATACAATATAATTATAAGATTCCAACAAAAGTAATTATGAAAAAAATAGGTTATTGTATAGTGAACATTCATTTAATATGCATAGACAACATGTACATATTGAAGATGAAATGTAATTAAAAATTATGCTTATTAAAAATCGTCTTTCTTTCTCTTTCTCAAAACATATATATTATTTTTGTAATCTTTTTTATTTTCTTTTAATGAAAATTATTGATAAAATGCAAACGGTATAATGTCTTTAGTGGTGTTAATTTTGCAAAATTCAAACAACTATATTAGTTTAAATATGATATATCAGCCATTTTCTTGTGATATTTCATGACTTCAGTGCCACCTATTGGAAAGTAAATTAAAAAATTAAAATTGCACTTCTTACTAATTTTTAATTTGATATTTTTTTTAATCACAGGTATTGAGAATGTTGATATCATCAGGGTCAGGGGGTGCGAACAGTTAATAAATTAATATAAACATATTTGGAAATAAAATTTAAAGAAAAAATAACAGTTTAGTAAATAACTGTATGGTTGAACTGGTTTATTTAATTCATAATTTTCATTTTTTATCTTAAACATAGTAATTGAAGTATTAGTTATATAACTTTTTAAAAAAATATTTACTGTTGTTGGTCTTAAAAAGATAAAATTTGAATGTTAAGTTGGGCAGAACATTACTGAAAAAAATTAAAAAAAAAAACCCAAACAAGTCACTAAATAAGATATACAACAAAAAAAGTAAAAGATTAATAAAAATAAGTATTATATGTTTATTTTTTTAATTATTATATCATGCAATATAAAAATAAATGTTTAAGACATAGAACATATAAATAAAATTAATACTTACACTAGCATTATTATTTAACGATTTACATTTGATAAAGTGAATGGGGAAAAATAATTAGCATTTTTTTTTTGTATAATTCTTGTATGTACACCCACAAAAATAAGTTTAGCATACAAAATTTATTGCAAATGCGAGTTAAAATAAATATTATTCAATATTTGCTTAAGTTTTCAGAAGCTAATGAAAGAATAAAAGATGTATTGAAGAATTAATACTTCATATTGTCTTTAAATTGAACAAAATCAAAATCCAAGGCATCTAAGGAATAAAAAATCCCAGGTTAATGATATTATATATGATTATTGGCAAAAAATGGGTTAAAATATTTTATACTATATTAACTTTATAAGCATATAATAATTCTAGCATGTATTCACAAATGATTACTTATTTATCTCCTATAAGGTTGGAAATTACAGTCAAGCCATGGCAAATGCTATACCAAGACACTTCCAAAAAAAATGTAAACAAAAGCAAAAAAAAAAAACCCCATAAGATTTGTAAATTTAATACATTTTGCAATACTGCAATGAATATTTTTCCATTTTGGAATACCATACATAATCATATTTATTAGAAATGTTTCTTTGACTTTCATTGAAAATTCATACATTTTATTCTTTGTTTTAATATCCTTTTTGAATTTGAGTAGTACATAATTTTGCATAATAAAATATTTTTTAAGGATAAAACTATAAGGTTTACAAAATTAAAAAAAAAAAATCATCAAGTATCTTTTTTAAGTGAAAAAAATGAAAGTTATTTAATAGTAACAGAAAAAAGTAATTGTCAAATATTTTCATCTAGCATCAAAAAGCTTAAAGTTTAACTAGGAATCTAAAATGGATGACAAGCAAGAAAATTGTATAAATTCTGAAGTTGATATGAACTTAAAAACATCAAAACAATTAGATAGGACATAATCTGCTAATAGCAAGACTGCTAATATGTTTTCATAGAAGACTTACTGAAAAAAAAAGGATATCCAGAGAGTGTTTAATTATGACGAAAGTCTGGCATTTTTGCTATTCATTTTATTTTAAAAATAAAGATATGGTAAATAAATTTTTTATTATCTTTATTTTTTTGAGTGATTGTGTATGAGTGAACACCCACACAAATTGTAAATATATACATTAATGTGGACTCTTCATTTATTATTATTTTTTAAATTTTTGTTTATACTACAATCTTAATTTAAATATGCATAATATACACATATTTTTGTTATAAATTATAAATATGTGTATAGTGAAAAGTACTTTAAATATGCAGTTCAGTAAATAATATGTATTCTATCGTAATCAAACATTATCAACAAAACATAAGCTATAATATACAATATACATGAGAATAGGCTTAGAATAAAATATAATATTACATCCTTTTTAAATCATTAAGGATAAATATAACTATTTTTATTGTTTATATATGCAGGTTACATTTTTCTTATTCCATGCTTAAATCCCTTTAATCATATGCAAGATTATATATATATTTTAAACCACAATTTTCCATTCTTATTCTTTCAGAACATATTGTTACAAGTTTTCCTGAAGGTTTGTGATGATGATTTTTAGTTGTATATTGAAATATTTCCATCATCTAATATAAGTATTGAATGTCTTTAAAAAAATTAACTTTATTTAAATATTCCAAATATATTTAACTGTTAATAATAGCACACAGGTTACTATATATGCATAACATCTCAAGAGATATTATTCTCCTCTCTTCTTCATGTACAGAAGGCTAGACCAGTGATAGTAATAGTATGGGAATCTAACCGGGACCATTAGATTCTTGAATATTGAATTTTAAGGTAATGTTTGAGTTTAGTTGGTTAGAGTGTTATCATAAAATTCAGAATTCAAGAATCTAAGGGCCTATGTTAGATTCCTATGCTAGTACTGCCATTGGAAAAACCAACAACACCTGAAAAAATGAGAATAATATCTCCTGAAATATTGGGCATATACTAACCTGTCTGCTATTACTAACAGTTGAATATATCTGAAATATTTAAATTTTTATATAGACATTCAATACTTCTATTAGATTTTGGAAAAGTTCAATGTATAAATGCAATATTGTTACAAGTATTTGTAAGCACAAGTTTAAAACACTAACAAAAAATAAGTTGTATTTTAAAAATATATAAAAAAATTTAAAAACAAAAATTTGAGATGATAATTCTTATGAAAAAAGTTCCAAATATTCCCCATGACCACTTAATTCAAGTCTTCCTTATTTTTTTCAATTTATCAAAATCCTAAAATCATTCTGTTTATGGTGCTTATCTACAAAATAATTTTCCTTTTGTCTCTTTTACATTACAATTTTCTTTAATATGCATACTATACATAGTTGCCACCTTAATATGGCATTCTTGGTTTCATAACAATCTCAATCTAGAATAAATAGACGCAGTCATATTTCAACAATACAACATTCACCTCTTCATTATGAATCTCTCATATTTTCTGAACATTCACATTCTGACAAAAATTTAAATAATTTACAAATCCATTCTGCTTAAACAATTATTTTTAATTAATTGTGTAAAATGTAGACATTGTTTTATATTGATATAGAGACTTTATAATGGAATAATCAAAAAGGTGGACTTTTAAATTTAGACCCCCCCCCTATTTTACTAAATTTAAATATTGAAGAATAACAGCACCATAACTATAAATTTTAAAATTTTATAGCACATTTTCATATTTAAAGCAATAAACTACTCATTCATTTTTTCCCTTTTGTTTAAAATCACAGGGTGTGTCTTTTCTTTATTTCCTCTGTTTATTTCTACGAAGTTTTAAGAAAATTAGCAACGATAGTCATCTTTTTTAAAAATTAAGATCAGCCAGTCCTTTTTTTTTTAAAATGGTACTTGTGAGTTTCAAATAAACCCAAGATGGCACTTTGTATTTTTGATAAATATACAGTTTTGAGGGCCTATAATCTACAGAAGAGGTGTTGGTTGTTAAATTAAAACAAAATTAATAAATCAATTGTTAAATTTAAAAAAAGGAATAAATTCTGATACATTTCATTAAAACGCTTTATTTCAGTTTTTTTTTATTATTTATAATATGGGAAGTGATGAGATTCTCTTAACATTGTCGTACTTTGATTCAATTCCATGTATTTCTTTTTTGTTAGCAGTTTTTTTTTTTTGGTAAATTGTTATAATGATAAAAATTTGGGACCTTCCTGTCACAGAATGTGATGCAGTGGACGATTTCCAAAGATATGGGATCCTGCCCTCCTGAGAAGTGTGTGTTAATGGTCGGGATATGATTAGATGATGCTGACATGAAGAAGGTGTAAATATTGTATTGTATTTACATTTTTTTTCCATTTTTCTGTTAATAAGTTAATCAAAAAAGAAGTAAATTGTAAATATTGTAATTAATTTTTCCACAATGAATTCTTTTTTTAAAATAACAGTAATAAAAAATAAAATGTAATTATTCAATACTATGCTTCCTAGCAGGCATTTTTTTTTTTTGCAAACATTTTTGGGACCCCTGAAATTATAGATTTATCAAAAATATGAGACTGCCATGTTGGTTTACTTGAAAATTCACAAGTATCCATTAAATTCATAAATTAAATAGAGCCATTTGATTAAACTAAAAAAAATAAAATTTTGACATTCATAAAAATTTGCATTTATTAATTTACAAATGTTTATTAAACTGTTTCAAATATGTATGCATATTAATTTATTTATAGATTATACAATTTTATAATGAGTGTATATTCAGAATTAAATAAAAATTGTTATTTAAATCAATCATATAATTCATGCTGCAATAACCTTCATATGTGTCCAGTTAGTAGAAATAGTCAACTTTTAAGGAGCCTATGATTTATTTGTATGTATATTTATATTTATGATAATACAATGCTATGATATAAATCAGCATTGTACAACCTGTGGGTCACAATACCTCAAGGGATCGTAGAAAAATTATTGGGGGTTGTGAAAATTTTGAGAAGTTCTCATGCTGGATAATGTATAGTTTTTTTTAAAGATCTTATATCAAATTGTATGTAGTGGAATATAAGACAATGATATATATTTGTATGCAATAAAATGACTTTTATTATTACTATCCTTATATGCTTATAATAGGATGGTAATATTGGTCGCATAAAATTTCAGTCCGAGTATGGGGATCGCAAGTGTAAAAAAATTGCACACCAATGATCTAGATTGTGGTAATTTCTATAAATAGTTACATCTTAAAACAACATAATTTCAGCAATTACATATTTAGAGCTACTAAAAAAGTTTTATTGAATCCTATGCATAATAAAAATCTACCACAAATTTTTTGACTCTGAATCAAATCATGTCCAATCCAATTCCTCTTTAATTTTTTTAATATATTAAATATTTTTGCTTTCTTAACTTCAACTTACAAATCAATCTTTTCTTCCAAGACTATACCTCAAACTGTTATAATTATTTTGTTGTCTCTCTTTTGTAATTGTTAAGAGTTTCTGCTCCATAATTATGTTTCACTTGTTTTCAAAAAACAAAATAATCTTATTTTTATAATTAAAAACATGTTTGACCTTTCAATTCTCATTATAATTTCCTTTTTTATTACAATTTGTAATTTCTTAATTAATTTTCTAAAATTATTTGATTAAGAACATGAAAATCTTTAATTATATGGCATTTTATTTTTTTCACAGATAGCATTCAATGTAACTTTTTACTAATTACACCTGGGTCTCTTTTTACGCAGACTTATTTAAGACAATTTTGAAGTTATGCGATTCGTGTTTCACCGGAAGTCGACTTCCAATAATGCGCTATTACTTTAAATAAAATAAATTTCGCGCACTTACGTTATATTGAAAGTAATAGCACATTATTGGAATTCGACTTTCATCTTAGTAATTTCAATATTTTCAGTGTTTTATAATAGTAAGATTTTATGCAATAATGAAATTAAAATCATGATTTCCACATTTTATGTATACACACATTAAATTTTACAAGATTATAATGTAAATTTGTTCAAACATTGTGCATGTTAATTTTGCATTTTAAATCACATTCTGTTTTTGCTTTTTAAAAAAGAACGTAATCAATTATTAATCATTTAGTGTCCCGAGTTTATTTTTAAAAGATGAGTAATAGCAGTGGGCCAATTAAATTTGACAATTAAAATCTGATTTTTAATTGTAATTAACAATTTAAAAATTACTTATGGGTGACTTGAAATTAATGTGATGTAAAACGAAATTTGATTTTTAAACGGAATTGAAAATTAAAGACAAAAATAAGAATTTAATTTTTAGTTGTTAGTTTTAATTAAATTTTTCCCAGCAGTGGTGAATAAATGTCTTTTTATTATCATAAGTCTAAGTTCATAAACAATTAATAAAATCATCATCTCCAAGATTAATTACTAATTACGTTGTCAACAGAAAAACATTAACACAACATGAGAGTGAACTTGGCGCTAGTTGTATTTCCTCTTGTAAGAATAATTACCGAGATATTCTTAACTTCGTTTAAGGAGAAGCCAAATACACCACATCACATGAGAATCTGATTTTTTACTAGTTTGCAAACGAACATGTTTTTCGGCAAATAGCGACAATAATTAAAACATGTATCAAAAAATGTAAATTATTGTACTGTAAATTATGCATAAAAATATATTATTTTGAATAAAATTAAATATTATAGTTAAAAAAAGTTTGTCTTGTATCAATTTTTTTCAAATTTGAAATTTTTTATTAGTCATATTTTATTTCCTTATTTTTTTTTTGTGCGAATTTTAAAGTAATTTTACGTTGGTGCTTTGCTTTTACGCGAATTTTGAAAAATCACAGACCGCATCCCTCCTTTTTCAATGTAAGTTACGTCTATTTTTGCACGATTTCATTTGCGCGTGTTTTCTGAGGAACCTATCTATCGCGTAAAACAAGACCCAGGTGTATGTAACTAAAATGCTAATCATTCAACATTAGTAATGCTTTTATTAGTTTAACCTAACTGTCCATTAGATTACATTTTTAATATATAATAATGAAGATTACATTGAACAAAGCAATCACATGATTTTCTCTGATCACTTTCAAAATCTACATTAAAAGCAGTAACTTATTGTATTTAATGTATACCTGAAACAACTATTATAAGCTTTAATAATCCATGTATAATAAATTGAAGAATGCAATAGCCAAAACCCAGCTTGGTATTTTAAAAATGCACTGCTATTTAATGTCCATTGATTATTCAAATTTTCAATAGATGGCTCTGGAATAGATAGTTAATTACTTTTTCAAATTCAATTATTACCAATATCATTAATCATATTAATTAGTCCTCTGCAGGATAGAAGATTCTTCAAAAACCTTCCAAAAAAATAAAAGTGAATAAAAAACATTACCAGATTCAATATAGATTTTAGACATTATTCTTATTTTGCCTTTTACCTTGAAACTCATTTACTGAACAATAATAGCAAGTTAAAAGTTGTTTATGAATTGGCCACTTGAAAAATTTCCCAGTTTCATCTTGATTAGAATCTTAGGTATTATAATGAAATATTTACACAAACCCTATGATTAATTACAAATCATATATTTTAGTTCATAAACTTATGGTAAAATTGGATATCAATTCCTGAGCTTATTATTGAATAAGTAATTTTTTCATTCTAAAAGACTGATCGCATGATGTCAGATTTTCAAATTATGCTAATATTGTTTAGAAAAAAGTATCAGAATATAATAAATATCATGCAGATAATATAAAATACTTACAAAAATGATAAATGTAATCAAATATATTAATATTAAAATATGTCACTAAACAAATATATAGGGTATATGAGCACAGACTTTCACATGATCCACCACTCTCCACACTATCTCATAACCCTGATACACTTGAACACGTATATGTTGAAAAGATAAAGAATCACCAATATACGTATTTAATGCTAAACCAGCAATCATCAGTAGGTCCAGATTATCATCTCCACACATATATTCCATAAGTGCTCAGATATATATTAAGATAGCCAATCCTCATATTTTAGTGGACAGGCTTCAATCTACTCCACAGTCCAGATTGAAGCCTGTCCATTAAAGTATGAGGACTGGCTATCTTAATATATATCTGAGCACTTATGGCATATATGTGTGGAGATGGTAATCTGGACCAACTGATGATTGCTGGTTTAGCATGAAATACATATATTGGTGATTGTTTATCTTTTCAACATATGCGTCCAAGTGTATCAGTGTTATGAAATAGTGTGGAGAGTGGTGAGTCATGTGAAAGGCTGTGCTCATATACCCTATATATAAACACAGGTATTTAATAAGCCTGTGTGTTTCAGTTGTCACTAAACAAAATAATTCAAGACTAATAAACCCACAACTTCATACTAAACAGTTTGGATTTGATTCAATAATGCTATCAAAGAAGTAAATCTACCTTCATTCATTCACATTAAAAAACAAACAAAATAAAAACAAATTCATTCATTTTTAGTTTTAGTGTTTACATAAATATCTGTGATGAAGTATATGGTATACTGTTATATTTACAGGTCAGTTTTTAAATATTTAAAATGGTCAAATGTGATTTTTTAGAATATTATTCTCTTATAAAATTAAATTAAAAGGAAATCACGTTTAATTTATTAAATTTTAGCATAAAATAAGGATTTTATAAAAACAAAAATGTTGAATATTTCTGAAACTCTCATCTGATGGAACAATAGAAAGTATCAGTATGCAAAAGAATTAAATAAGAACTATTAATTTAAAAAATCTATAATATTGCCTTGACAACAGTTTGAAATTGTTGATTGTTATTGATATTGGGATTGTCTAAATGTTGACTGGCTTTTAATGATATATGTGTATTCTCATCTGTATATAAAACTTATTTTTATGTCAGTACAGTATCTTTATTCAATAGTAATCAAAAAATAAACATTTAATGCTTATTCCCCCCCCCCTTATCTTTTGATATAAATATTAAATAAGTACAATACTTTTATTATTAATTTTAATATTTGATTAAACATTTTTATATTAGTGTAGCATAGCAATAAAATAAAATTACAGATTTTTCTTGCTTCATTTTATTGTTCAAAATAGAGTCATATTATTTCACTATTTGTTCTTTCCTTTTTATTTATTTCTGGTAATGTTCCATAAGATTTAGCAATTGAAATTAATTGCTTTTTAAAGATTAATTGAAGAAAGTAGTAGCTCTTTTTTTAAAAAATAAATAAATAAATAAGGATTTATTACAGTGTTATTTATTTCTAGGAATGTTCTGTAAGATTTAACAATTAAAGTGAAATCATTTTAAAAGATCAATTACAGTAAATTCTTCTAAAAAAATTAGCATAAAGTTTTCTGTTACTTTCTAAGATTTTTGTTTACATTTTATTTTTAAATATGTGTATATATTACTGTAATGTAGTTTTTGTTTTTTAGTAGAGTGCATTCATAATTTTTAATAAAAGTTCTTTAATAATCCATAACTCATATTAATGTAATGAAGTTTGGGGTCATTAAAAGGGCTTTCTCTCAAAATTTTGCCTAAAAAGTAGAAGTATACAAAACTTTGGTAGAACAGATTAATTTGTAAAATAAAAAATCTGTCTGCTTATTTTTTTTGTTTATAAAATATCTATACATACAGTAAAAACAGAATTCAAATCAGAATATATAATATTCTGTAAGAATAAATGTAATAAAATAATTAGGAAAAAATTTAGTTTGGTAAATATAGTAATTAATCACACATTTATTAATCAAATTCAACCATAATAGCATGGAAAAATAAAACAAGTAAATAAAATAAGATTTTATAACATTTTTTACAATTTACTAAAAAATTATGTAAAGAATGTAAATAGGATTGGATTTAATTTGTAAATAACGTATAAAAGAAAGTTTATGGGAAAACGTAGAAAATGTAAACTTAATTTTTTTATATATATTTTACCAACTTTACAATAGTTCTTTTTCTGAAGCATATTTATTTATTTCAAATATTGTTTTTTTACTCTTGTTATTTTTTTCCGAAGTATTTCTTACATTAAAATTATCTACTTATTTTCTTTTCTATTTATAATCTTATTTTTTTTTCAATCATATTCCATCTCATCCCCCCCCCCCTTTACAATGCATTATTGGTTACGCATATATCCAATGCAATTTTCTTTTTTAATAATACTTCACTTTTTTCCCATTTTTGGCAATATTTTATGACTTTCTTTTTTTTACAACTTTTGTTACCTATTTTTATCCGTAATCATATTTTATTAATAATTTTTACATATTTTCTTTTCTTTTATATATCAGTATATAAATTAAATATTTCCTAACACTATACTAGCAATTATAACATGGTTGTGGAAGAATTTTAGAGAAAGGTTATTGTTTTGACTAGTATTGTAGTGTTATATGAATTTCTATTTTATATCAGTATATATTAATTAAATAAAATGAATAATTAAACATATGAAAACTCAATAAGAAATTGATATAATATGAATTTGTTTATCATTTATATTATATGCACCCCACCCCCATTCCCAGACAATTTTAGATACTTGCTTATGCCTTGATAATTATTTTGATTTTGTTATCATCTACTTACCTTTAGCGGGTTGAAACATATGCACTCTAGCAAAATAATTTCAAACTACAATGCATAGTTCTCAACAATACATACAATATATTCTACAAAATGGTGTGACTATTGCAAAGAGTCCCGAATGAAAATTCCTGCAGATAGGATGAAAATAAGGTATTGCTGGTACCAAATTACGATTTTAGCTTACATTCGCATGTATCAACATAATCTGCATTGCCATTCAATATCATCTGCACCTTCTGCACATCTCATCAGTAAACACTGTTCATTGCAATGGTGATGTAGGACACTGTTAGCAGCAACCACTTCCTTGCTAACTATCCCATTGCCAATTCTGGAGTTCAAGTTCCCTCGTCAACTGCCATGAATATCAAGATTCTGCACAAATAGTCAGAAGATCTAACATTTCATTTAATGGCATGATAACTGTTAAACAATTTATGCCTCTCATAGCCTTATTGTAGTTAGTCATGAAGTACTATGATTCTCACTAATTCTCTGTATGAATTTCAAATACCAGATAGCGTAAATACCATTACTTTGTCAAAGTAGCAACTTTACAACTACTGATATTGTCTAAGGACCAAGTTTACAATTACAAATATTATCAAAGTACCAATTCTTAACAACTACAGAAAAAAAAAAAAAAGAAAAAGTAATAAAATTTGAAAAAAAGTTCAAAATTATTCCACCAGAGCGAATATGATTCGGCCCGCTAAAGGTAATGTGTATCTTTAAGTACTTTATAAACTTTACATTCATAAAATAATCAAAATTTCAATTTTCTATATATACACATCAACATGCACATATAGATAAAATGCGAAAACAGTTTCACGGACAATAAAAAAAGATGAGCTAGTAAAAAGTAATATACAATAGACAGCTGATGTAAATAACCAAATAAGTAATAGATGATTTAGAAAATTTAAATTCTTATTTTCAGTGATAAATCTTACATATACATACAAAAGAAAAAAAAATTAACATGAAAAAAAAAAAAACAATGAAAAGAAAGGGATGAGAAAAAAAAACAACTAAAACTCAGTCTGAAAAATTATACATACTAATGACTTTAAGAAAGGAATGGATAATACTGAATATGTGAGCTATTATAAATTTAATGTAGAATCAGATATTAGTTGTTAAAAAAATATCATTATTTGTTTAAAGAACTTTGAATTACCTTTTTAAGATTTAACTACAGCGCAAATATATATATATATCAAACCATTTTAAGAATAATAATAAAAAAGAGATAATAATCGCATCACGTACCACATTTTGAAATAAATTAATCCATTTTGCCTAGCATTCACCTTCTTTAGTAGTTTTAGAACTAAACTAACAATAAAGCAGAAAAAAAATACCTTGGTCTGCTGTTCTTTGGGAGGTTCCATTAAAATGAGAAGAGGGTATATTTCCATCTAGCAGAAGAAATATTCTATTTTGTTACTATATGTTGATTTTAAAATTTTATGAATCAAAAAGTAAATCGCAAAATACTAAAGATGCTATAAAATCAAACCTCATACTCAATATGATCTGATCTCTACAACAATCATTTTTCCCTACATGAAAGAATCTCTTTAAACTATTTGTAATAATCATGCTGAATGTAACACAGCTCATCAAAGAGGAATAAAGAGCTAGCGGAGCTTTTTAAAAAGATAAAATGTGATTGGCTATTAAAAAAAGTCAAAAAATTATAAAAAGTTCCATATACTACATACTTGAGAAGATATTTTCCTCATACATACGTTATATATATATACACACAAATATTTATTTATCTCCTACACGTGTGGATGTCAGATAATTTGAATTTAATATCCTTGTAATAAATTAATTTAATAATTAGTTTCTTAATAAATGCGAATATCTAAATAATAAAATTGTATTTATTTCAGCGTCTCATTTTTGTTCTGTAAATTAAAATATTATATATAATGACTGCTAATAATATATATATTTAGTACAATATACTTACCCATATTTGTATATACGAGTGCAAGAAATATACAAAATACACAAATGTTTACAGTATAAGTTTGAAATACTACGTACATGTTTTTAATATATAAAAAATAAGACAATACTGCATATTTATATGTGCGTCTATGTACATATTCACATAAAAATAGTAGTAGACAATAAAAATAAAATCTTATTGAAAAAGTCACCTGCTGGCATGATTTCAAATTACTTTATTAATAAACGTATTTGTTGAAAGCATTCTCTTAAATACCAGCTGAGATCAAACACAAAGGAATAATTTTCTCTTAATTACTTTTGAAAAGATTTATTAGTATTTATATAAATTGCAGCTTATAGCTTTAAACATTCAACTCTCAAATATTTAATATTATTTATGTATATACACGGAGTTATAATTTTTTTTTCTAGCACTTCTCTACGCCCACACAACTTTTCTATCAACGTTTTTTATTTTTCCTTTAATAATGTTAATTTATTTGATATCAAAATATAAAAGTTAAATGAAAATAAGATTTTTTTTTTTATTAGTGATGGAAAGTATTTTTATATAATCTGAATTGATTTTTTGTACTCATCGATCCAGAACTGACTCAAGATCATTTTTTATCTCTCAGGTAAAGTGTTCTGTTGTTGCCTCTAACAACAAAAAAGAATAGCTAGGAAGGAGAGACGTATTAATTTTTTGACAATTAAATCATAAAGAAAATAAGTAACTGTATAGGAGTAGTACCTTCCCTGCTTCAATTGTATAATATGGAAGAAGCCTGCATCTTTTTGAATCTTTCAATTCTATTTCTTTGTTTTGTTACTATTCTAATGCTACCTTTACACTGTGCTATTCAGAGCAGTTGCTTTTCTTGCTGCTGCCAGATAAAGCCTGCATCTATCTATTAATTAATATATTTCGTTTTCTGAGGCATCTTGAATAGTTAAATGGCAATGGTAGTATGGCAGATTATGGAACTCACTTCTGTCATTTAAACTTCATGAACTCCCAAGCAATAACATTTTTGGGATTATTTATTTTATTTATCCTAAGTAAAGAAGTTTGAGGTAGGTTAGAATAATTTTTCTTAAAATATGTATTGAGAAGTTGATTAATCGACTCAGAAAAAAACAAACGTATTATTTCAAATCAAGAAAATGAGGAATTGATTAAAATTGATTCTTTTTTAGAAAATTAACTTGGAAAATTATCTTAGAAATATAAATCTCAATGTATTAATTAATTAGCTTCTAATTCCTCAAGCAAGTTTGGAATATTTAAGATAGACAGCATGATCAATACTAAATCATCCAATACTAATTGGTTAATATCATCTAGATATTCATAAGTGATGTGAAAATAAATCCTAGTGCAACATGAGTTTTGTTAAATAAATGCCAACATATCAAGTATAATTAAAAAAAGGGTGTTTGTAATACAATGCAACCTTCATTAGAAGTAATTGGGTCTGTATGCCAAATTATTTGAATCTTTGAGCATGATTTCTTAAATATGTGAGAGTATAAAAAAATGATAGTGTCAAAGGGAGTTTGAATTTTCAGTAGACTATAGTATTATTTAAAAAAGATTAATATAGAAGCAAAAATCAAGAATATATTCAAATAAATAGAATGAAATAAAAAGTCAGGCCTAATAAATGCTATTATCAAAATTAATAAATCATAATATAAATCACAATCTAACAATACGACTATTGTATAAAACAGAGAAACAATATAATAATATAAAATACTATTACCAAGTGCTTTCAACTCATTTGAGTCCTTATCAAGGCTGTATAAAAATCGTTATATTATTACTAAGCAATAAACTCAAACATTTCAATATATCATCCAGAAACTACTAAACAGAAATCTTGTTAACTTTGCATTAATAGTTGCCAGAATAATTTTTTATAGCATATGACTCCTTGATCTTATGTTTTTTGTCATGTGTTTTATAAATTAATATACTAAACTCTCATGGATAACATACATGCCCCATAATATTTTTATGAATATAAAAATCTGAATAAATTGTATCATCCTCCATTGCCTTCTTATATATATATATATAGGTCATATTATTATTACTATTTGTGGGATATTAACAACATTTGGAAGAAGCTATTGGAAGAGAAAATAAATTTTAAAACTTCTCAACCAATAGAATTTAAATATAAGGAGAAAGAAAACGGTAAAAATGATTTTAAATCTCACATGCATTCTTATGATTTGAGAAAGAGGACGCTCTGAGGAAGGTATTTGATATTGTACTGAAATGTCAGCATTTAGCTTTTTCACTACACGGAATATCCTGCAAATAGTAATAATAATATGACATCTTTTATCCGTGAAAATATTAGAATTAACAATATATATATATAAATGCAAAACCATAAAACAATGCAATACTAGATTAAATCCAAAATCTTACTAAAATCCTTACACAACCATGGTTTCATCTACTACAAATAGACCTTCTCAAGTGAAAATCAAACTAAAGGAAAACATATATACCTTCCCATAATTCATTTCAAACTCAACCTTCCCTTAATATCAAAAGAAGTCTTCATAATATATATATATGTTGTTGAACATGATTCTTAATATTTGTCTTAGTTTCACAACCTGGTTGCGGGCATTCAATATAATACATAACATTGCTTTTATCCTCTTTGCTTGTTATTGCCTTAGAATTGTTTATTAACCTATTAAGATTATGCAGAATTCCTCCATGCCAACCAGAAATCTTGGCTTAAAGATTTTCTTATATATTTGTTAACCTGTATCCATGGTTTATTATTCACAATTACAATAGTACTATTACATCTTTTATAATGTTTTAACACAATTGATAACAATCTCTGTTTATTATACCCAATTTTTATAATGCAATATATATTGGTGAAATTAAGACAAATATTAAGTATCATGTTCAACAACATAAATATATGTATAAGAAGGTAATGGAGGATGATACAGTTTATTCAGTTTTTTTATATTTGTCAAAGTATTAGATTGTATATATATTGTCCAAGAGAGTTTAGTGAATACTAATGTATAAAATACATAATAAAAAACATAAGTTCTAGGAGTCATATGCTATAAAAAAACTCCTCTGGTGTTATTAATGTAAGGTTAACCAGTTTTCCAATTAGTTGTTCCTGGCCGATATCATGAAATGTTTGAGTTTATCGCTTAATAGAGTATAATAATTGTTATACAGCCTTGATAAAAACTCAAACAAGTTGAAAGTGCTTAGCAATAGTGTTTTATATTATTTTAATGTTTCTCTGTTTTATACAAAGTCATATTGTTAGACTGTGATTTATATTTTTTTATAATAACAGAAATATTGGATTTATTAAATCATAATATAAAATTTTGAAATATTTTATAGCATGGCAAATATTTTAAAAAGTTAATATTATACTTTCAAGTTTTAAATAAGGTATCTTCAAACATTATCAATCCAATTAAAAATGGAGGTCACTCAAAATTTAATCCAGTTTCTATATTCCATAATCTCTTTACATCATACCAATAAACTTTTTTATTTCATTCATCCTTCTCATATGTGATCTTTTCTAAGTCTTAAATTTCCTGGAATCCAGTTTAAGGCTGCAACAATCCATCTATTGCCACCTCTTCTCTCAATATGCTCAGCTCCATTTTAATTATTTAATTCTTTCAGTGATGTCAGTAATATCTGTGTCATCTCTCATCCATGGACTTTGCTTTAGACCTTTTCCTGTCATTACCAACATATCTCCCTCTATGCTTCTTTGATGAGACTAGTCACCGTATTACACTTCTGTTCCAGATATTAAGAATTTATAAAATATATCTATTAAAACTTTTTTGTTCAAACATTTACACAGATTTTTTTTTTTAATATTAACTATTTCTGCCAAAAGTACTCCAAGTTTAATTTTCTGATTGATTTATGTTTCCATCTGTATTAGAAATCTGACCAAGTCAATTTCTAATTGCTGATTATCAATCTTAATATTTTTTTTCTGTGAATATGTTGAACATTTTTTTAAAATTTCTTCACATTTATCATTAACACTATTTGGTTACTTTCACTTGATAATTCGTACAACATTTCTTGAAATTCAGAGGCATAGTTTGCAAAATCAGTCACATCATCGGAAAAATTGAGATGCCTTAAATAATCCATTTTATTTTTATTTGCTTAGCTTCTCATTTTGGTCTACAAAATATTTTTTGTAAAACTATTGTAAAAGTTTTGAAAATGTGAAATTACCACATAGTATATCTTTGTCAATGTTAATATTCTTAGAGTCATCATATAATCTAATTACAGGTGTTGCATTTTAATAAAAAATCTTCAGAATGTGATAATATCCCAGGTCTATAATTTACTAGTCTAATTTTGAACCCAATAAACATCACATGATCACCATTTTTTATGCTTGCTTATAACTGTTATTAAAATAGGCAAAACTCTCTATATGTATTGCCAAGCAAGAGTAATCAATGGATGCCAGAAGGCTTGTGCATAAAATCTCCATCTAGCACCTACTCCTCCAATATACCCAGACTAGTTTCTGGCTTGTGGCCTTCATCAGTGAGGAGCCTTTGGATCTGAGAGCACTGATGGGGATTTTATGCACACACCTTCTGGCATCCATTGATTAATCTTACTTGCACTGATTGGCAATATGTGTAGAGAGTTTTACCTGTTTTAATAATAGTCTAATTCTTGTGGAAATGCTTATAGAAATACAAATCTAAACACAATGAAACTCATATTCATTAGTTTTCTTTATAAATTCTCATACTATTTGGATGTGATTTAATGTTCTAAAATCCTTTTGGCTCATTGGATTCAAAATTTGTTGTAGATGAGATGCAATTATCTTGGTAAAGATTTTACATAAAACTGATAGAACATTAATAGTTATGTATTTTCTAATTTTTTTTTTAATATTTGAATCAAGTATAATTTATATACTTGGAGTTTAGACATAATTATAGAATATTTGAACATGGACTTTTAAACTTCCTTCTGCTATTCACTCTGTCTTATATAACCAATACAGATGACCAAAATATCAATATCACTATTAAATTTTTCAATCATCTAATATATTTTTATTATTTAGACATTGGTATTTGCAAACATTTTTTATTTATTTCTTCCCTTTTTTTTAAGATATCAGAAATAATTTCATTATTTTCTGGAGCTTGGCTTTTGTTTCTTCTTCATAAATTTAAATACAAGATTCAAATGATGTTATAATTATAGGATTTACCTCATTTTCTTATTTTTTATTACTATAAAATTGCTTGTAGAATCCTAGGATATTTTCCCTCTTTTTAATAATAGGTCCATCTTTTATTTTTATTGCTAAAACAATTTTCTTTCCAATATCAAGATGTTGAGATATACTATTGAGATTTGTGTTTTCTTACATAAATTTCCTTACCAATTTAACCATTACATTTCCTTATATCATTATTAATTCTTTTATACTATTTTATAGAATTCCAAATATTTAATTTTTCACAGTAAATCATTTTTATTAAACATTTTTGTTATAGTCCTCCCTTCTCTCAGAAGTGGACTATTCCAGATGCCGCCTTATCTGATCGGATTAAGCATTATTTGCCTCAGGCCAATAGGTTGATGTATAGATAAAAGCATAGCCAATGATTATTACAGGCCAATGAGCAACGATGCTTGCTGAATCCGAAGGTTTTCAATAAGGTCAGGGATCTGGGTATAAATAGTCAGCCTTTTGTGAGAATCAGGGAAGAACGTGTCTAACCTAAACAGACGTTTTGCGTTCTCCCAGGGAAACTCTACTAACATAAACAGCAGCAAGTATTCCCATTGATAGTACTATGCTATTTAGATCTACACAGCTAGGCAAGTCCCACAGAGACTGGATGCTGCTAAGATCACCCTCGGCTCGAGGCAAGCTAACTACATAGCTGGAAGAGTCATAGACCTTACCCGTGAGGCAAGCCATAAGGTGTGGCTGGAAGTGGCAGGCAAAACCCAGAATTCATGTTAAACTCCAAGATTCAACTTATAAATATGCATTTGTATACTGTATATTGTTTGTATATATTTGTACATAATAAATATATTAAATTATAATACTTGTGTCAGTATTATTTTATATTATTTACTGTTAGTTGGGTCTGTAATCCAGACCAAACACAACATATTGATTTTTTTTATTCATACATTAGCATGACTCAATTGAAAATTTAACAGTGAATTGCTACTTTTGTCTACCTGTTATTTTTGTCAGTTCTTAGTGAAGTATCAGTTATCTTCTTGTTGATGTCAATCATATTAAAAACATCTTAAAAATCTGTTAATAATTTAAATAAATTCAAATGTTCTAATTTAAATTCATGAACTGTGTCTAAAGATAAGGAATATCAACTATTAATATGACTTTCTTAATAACTGTTGCCTCTAATTAATATACATTTTATATCTCATTAACCAACAATAATTTCCAGTGTTGAATCTATTAAGAACATTACAATCTTGAAATATATATTTTCTGTTAGTCAAAATATAATCCAATTCTTCTGTAACTTTATTAGAATGCTTCCATGTTTATCTCATTTAGCTTTTTTTTTTTAAACAAAGATTTTCTTTTCTGTAAATACTAAACTTTTGTATCTTCTCTTATTTCTGTTTGTCATGAACAAATTTATCCACAATATATTTACCTTTAAATAGTTTTCCAACTATAGCATTAAAGTTTCCAATGACAATTAAAAATGTTGATTAGTATAATCAAAAGCTTTTTATACATCTATATAAAAATCCTCTACTCTTTCATCATAATGAGAAACTTGTTGGGGTATAAATCGGAATTATTTGTATTTTAATATTTTCCATTAAAGTGAATAACTAACTAATCTTGCTACATTGTCTAATATACTATTAGTCTATATGATGTTGTTTTTCAATTTTTTATTTTTTAATAAATTCCATTACACTTGTATTTCCAATATTTGTGCCTTTGAAGTAAAGTACATATTTATTTTTCAAATAAATTGTTTTATTCATCTTTTATTAGTTATTTAATTAAGCAAAAAGTCTTGTAAACTACAGATTGAGGATTCATAACTTTTAAGGAGTTGTGTTTAATGCATTGTTGGATGGGGTTTCGAAAACTAAGGATTAGATTGATTTTTTATCTGTCATAAGGCTGCTGAAATGTCACACGATTTCCCTGTAACTGAATATACAACTATTTTATATTTAAGGACAATTTTTTTATTTTTATTTTTATTTTTAAAATAGTATGATTTTTGTCTTTCCATGTGAAACTTCAAAGAGAATGGGATGACTTAAATTAAAAAAATAAAGTTTTATTTGTAAAGCACTGATTATTTTAGCAACATTTTAATTTAACAATGACATAAAGACTCACATTAAAAAGAATTTTATTGGAATGAAGATATTTTAAAATTTGTTATTTATAATTCATCTGAAAAAATGTGAATAGTTGGTTCCCATAGAAAGGAACATAATGAGAACAACCTGATATGAAAAGAAAGTCTCACTTTGGGCAACTAATAAAAATTAGTTTAATACAAAAGCCTTGACAGTTATACAAATGCCAAGTGTCTTTTTAAATATCAAAAAGACTTTGATGACTTCTGGGGTTTTCTGATTTAATAATTCTTTCAAATTTAAATAAATACATAGAAATAATCGAATAATATACCTTTTATTTCTTCTTCATCAATCTTTATTTTAAAGCATTTATAAACTAATCAAATAAATATTAACCTTAATATTTATAATTTAGCATGCATCTTTACAAATACTGTCTGTAATTACGTTTATTTTCGATGTCAGTATACCAACATTTAAAATACATGTAAAAGTACATTTTTAAATTGGTACAGAATCTTTGAAAACAATCATAAAAAATAAAAAACAATATTTAATTTTTCATTAATTAATAACAGAATTACAACTGTTAATTTAGTATCTTATTAAATAGTCTTAGAATAGCAGTCAAATAATAAATTTATTCCCTTCTGTTTTCTTTTGTTTTGTTTACAAAACACGTCATGATTTATTCCCATCTCACCACTTAATTTCATAAAATTCTGCTTTAATCTTTGTTCAAAAATTAAATATAGGAAGTTTTTTTTTTTCTAAAAAAAACACACGCACACACACTAAAGTAAAACAATAAAATTAATTTAATGGTTTGTTTCTCAAGAAGTCAAGTGACATTTAGGTTCAAGAACTGATAAGCTAAACTTCAATCCAGAAATCTTTTAGCTCTGTAATCTGTCACTCTACAATTATGCTGAATCACATACGATACCATTACTTATTCGTATACTATTTGTTAGAAAGAGAGAAAACAATCACAATTTAAATACATTGATAAATATTTTTATTTTTATGCAGCATAGTATTTATTGCAATACATTCGGGAACAAGTCAATCTCCACACACGCGCTGTTTTAACCAACACGTCAATTGGTTAAAACAGCGCATGTGTGGAGATTGACTTTCTCCTGAAGAAATTATAATTTAGGTAAAACCATTTAACATATATATAAACAAAGCCAAGTCTAGTGTCTCATAATTAAGTTTATTAATTTTTAAGTATTGGTTGGACTTAAAGATTCTTTCATAATTTTATTTAAATTATAGAAGTTACTAAAGCACAAAGGCCAGATTATTGATATTCTATTAATCTATTACTTCACATTTAATATGCAATAGGATAAAAATAATCACCCTATTCTTATTTGAAAATAATAATCAAAAATTTATATACAAGTTTTTTTTTCATGTGTCAAAGCATCGGCAGGGAAGCGAACCAGGGACAACTGCTTGTAAGGCAGCTGTGCTAACCACTCGGCCACCAACGCGTTCTGGATAATCTCCTTTTTTTGTGAGAGACAATATTTTAAATTACATCCATAATAATCCAGAACAATATCCTTTGAAAAAAATAAATTAAATCAGTGATATGGTATCTGTGATATAAAAGGACTTCTTAAATGAACTCTGAAATTTCTGTGCATAGGTTACATGCCCCAAAAAATCTACTGCTGGAATCAAAATGTCTACTTCCTGTAAATATCATTCTATATCACAAAAAAAACCCTCATCTATTTATTGTTTCATATTACCAATGATTTTCCCAGTCCTTTTAATTTTGTTTTTTATTCTATCTCATTTTAATAAAGACTGTTTTGTTAGTTTCACTATCTTATCTTTGCATTCAGTACTTTTATTATAAAAATCTAAAAAAAAAATCATAAATCTCTATTTTTTTCACATCTTTTAGTATTAATTTTTTTTCACATTTCATACGTTCCAAAAATAAATGTTCTTTACTCTCTCACTTATATACAGATAACTACATCTGCAGTCCTAATCTTTATTTCATTTTTGACTTCTTTTCCTAATAATTAAAGTTTCTGTCCTAGCACCAAATAACAATATGTTAGTTTTAGTATTTTCACACAACTTTTCGTATTTCATAAAATTTTTATTCTTGTAACTCTAAACCATTTTTTTTATTCATATCCACTTTTTGTAACTCTACTTCCCTTTTTCTACATAACTTATCTTATTTTCTTTTACTACTTTTCATAATTATAAATCAATAGTAATTTGCATACACATTTATTCCATTTTTTTTAGAAACATGGAAATAAACTCTAATAATGTTGTATATTGTAAAATATTTTTTGACAAATTTTAATCATATTCACATAATCCAATTAAACATTATTTTTGCTAAATATTTTCATTCATAAATGGTAATCTTCAAAATATTTTCTATTTATTTATGTAGTTAACTTGCCATTTAGTGACCAGTGATTATTAATGCTTATTTTTGATTCCAAATTGGAGTAAAAGAAATCAACAATATCTAAAATTTATACAATTTGGCAGCAAAAATATTACATATCATCTGAAATCATCAATAATTAAAAAACAATAAGATTTGTTATCATAAAAAAGTGAGTATACATATGTGTTTTTAATGGTCTCTTTCTACTATAATAAAATTTTACAACAGGTTTTTTAAAAAAACAGTTACCCAGTTTGATATATTCAGATATATAATATCTGAAGCTGGAAATCAATTCAGATTAAATTTAATAATAAATAATATTATAATTGATTCTCTTGTATCTTATATATATATATATATATATATATAGATACAAGAGAATCAATATATATATATATATATATATATATAGCTTTAATTTAAAGATTATCATATTTATTAAATATGTAAATTTCTGAAGGATAATCAGTCATTATTTATTCTTATTAATTATCATTTTTAGTTACTTATATTCAAGTAAAAAATAATTCATGATTATAGATATATAAAATCATCATTTTATTACATTTTAATTTTCATATTTTTAAAATTTGAATAATATTTCAATAACTTATTCAGCTTCTTCAAAAGTAATTTGACAATTCATTTTCAATGAATATTTATTTTATAAAATAATTATTTAGTTCAAATCCACAATAATGTTAAAGTTTTGTATTGATAAAATATTGATAATACTTAAAAAAGAATTTGATTAAATTTCTGGAGGGATTGAAAACCAATATTTCTTATTTTATTTTTAATGCAGAATTTTGATACTAAACTGGAAGTATAATTACTTAATACATATATTCACCACTAGATGTTAATAATTAGTTTAATATTGGTAAATAAAAAAAATTCAGACCCAATTGTAACTTCAAGTTGACAATATTTCTGGTGAAAATAAAACAACTTCCATTTTTCATTTTTTATGATTAGCTAATAGCAATACATGACAACACACAAATTTTTCCTAAATGGTTCAAGAAGTTAAATAGTCAAGTGTTGGTGGCCTAGTGGTTAGCATAGCTGCCTTCCAAGCAGCTGGCCTGGGTTCGCTTTCCGGTCAACGCATTTGACATATGGAAAAAAAAGAAAAAAGAAGTCAAATAGTGCATGGTATAACTTTTTTCCAAAAAGACTTTTCAAATTGCTATAGTAACTTATTGAATTGTTCATTAGTATAACTTTGTTTTGATATCATAAAAATTCTTTTTCTTTTGTTTCCATCATTGTTAATTAAATAGTACTTTTAAAAAAATAATATGGGATTTTTTTTATTTATTTACTTGGGCCAATTGATGAGTGCTGGTTTAGCACAAAATACATATATTGGAGACTATTTATCTTTTTCACATTGTGGTTATGTGTATCAGCTGCATAAAATGGATTGAACAGCTGTAGGGAGCTTGAAAGTCTGAATTCAAATCCTTTCTAATTACATTATGTCCAGTGCAGACAATATTCTTGTATTTAATCATTAAATAAAATTCAATTGATTGTTATTTTTTGAATAACTGTAACTAGAAACATTTTCTAGAATAAACAGCGATGAATATAATAAAAAAAAATCACAAGATGAACTTAAAGAAAAGAAGAAAGGTGACTGACTGAAGAAATACGATTAATGAAGATGAAGATTACGAACATCAACAATTATTATAATTTCGATATATAGGATGAAAATATATAACTTATTTAGAAAAAAAGATAAATAAATTACAACGTAATATTGTAAATTTATTTTAAAAAATATTTTTATATAAAATTTCTTAATATTTTAAAAAGAAATTATTCCCACAATCCAACCTGTCAGTTTTAAAACATTTACAAATACGATAAAATAACGCACTTCTCATTTTAAATGTTTTTAAACTGATTTTTTTCTTTCCAATTTTTTTCCAAAAGATTAATCACTTAATTTATACAAGAAGTCTTTTATCTTTTGCTTTGTAATCGCATTAATTTTAATCATACTTAATTCAAATTAGAATTTATTAATTAAATTTCATAACTTTAAAAAAAAAGCAAGTTAACCCTTTTCTAGCATATCCTTATCAACATTATTAAATAAAATATATATATAAAAGATATTTCTATGTGTATAAGTATGTGTGTGTGAAAGGGCTTCATATGTCACCATATAAATTTAAATTTCATAGATTATTATTATAATTTATGTTGTGTAGATTGAAATATTAAAAAAAAAACAAAAATGAGATGCAATAAATGATGACGATCGATAGCAAACTAATTAATGATGAGCAACAGTTAGGTTATTACATAGAAAAATGAACTTACTGTTAAATGTTTTAATACACTTTTTGAATAAAATTTGTAATATACCCAACATAAGAATTTGGAAAAATACTTGAGTTAGTGATTAAGGCATCTATCTGTTGTGCTCACAGCCTGACGTTCGATCCAGATCATGTACGTCTTAAAATTTTTTATCAGGACATAAGTAGATTTAAGATTTTTTTCTTTCAGATAATTGGCCAATAGACAATCTCGTTAACCTTTCAGTTATTGGTTGAAAATAAACAACTAGCTGCTATTAGTTAGAAGACTAGACTGAAAGTTAGTCTAGGTAGGCCAGAAAACTATTGATACACTAAGTGTAAAAATGTTTTGTATGGTTTAGCATACTGTAGATTGGTGGACTACTCATTTAAATAGATTTTCTATATTCACTTGCTACTTGGGCACCTGAAAATCATGTGACAGAATGAAAACCCAACCATATACTATTGCAAATATATATATATATTGAAGCAGTAAATCTTAGCTTAAGATTGTGCTTCATGTTTCTACCTACTAACCTGTGTTCAAACCCCTATATTCCACCCTGCTCCTTTTGTAATATATATATTTTGTATGTATATATTTGGAATGCACACCTAAATTTGTAGTTTAATTTTCAATAGTTATTATTATTGATTCTTTTTATTAATTATTAGTTCTTATTAAAATTATAGTTGCAGCTCAAATATATACATAGGAGCAAAACTTACTAACAAAATATTGATGTTTTTGTAAATATTTTATTATATGTCATTTTTAGCTTTTTCTTTTCAAATTGCTTGTTTTTCTATAAATTATACATTTTTTATATAAAATCCAATATGGAAGATGCAGGTGTTGTTTAATTGTCTAAAAATAATTAGGGGTTGGAAGCACTGTTGTTTTAATCTGGGAAAGGTATTTTTTAATTAAAGTTTTACTTAAGATAAATGGGATTAATTAAGATTAGATTTACTTGTGTTAAAAACATGTTGTTAGATCTATTTCTAATCTAGAACTAGATTTGAATTTATTTTGGGCGTTATCTAACAATTGCATCTTTAAAAAAAAAACAACTGATAAGAGAAAAAGTATAAAATGACTAAATTTTGAATCAGTTAGTTGTTGAGTTATTAGTTATTAATTAGTTACTATTGATTGAGAGATTGTTAACATTGCTGTAAAACTAAAAGAAATGATGTAGCAGTAGATCCACCACTCTGCTCGGCCCTTTGGGTCATCACCCGCCGTGACCATAATTGTCTGCTGTCCTGAAATGAAGAAATTAAGAACTTTAATGTTAATAGAAGCTTGCAGAACTTTCATTTTCAACTACCGTGCATGGACAATATTTTAATCGGACTCTTAAAATTGAAAGGTAAATTTCAAGCCGCTACCTAATAGTCAATTTAGTCTAAATAATCTCTCAAGATCTTTTCTCATGTATTCTTTAACTTTGCCTTTTTATATATAAATAACATGTAATTTGCTCTTAAATAATTTATTTAAATTTAATTCTCTCTTATATGCTCTTTAATTTTGGTGCGGTCATTTATTTATATGTGTTTATTATTTGATTTATATATCTGTTATTGATATGCCAATCTAAAACAATCTGATGAGTTGAATTTTGTAAAATCTTTTCTGTCATTTTTAACTAAACCTTCATGAAAAGGTTATTAACGTCCCCTTTTAAATATATATATATAATGCATTGTAAATTAATACGTTCGCCAGATTGTTTTATGAATCAACATTTTAGGTTCGTTTTTAATATAAAAATTGATTTGTTTAATAACTCTGAAAATCCAGAACTTAAACTAATTAACGCTTTGAAATCTTATAAAATATTATTTAATTCTAAAATAAGGTGACTTAATTGTTTTACATATATATATAACTGCTAGTTTTTTTTATTTATATACTCTTAAAATGTATGCTTAAAATATCAAATAAAGTACTTATATATTTCATTTATTATAAAATCGCGAAAGTGGGATTGATTTATTTCAAATATCAGAAAAAAGATGGGGGTAAATCTTAATGTTTCTTTAACAAACTCTACTGTTAACATATATTTTATTAATTTGAAATCTAAATCTTAATGTTTCCTTTGCTAAATAAAATCTTTAAGTATATTTTAGTAAATGAAATATTCTCTCTCTCTCTCTATTATATATATATATTATTATAATTGCATTGCATATTATAGTATCCAAAACAAGGGTCATTTATTTTGAAGCTGTAAAATTTATTCAATGTCTTTTAGTAACATTCGTTCATTATTGCGTTTCTGTCATTTAGCCTCTCTTCGTGTTTTTATATATATATGTGCTTCTTAATCTGGGGGTATGACAGGTTCGAACCCATAGATTTCTTTTCAAGTCTTCATATAAAATTGCCTCTGGCTGTGATCCCATAAGTCTGGCACATGCTATGCATATTCTTTCTTCGTATAAAAGGCCACTAGCAGTGATCCCATAAGTCTGGCACACGCTATGCCCTCCATTTCGTATAAAAGGCCTCTGGCTGTGATCCCCTAAGTTTGGCACATGCTATGCCCATCCACTTCATTTTCGTCCAGAAGCACGACTTTTCCTTTTCCTCTTAGTTATTTTTAGGCTATTATGTCAGCACCGCAAACTTCTTCGTATTATTATTATCTCTTTTGCTTCATGACCCTGTTTTAATGCTCTAATATCAAAATTAGCTTTGCTTAAAATATATATAAATGCCATTTCTATTATATTAATTTATTTCAGTCTTATTCAGTCCCACCATCGTAATTTATATATCTATTTAAAAGTATCTATGTGCCTTGGGGAAAATAAAGTGTTCATTTTATTATTGTTGTTAAAATAATTTCTCATTAAATATTATGTCATTTTCAAGTATGTTTTCAAATAGATTCAAATGTTTTCAAATGTATTTATATGTATAATGAATTTCAGAACACTCCCCTAATATATATTAGTCGCCAGGTTTCTGAACCCTAAATCAAATGAATATAAAAGGACAAGGTTGAAAATTATTAGGATTGATTATTGATTATTACGATGTGACTATATGTATTAGTACGGAGTTGAGGTGAAGGAATTGACAGACGCACGGTCAATTCTTTCAGCTGTCGAAGAAAGGAGAAATGAACTATCGTTTCCTACATTGAGGACCAACTAAATTAAAAAACCTCTGAATGAATAAATAAAACATCGGCTAAATGTATACCAATATCTTCAGGACGGCGTGGGAATTCCCGTTCAAACTTACAAACGACAGATAAAGATGAACTGTTTAAAACCGTAAGAATTTTACAATTAATGAACATTAAGTTAAAAACTTTTCGTATTTAAAATAATTGCATTAGTTTCCTATCTGACTAAAGTAGTTAAAATGTTATTTGATGTATTTTTTATTTATTTGTAAAATCATTTCCATTTATTTAATTTTGTTCTTTAAGTTTTATTATGATTTCTGTTTTCCGTTAAGTTAAATTATATAAATGTTAAACTTAAGAGCACATACATAAATTATTACATGTCACTATGCATTCAACTCAGGTGAACTAAACATATAAAACTATATATATATATATAAAATATCATTTGGGGATGTGAATATTTGTTCAAACATTACATCCAGAACAAAAAAAAAATTTTCACATCTATATAAAGAAAAAAAAATTTCTATGCTTGGGCTACAACACAATTTCTCCAGGCATATGGGTTTCCAAGAAAATATATAGCAATGCAATACATATAAAATTTTCAAACACATCTGTTCCTATCATCACACATACACACCTATGTACATATATATGCTTAAAAAAATGATAAAAAAAAAACTTTTTACTTAGGGTTAGTAATTACGGTACACGATTGACGAAAACATTTACAAAACATCCGGTTAATAATTTTACAAAAAGACTATATACAAAAAGAAAAAGAAAATGTTGACTATCGCTTACCTAAGGACCATTTACGTTTACACCCCTCCCCACAAGAGTTCTATTTTATTTTATATATTTTATTTTTACATACGGCATGACAAGCAAGTTATTTTATAAATAATTTATTTAGGAGGTTGCATTGAGATAAATATGTTTTAAGAAATAATGGTTTTAAACGTGTATATTTGCAGCACAATTATAAATACCACCAACTTATTTATGACTGATTGAAATGAATACATAGGGTTACACTGAAGTAATTCCCGAAGGTACTCATCATAAGGCACCACATTTCGGTCATAAACTTACATGGCTGTGCGCTCCTATACACCTTAACGCATAATTTATATTACAACAACAAAAACATATCAATCGCAACCTTTTGACTTTTTTTTTAAACAAAAATTAGTTTTAAAATTATTTATACTTTCTCGTGTTTAATATATATGCGCAATTTCTTTCTGGCAGTGCTTTTATAAGATTTCAAGTACACGACTTATGTAACCAGATAAAATATTTCATTTTGACAAAATTTGCTCAGGGTATTTGTGGTTTATTAAAGATCGGCCCCACATTGGGCGCCAGTTGTAACAATACGGAGAATAAGACTTAACGTAAACTGCACTACGGGGCGCCATCTAGGCATTTGAACCTAGAAAAATTTATAAAGTAGGCAGATACGTAAGTCAAAAAAAAAAATTTTTTTTATTATTTTGGTTCCGGTCGTTAGCCCATGTCACTAGCTCAGGGAGTAGCAGAGATTTAATAATATATCTTATCTAATTAGATTTCAACATTAAAAAATAAATAAAATAAGCCACTGCCAGTAATTAGCATACAAACATTTATTTATGCACATATATATATAAGATTTAAAATTATTTTAGTATTAGTTTTACATTTAACATTTAACATTATTTTTAACTTTGATTTTTGACTTTAATTTACATTTAATTACTATTATATTCTAATTTTACATTTTAATTAAGTACGCACAGATAAATTTATGAAAGCTTGTTTATAATGTTGAATATAGATCGGTTACATAGATTTCACGGTCAAAAACATTTCAAAGTAAACATAAACGATCAAAATACAAAATTATTGATTACTGACAATTGCGGAGGGAAATTTATACTTAACCCAATAGTATTCACCATAAGATACTTGCATTGTCACCAATAACTTAAAAGACATCCGAATAAATACTTTTTAGATACTCACTGTAAGGTATCATTATTTATCGAATGTCTATATATTTTGATCAAATATGAAAACCCAAAACATACTTTTGTGATAACCAATCCATGCAAGCATCTATAAACAACTTAAATTTAATGCATTTTTATTTAGGGTCAAGTAGGAATAGACCATATAGATTTGCTTTTGAAAATAAACATTCTGTCCCTATTTAACCTTAGGCTAAAATTCGCAGTCAAACTGGCATCAATCCATCTGATACATCGATGTATTCAATGTAATACGGAATACGGCAGCACCAAAAAGATTAAGAGAAGATATTGACTCTCATTAGACAGGAATATTACTTCTATCTAACGAGAAGAACAATAAAAAAAAACTCCATAGAAAGGAACTGCACTCTGCATCTTATAATTCCTTCCATAGGCAAAACGGGAGAGTGCGGCGTATGAAGCGATTCTGCCAGTAGCGAATCTCCGACGACATCTACTAACTACATCAATATATCCAATCCATTGACCCAATCTAACAATGACACAAATAACCTAAGATTACCCTCCCCTAATATAACTTTACAAATCTATACAGCCATTCACGCCCGACTTAAGTTTAACATTTATATAATTAATTTAACGAAAAACAAAAAAAATCATGATAAAAACTTAAAGAATAAAAAATAAATAAATGGAAATGATTTTACATAAATAAGAAAAAAAATACATCAAATAACACTATTAATAAAGAATTTAGTTTGGTCAGAAAGGATTCTATTTGTAACAATTAAATACTAGGAAAGTTTAAAATTTAAAGTTCTTAGTGTTTTCAAATTAATATTGTTCGTATATATCTTAGAAGGTTTTTACAGTTTTAGAAATGTTCATCTTTTACAGTTGCTTGCCATTTGAAATCCAGCATTAAATTTCCCAATGATCCTGTGGTCCTCTGAATATAAGAAAAGCGATGTTTCATTTTTCCATTTTATAACAACTGAAGGGATTGAACGTGCATCCTTCAATCTCTTCTCCCGCACCTCCGCACTAACATCTATCTGTCACATCGTAATAATTATCCTCCAGTCACTGATTAATAATTTCCAAATTTTCCTTTTATATTAATGTGAAGGATTGAATTTACATTACGTCACCGATGCGATGGTCCTTTCGCTGCGGTCCGATTCCATAGGGATTTCTTCTTATTTGCTAACAGTTTCTATTGTTTTCCTATCTGATTGGTGTTTTTACATTTAAATGCCGAAGGCTGGTTTACATTTAACTAATTAACAATCATTTCCATTTCTGATTAATTAACCTGTTTTCCAAATCAAAAATATATTTAAAGATAAATTTAAAGATATAATTTCATCTCCAAATCTTTTTAAAATTTAGTTTTAAAATACTTTTTCTTTAATAAAGTTTTATTTTAATAATTTTTCATTATCTGTGCGATTTAATATATAAGAGTTTAAGATGATATTTAATTTTAATTTTTAATTCTTAAAGAAAATTTTTAAATGCGAACTTTTTAATTTACTTTCATTTTTAATAAATTTAAAAACAAACAAACAATGTAACGAACGTCTATGCTCGTTACAATATATATATATAATTTTGCCTTTGCTAACAGTCAAAAAAATATCATTCCCATGAATGAATGACTAAATTCATGATTTATCTTCATTTTTTTAAATTTTGAAGCCAATATGTTTTTTTTTGCCTACTTGTATTACTTCTTGATTAATGAAGTATTAGTCTAACTAAACTAGATAGTCATTTAAGATGCCATTTTACAAAAAAAAAATCTTGTATTTTGGAGTTTTAAAACAATATCATGATGTACTTAATATTATTATAACATTCTGAAAAACATAAATCATCATTATTACTGAACAACTGCATAATAAAGGCCTTTCCAAATTTATTCCAAGTTTTTAGATTCCTCCCCTCCATATTACTTCAGAAAATGTTCATTTCTCAATCACCTTTGATATTTTTTATAATTTCTTGAGATCCAGTTTAAAAAATTGATTTTATCATCTATTATCATAGCTGGCAACATGTTCACACCAATTCCATTTCAGTATCCTAATATGTTTATCTCAACCATGCATTTCACTTTGGATCTCTCTGTATTATTCCAACTTATAACTCTTCATATTTTGCTGTGTGGTCTGAAGTCTTTGAATTGCTTTCTATAAAGCAGCCAAACCTCAGATCCATATGAATAATTAATTCCATCTATTAAAAAAAAATTAAAAAAGAACTCAACAGAAAATAATGTTATTTCTATTAAAATCATTACATTTAAGTTTAATTATGATTAATTTTATTCAGTATATTTCCATTTGCATTCATAATTTGACTATGGTATTTGTAGTTATTAACTTCTAATTTATTATTACCAATCTTCTCCTTACACACACACACACTCTCAAAAACTTTGAACTTTGCTTTAGTCTTTTTAGAATTTGTTTAATCTTAATTTTTTGATTTTGTGTATTAACTCATGTACAATTCTTGAAACAGGCATTATTTGCAAATACATCTTTTACAAAATCTACAAGACTTAAAATAATTTTCATTTATTTCCTTTTCTTAACTTTGTATTTTAATCCACAAAATACTTCCTTTAAAAAAGTTATAAAACGTTTTGGAGATATGGAATTATCCTATCATATACCTTATCAATGTTAATCCTCTTAGTGTCACTATGTATAATCATTGTTCTTGTATTTTAATAATTATTTAATTTGTCAGTATCCTGGGTCTATATCTTGATATTACAAGTTCGAATCACCAGAGATGCTTATAGAGTTATATATTTTTCATAATCTACAAAATCAAAGCATAATGTTAACAACATATTCATTGTTTTTTTAATAATGCTTTTTAACATTGCATTTGGTTATACTAGGAAAATCATATTTTAAATCTACTTGATTTTAGTTTAAAGTTTTCTGGCTTGTGAACTTACTAAAGTTTTTGTAGAAGATTGATATCTATATTTTCCAATATCCTCTTTTTTATTTTTCTTAAATGACTATATCACTAGAGCATTTTTCCAATGATGTGGTACATCTTTATTATTTAGATACTTGATATGTAACTCTGCTAAAAAATTATCTATTTCTTCACCCACTTATTTTAAGATATCAATAATTGTTTTAGCATCTCTTGGAGATTTTCCAAAAGAATAGATTTAATTGCATCTAATTTTGTTAATTAAAATATTTATTATATAGTTCTTTAATGTGAAAGTACTGAAAAATTCCAGTAAGCTATAAGTAAACTAACCATCAGTAAATATGAGTATACTTTAATTTTGATCATATATAAGCATACTATTCACTGATATAATAACATGCACAGCATGATTTTTATATATAAATATAATTTCAGGACAAGTATAAGCTATTAAATATTATATAAATATATATATTTATATGTAGTTCTTTGTAGAACATTTCTTCATATTTTATTATGTATCTGTATTTTTTAAATTATGGTGATTTGTTTTTCTTCAATTGCTAAAATACTTTTTTTTTTTACTATCAAGATGATGTGTTATACTTTTAAGACTTGCGTTCTTTTCTATAAATTTTATAACCAACTCTCAGTTGTATTTTTTATATTATTGTTAATTATTTTTCGTTTGTACTATGTTGCAAAATTCCAGATATTCAATTATTTTAAATGAATCATTTTAAACATTTATATATTTCTTTCTTTTTTATAGATTATCTTGTTTTAATTAAAAATTTGCCACATCAATTTCTGTTTTTTTTTTGTACTTGCTATTTGTCTGACTAACCTTAGTAGAATATCAATTATTGACTTTAGTGAATGTATTAAAGTTTAAACTGACATTAAAGATTGTTAATATGTTAAAATTGTTTGCAAGTTTTAACTTAAATTTATTGAAGTATTTTTGAAGGACAAAAATATGAACTGTCAATACTGTCTTTATTAATAGTTTTTATCACTGTAGCATTATATTGAAACATATTTTACACTTCACTAATTGATGATCAGTTCCTTTATTGAATCTATTTACTACATTTCAATTTTGAGCTATTTATTTTCTTTTAATCAAAATATAACCTAACACTGATATATTTGGATATTTCCATATTCTCCAATAATAATAATCATTTAAAGTATTCTGCAAATTTCATCTCTATCTCCACATCCAAATTTATCCATAGTGGTTTTTCCAATTTTATCATTCCAATCTTCTATGAAAGCTTTAAAATAGTCTTAATGTGATCAAAAGCATTATATTTCTTCATCAGAATAATAACTTTTTAAGACATAACCTGAATTATCTGCATTTGTTATCTTCTATTAAATTGAATAACTAATCTAACCACTCTGTCAAATATACACTTATCTCCATAATAATGTCCATTCATTTTTTTATTTATAATAATCCCTACTCTATTAAAACAGGCAAAACTTTCTATACATATTGCCACTCAATGCAAGCCAGAGTAATCAATGAATGCCAAAAGGCTTGTGCATAAAATCCCCATAACAGTTATAAGCAAGCATAAGATATGGTGATCATGTGATGTTTATTGGCTTAATCCCTACCCTACTTGGGCTTTTAATACTTATGCTGTTATAGTAAATCATATATTCACTTTTCAAATCAATTGTCTTTTAATCTTTTTTTTTAACTTTGCAAAGTCCAGCAATGTCATATTTAATATTATATAGTTCTTTTTCCAATTCATACAATCTTACTTCACTTGAAAATTATCTGCTGTTGTAGGTCATTAAATAAATATCACCATTGAGTGGTAGATTAAATGTACATATAATGTCATTAACTTTCATTTATAAATAGTTGTGATTATACTAAATTGAAAAAGGAAATGTAGAAAGTGATGAAAAAAGCAAAAAGTCAAAGTTGAGTTTTAAGCTGATTATACAAATCAATGTATGAAATCCAAATATGTAAACACATCTCCACAAATAGACTTTTGGTTTATCTGATATCTTGCCATGCTGTTTTTTTAGCCCTTTCTGCAACAAACTTTTCTTTCAAAATACTTCAATGATTTATTAATTGTATCTTATTGGGTTTATTTTTCAACAATATTACTTTAATAAAATATATATATAATGAATAGTTATTTGATATTAAAGTAGCTTTTATGACTATTGTTTTATGATTATACAAATCTGCACAGTAGGTCAACTTTTTAATAAAAACAATTAATTAATAATAAACTTTTTAAAAGTGTTCTTGATATAATCTTTATGATGTAAATAGAATGTATTTTTTTATATTAAAATTAGGTTCAAATTTATTACAAATTATTTCTGTAGAATTAATTTCACATGTGTATTCTAATGCCAAATCTATAATAGAATTACAGTATATTTGGCAAACTGAAGAATATATTTACTAGTGTTAAGATCTTATTATCATATTTTAAGAATATATAATTTTATAAAAATTTTCTGGTGCTTTTATAAACATATTGATATGTGGTATATGTCTTGTTTCTATATAATAAATTTTGCACTATCACAGGTCAAAATGGCAAAAGCCTTTATATTACTGGATTATAATAATTTCTAATATTAAATTCCACTACATTTCTGCCATTTTTGCAATAAACTTAACAACTTATTCTAAAACATAATAAGTGAATTGAATATAATAATCATAAATGAAGAATACAATTTTACATAATAATAAAAATAGCAAAGTTTATTTAGATGATTTAACATCAATTACTAAAACAATAAAAAAAATTAATTAAACAGGAACAGAAAAATGACTTAAGGTGCATCTGACAATTTATGCTTACAAATAATTAAAATATATAGTTATGACATTAAATAAAAATCACATACAAAGGTCGTAAGAAAAGATCATTCAAAGAATAAAGAGTTAATAAATGGTTATCAATTAATAAGGTGATATTGGGTTGGCTTTAAGACAAGGACAAAAATAATTTATGGAGTTAGAAAAATTCTTGCTTGATTACTAATAAACAGTATAACCAGCTTAGAAAACGTCTAACTTGAAAATTAAAAAAAGTGTTATCATTATGGGAAAGAGAAGCCTGTGGGTGGAATTCAGAAAAGCTTTTAAGTCGTGAATGATGCCATAGATTTCGATGATGATGATAATTATAGATAACTTATTTTACTATCAAGAAACGAAATGTAGCAATAAAAACAAGTCATACATATAAAATGATAATAGCTTGAGAAAATAATCTTTTAAAAATTTATTGAAAGCTATTCAATAACATTCATTTCAATGTTTTATTCATCTATTTTCTAATTCCACACGTTTCATTGATTTTTAGCTTAGCTTTGTAGGTGGGAGACAGAAACCTTCAGAGTTTTATTTATCATTTATATTATGAGAGAATTTTGGCAAAAATATTTCTCACAAAATAAATCATTTTTATTAGTAAAAAAAAAAAAAAATTACATTTTATTTGAAAAAAAAAAAAAAATCAGTGTAATTTAAGAAAATTCATTGGAAAACTATTAACTTAAGCAATAAAACAATAAACTCAGCTTTTTGATTAGTAGTAATAATAAAACTACATGGTTGTGTAGATAAAGGTTTTTAAATGGCTCACTTAAGAATAAAAGCATCGATAACAATTACATACCTGTCTACGATCAATATCTGAAAGCTAGCTATGTTCGTCATGGGCCAGCTGCTTGATTAAAAAAAGCTCTATGCCAGTTTGAAATCGAAAACCCAGCCCAGATCCCAACTCTTGATCATGGGCATAACTGATGAATATTCTAAACATTCTACCATGTAGTTCTTTATAATACTTACATGACTACCAACATAATTAATATTCTAATTGATTTCATTCAAATCCATCATCATTATTATCATTATTATTTTGTTTCCATTTCTGCATTAATACAAAACAATTGAACAGTTAATTTAAAACATATAATAAAATTAAACAGTTAATTGTTTGCTAAATCATGCAATGGTCAAGCATTAGAAGTGATAAGTTGATCTATGATTTGGGGGATGTTAGCTCTCAAATCTATTCCTCTACCACTTCACTAAACTCCAGAGGACATTTCAGCACTAATGAGACAAGATTCAGCGCACTTTCTGAAGTGACATCTATCTTCATACTAGAATCAAGATCACTACTTAGCCAAGACATATAATTTACACAAGTAAATGTAACATTTAAAATCTGTTATGCAGTTATAATATAAAGAATGCTCTCAGTCATGAAGAAAGATAATTAGCAAGAAACCAGTCACGGGAACCTGTTTGCATTGTCATCTAGAATTAATTGCCTTACTCAATATTATTATTTTCATGATTTTATACTTTAAAAATGATTCAATTATTCTTATATATATATATTATAGGAATTATTCTAAAGAAAAAGTAATTATATTACTAAAATAACTGAATCATAAATTTAAAAACATAAAAAAATAAGTTCATCTTCAAATGAAAAATAGATTTAAGATTAAATATAAACTATATATTTCAATCTTCTAATAAAAACATTAACAACAGAGCACATTATACACACACATATGTGTGTGCTAGTAATACTTAAAACTTCATTTCACTTATTTTTAAATATATAAATGGAACATCTGAAAGCTAAATTTAAATTTATAGACCAAACTATACTACAACTTTATATATAAATTTTAATTTTAAATATCCAAACACAATTTTGTTTAGTATTAAACAATAACTGAGTTAAAATTTATACTCTCTTAAAAAATGTTAGTCTGTTGTATGAAAGTACTTGGCCTCTTATATCTTTAAAAAAATTAAGTCTTCACAAATATATAAAAATTAAGCTCTGAGGAAGATGGGCATTCACAATGAAATGAGAGGATTTTTTCTACTAGTTTCGTAAAAAGTACTGCCGTTTTCTTTCTTTTTTTTTTTTAAAAAAAAAAAGACTTCAGTCAGCTCAATAAATCAATTGTTCTTTGTTTTAAAATTTATAGTGAAGAAATACAGAACATCTTTTCCAAGAGGATTTTAAGTTCAAATGATTCTACTAAACAAAATATTTTCTGGTTACTAACACAACCCCTTTATAGTGAAAATATTTGATTAAATAAACATCAATAAAACATATATTTATATCTTGTAATGTTAATATCTTTAATAATATATCTATAGGTGGATATTGGTGTAAAGTATAGTTACTTTATGATCAGATCATCATATATTAATTTAGATGTAACTAGATTATTATATAAAAGTGGTTAAAAACACAGCTTATTATACAACAGTGGCAGACATACATCTATGTAACATTCAAAAATATTGAAAATGGCTATAATAAAAATGCAAATACATTTTTTTTGTATATAATAAGCAATATAACAATAAAAAGTTTATAACATATCTGTAATGCAACTATGATGTTATATATATGGTACTACATTATTAAATTTATTATTAATTTCAAACAGCATGTAAATAACTTTTACTACTATTTGAATATGTAACGTTTAGGATTATAAACATATCATAGAACACTCTTGTTTCAAATATTTTACTTAGAACTATTTTGCAGGTAGACCCATAACAAGCCATTTTAATAAACTTGCTAATACAATTTTACTTTTCATAAATGGGCATGGATAAATAAAAAGTAAAATTGCATTTGCAAGTTTATTAAAAAGTCTTGACATGAGTTTGTCTCCAAATACTTGAGAGCAACATATTTGAAAGTGCCTTTATATTATTATTAGTGTAATTCTTTTTTTTTTTTAGTTTAGCATATTGCAAATATAAAGTACAGTATACTTATGTTTACAAGAGAGAGTATTTTTGAAGTTGTCTCAACTGTATCAAAAACCACAGTGCATATAAATGCATAATAAAATTGTATATCTTTAAAGTTTGATACAATAGTTTATGAATATAAATAGGCAAAAAGTTATTAATTTTTAAAAAAAAAAAATCGCAAAATTAATTAATGCTTGCTGATGCCAAATATAAAACAAATATCCAGACTATGTAAAATTATAAAATGAAGGATATATAGAATGTACATTATATAAAAGATGAAATTGTTACAGAAAATATAAACTTAAAAACCACTTTAAAAGAAATAGACATTTTCAGTCAAATTAAAAAATAAAATTTCTAGAAAAAAATAAGAGTGGAATTAATGACATCAATATATATATTTTTTTTAAAATTTTATATAAAGTTATTTATGATTGAATTATTTTTATACGAATTTCTGAACAGCCAATTAAACATATTGTTATATAAATCTGAAGATTTGATGCAGATAATACACATAACAAGCATAAAAAACAATGCCATTACTATTAATGAAGCAATTACTGCTAAAGTGGAATATAGAAGAGAAGCTGGTGAAATGAAAACTTCATTATGATTCAGAATTACAAATGATAAAAAAAATAGATTACAAATTATGAAGATGTATTTGAAGGAAGTTGTAATGACTTATAAACATTATCAAAAGCTGATTTTATGTATTTTATTGTTATTTAAAAGCACTTAGATGTAAAAACATATTAATGTGAAATATCTTCATTATCTATTTGAAATTAATGAAAAACAAAATCATTTGACATTTTTATTAAACAAGAATGTTCATTCTTTGCAAACCATCATCACATTAATAGTTTATTATCTGCCATTGTTATTCATCATCCTCCTCATTCATTTGACATCTTTTGTAACTACTTCTCCAATCTTGCAGATACACTTTTCTTAAAATAATCTCTTTTTTTCTATACTTATATTTCACTTTATATGATTATAACAAATCTTTTACAAGACATGATCATCATTTCATATGTTTGCACATTTCATTAGTAAGAGTACCAAACTCTCCATACAGTAGTGCCACCAAGAGCAAGCCTTCATAATCAATGGATGCAGGAAGGTTTGTGCATAAAATCCTTATCTAATGCATACTCATCCAACATTCACAGAGAAGTTTCTAGTTCATGGCTTTCATCAGTGAGGAGTCTTGGATTTGAGAGCACTGCACATAGATCTTAAAAACTAATGCAACCCTTCAGCAACCACTTTTTACCTATTTGGTTAACTATAAAGCTAGGAGCCCAATATGAAAACACCATGATGTTTTGGTATCTTTGGTTTTTCAAAAACCACAGTCATCATTATTCTATAGGCAGCATAGATAGGAAAACCATCAAAATTTCACATTATAACTATTTCATATGCTTACAAATGCTGTTAATAGGAGTTACAAACTATCCATACAGTAATGCTACCAAATGGAAGGTTTGTGCATAAAAACCACAAGCTAGAAACTAGTCTGGAGATGTTGAGTAAGTAGGCACTAGGTAGGGGTTTTATGTACAAAGCTTCCTGCATCCATTGATTATGAAGGCTTGTGCTTGATGGCACTACTATATGGAGAGTTTAATACCATTATTAACAGCATGTGTAAGCATATTAAATGATGGATATCCTGCTCATAAGATAATGGTGACTGTGATTTTTGAAAAGTCAAAGATATCAAAATGTATAAATGATGAATTGAGTTCAGATCTATATGACTATTCAAGTGAATGGGCTCGGGTTGGAAAAATTATGGGGTTTTCATTTTGGGCTCATAGCTTTAGAGTTACCAATAGGTAAAAGGTAGTCACTGGAGGGCTGCATTAGATCCTGAGATCTATGTGCATCCTAGACTCTTCACTGATGAAAGCCTGGAGGTATTGGATGAGTAGGCCTTAGATAGGGATTTTATGCACAAACCTCTCTGCATCCATTGATTATGAAGGCTTTTACTTGGTGGCACTACTATATGGAGAGTTTGGTACTCTTATTAACAGCATGTGTAAACATATGAAATGGTGATCATGTGATAGTTTGGTTTTATACCTATCCTGTCCATAGGATAATGATATTTATGACTAGATGCTGAAATGAGTTTATATCTACATAACTATAGATGCAAATGAGCCTGGGTTAGAAACATTATGGTGTTTTCATCTTAGGTTCCTAGCTTACATAATAAATAGTTGCTGGAGGGTTGCATTAGATTCTAAGATCTATGTGCAGTGCTCTCAAATACAAGGCTCTTCATTGATGAAAGCTACAAGCTAGAAACTAATTTGGGGATGTTGGATAAGTAGGCATTAGATAGGATTTTTATGCACAAACCTTTCTGCACTCATTGATTATGAAGGCTTGCATTTGGTGTCAATACTTTATAGAGAGTTTGGTACTCTTATTAAATCTTTTATAATTTCTTTATCATCTATATACATATCCAATGCTATTTCTCTTCTTTTTTTATTTTTTATTATTTTTTACATAAATACTTCTTCCATCTTATCATTTAAACTTTAATATTTCCATTCTTCAAATCACATCCCAAAACACATAATCTTTTCTCTGCCAATTTTGACCTATTTTGCATGTATAACATAAAATAAAATAACAATTTTAGAAAATATGAAGTAGTTATTAATTTATACAATTTTTTTAAAATTCTTTTTGTCAAAGAGATAAAAATATTCCATATAGTAAATCTTTGAAATATTAAAACAAAAATGAAGTAATAATTGGTAAAAAAAATGTTTTTCCATGAAACAAATCTATTATTATTAATCTAATATAAATGAGAAAATTTACATTAATCTATTCACACGTCTGTGGCAAATAATTAGAGGATGATAAAAAAGTCTCAATAAATTCTCATGTCAAGAAGTTCCGAATTATTACACTTTAAGGACCAGAAAATCAGAGAAAAGCAATTTATACCTTTAAAAAGATTATTTCTATTGCTTCATTTTAGTTTAGACATATTATAATTATTTTTATTATTAGCAGTCACTCGTAAATGAGAAGACTATTATTTAATTCAAAACGAGAAAAAAAAAATAAAGATCAGTTTTGGTAATGATAACATTAATAAATCAAAAGAAGTTAAATATCTTAACATGTCACACATTAGTTATTTAGTTTGCTTAGATAATTTGTAATATATTTTAACGTTTTCTGCTTAGAAATTTTATCTTTTTGACCTAATTCAATATATATCCTAATTTCAGTTTTCCAAACTATTCTATTCTATCATATCTTTAAAATAAAATACTTCCATACAGCATCCCTTTGAATTAATTTTTATAATGTAAATGGAGTCTCATCTGTTATGAAAACCACACACCAATTCCATATAAAATAGTTTTTAAGGAATTTTGTTATTCTTCATTTATTGCAAACCCAATCTAAAATTAATGTACTTTTACAATATTAAATTCAATATTGTCACATCCAAGAAGATGAAGGGCATAGAATACTAGAGAATATACTCAATTTCTTACAAGTTTGGTAGAATAACTTCTTTATATACACATAATTATATTAGTATAATGAAATACTATATTCTGCATTTTAATTTTAAAGTCAGCCTATCCAATAAAAAAGCTACCAGATACTTGGAACTAATCCACATAAAGATTCAAAATAAAATTTACTATAAATTATTGATTTATCTTTAGGATTTGAATTTTTCAAACAGTAATTAACTAAAACAAAATGTTTATAAATTGCATTCAAGATATTCAAAACATTCTATAAATCATTTTTTGAAATGAAAAAAAAATCAATTATCAGTATATTCTATTGTAAATAAAGGAACCATAAAGATAACATTTTTATTTTTCTTTTAATTAATTGAAATTAAAAATCCAATTATCAAACTTACATGGCAAACAAAAATGAAATTAATATTTATTCATAATTTTATTTCAAATACCCTAGATATTCTATCATTAAAACAATGCCTTCTTTTATATTATGATGCAGTACTCTTATATAATGTAAGTAATATTACATAAATTATCAGTTGTTTTCATATAAAATGAAACTGTGAACTATGCTACAATAATATACATGACTTGAATTACCTGCTGTCCAAAAAAAAAAAAAAAACCAATTGTAAACAAACAAACAAAAATGTAAATAAAAAAAACATTAAAGTTTAAAAATTTAATACAGTTTAGTCATTTTTCCAGCTGTGAATTCCATATGTGATCATGTTAAAAAAATAAAATAAAACTTACATATAAATTTTATAATATTCTAGCCATTTATGTTGAAAAAACATAGGCTTTCTTCTTCTTTTATTATCTTTCCCACATATCATGTGCAGTATTGCATATAATAAAATATTTTTTAAGCATAATGCTAAAAGTTTTTTGAAATTTAATAATACATTTGAAGTTGATACTGACTCAAATATAATAAAACAATTAGAGAAAACTTCTAGTTCATTTCTATAAAAGAAAAAAATATTGAGAAAAAAAATCACTCAGAATATATTTAATTGCAATAAAAGGAGATATGTTCTATTCATTTTATTTAAAAAAATTAAAAGATTTATAGCAAATTTTGTATTCTTAATAATTTTTTAGTGAATGAATGAGTGAACACACACTTGGGAAAATATTTGTAAATGTATCCATTTCAATTTGTTATTATTTAAATATTTTTATATTATAATCTTAATTTATATTTGTTTACTATACATATAAAAAGAATATATATTGTAACCTGAACAAAGCATCAATGGCTAGCAGAACAATCAAAGTTTATACAAACAGGCATCATATAACATGGATTTTTAAAACACTGGAATATGAGTCCTCTTATAGACAATACCACAGCTAAATAAAACTATTAAAATACAACATTCTTTTATAATTCAAAATATTTTATTTTAATTTTTAAAATATCTTTATTTTAAATATAGTTTTTTTTTTTTAATTTTAACTATTCTTATGTTCTAAAATATTTTTAAAATATCTTAATCTCAAATATAAATTCTTTTACAAGTTTAAAATATCTTGATTTCAAATATAAGTTCTTTTGCAATTATAAAATAGCTTGATCTCAGAGTTCAAATTCAGAATAAAATGCACTTGGAATAAAATATTCATGGTAATATTTTAACTTCTTAATAAAAATATGATGAATATTATTTAAAAAAGATATAAAACATTTGACATTTCTCTTAATTTATTTTGGAATCTTAGTATTTTAAGAAAGTAGAAATGAAATTACATAACAGAGTACTCAAATGCTTAAGTAATATATAACTGGTAGCTGGAAAAACATTTCTAAATACTTTATAATTATTTAAATATAACTATTTCACTTTTACTGACCATAAAATACAAAAATCTTATATTTTCTGATACAAATTTGAATAAGCAATATCAAGATAATGTAGAAGGCAGTAAGCATATTTTTTATGCTGCAAACTACAGAACAAGTTCATTTGAAATGAAGCGAAGAATATATAATTTATTTTCAAAGAATGCTGGTAGAATAATTAGATAATTATTAAGCAACATGAATGAATAAACATTAAGTGACCATTGAAATGTACTCTTAATGCAAACTTTATTAAAGTAGATTTTCTGGTAATAGATGTACTAGTGCAATGATGTCATAATGACATCATAATGGCAATAAAATAAACACATTTAATCAATAATAAAAATATTTATTTATAATAATCATCATTATTTCTTTTAACCTACTATATTATATTTACAGATATTAATAACTTTATATACTGGTGTACCTTTCTTAAAACCATTTCTATGATTTTACCTCATAAGTTATATTCACTAATCAATATTCATCAAATATAATCTTCATTTCCAATCAATACCCTTAAAGTTTCTTAATTAATAACAGTATTAAAAATCAATGTGGAGACATCTAATAAATGTTAATATGATAGCAAATAAATATTATGCAATATTAGACACTTATAACATTAATAATACCTATGGGCAAGGCAAAATGCTTGACATTGATAATGTACTTTAAGTTAAAAATTATAGTGGAGTTAATACTGAATCATACAGCTGAACATGCCTATGGATATATGCCAAAATATACTCTAATACTGAAATTTTATGCATAGTAGAAAGGCGAATATGAACGAGTAAAAATATGAATGAGCACCCAGTGATATGTGCAAGTGGTGTTGATAAGTGAATAAGCCACATTTTCTTTTATGGAGGGGTTAAACACATTAAAATACTATAATATCCACTTAAATTGCCTCAAAATGATATTATTAATAATAAAAGGCATGGAATTAATAATAATAAACATAAATAATTATCCATCTCACATGCACATACAAAAGGCATATAATTTATTCACTTGGTTTAAGATTATACATATGTTGACAAAACCTATTATTGCATAATGGTGACAACACTTTGTGTATAACTACTTAAAATTCTCATACACATAACGATATTTATAATATTTTTATTCATGAAATACTTTTCACAATATATAAATGGTTGTTATATCTCTGAATAAAATCATTTATATAATTTTAAATAGCTATTTGAAAAAATCAGGAATAATACAATTAACCCATAATTAAAACATTCTATTGTATATCTTAACCATTCCATCTTGTGAATGCTGTTACAAACATATTTCTAATATAATAATTAATAATAATTGTAATATAATATATAAACTATGGCTATAATAATTCTAAACATATACATGATAAATATAATACCATTTTTAAGAAATTAAAAGTTCATTTCCCTTTTTATAATGGAAACTATCTCTTTTTAGCCTTTTATTCTTTTCTTGAAGTGATATATGAACACATAGACAATCCTTAATTAAGATAGAGCAGACACACACATATACACACACACACACACATATATATATATATATATGCAGAGATATTTTGAGAAAAAGTTCACAATAATTTCACAAATGTAAAATCCACATTGTGGCAAATAATTCTAATAGTAAACAATTTCTTTTAAAATACATTTTTAATGGCACTGAAAAGCAGAGGACAATATGATAATTTTTTATTTCAAATTGCTCTTTATGAACTTTTATTATTATAAGTTGATTGCTATAAACTTAAATTACATTTATTTCTTTTCTAAATATAATAACAATATGTTTGAAGCAATCAGCAATAAAAACATTCAAACAAATGAATGAATAAGTAGACTTAAAATGAATAGCTATATAATTTGTTTTAATATGAAACAATCTGGATATAGTCTTTTCATTAGGATAATGAAAAAGTTGTTTTTCATAAATTTGTCTTTTATGATAATTCTATAAGACAATTTTAAATAATTGTCACTGCTTTTTTTATAAGCTTAATATTTTTATAGAAATTGATCATTCTACATCTAATTTTGATATAAGTAGATTGACTATTTTTAGTAGCAGTAATTACTATTAATAACTATTTAAAAGTTAGTTAAAACATACCAGAGATAGAATTTAACTAATGTTATATAACAATGAAATAATATACTTTTCCTTGTATGACTTCTTTTCCTTTGGCTTCTTTGAAAAATTTTAGAATTTTTCAACATTTTTTAAAATTATTATTTGATAAATCAGTTGAGCATATGCTTTCAGGAGAAATAATGCATGGATAATTGCTATTTCTCTACTCAATTATGAAGATAAAATACAACTTAAACTTTTGAATTGACTTTTTTTAAAAAAATAGTGAAATAAAAATCAAATAATTTACTTCACAACTAAAATAAAGTTAATATTTGAAGTGCAAATTTCAAGTGAACAGAATTGTCTCTTAAATTTTTTAGAATATTTGTTTTTATACTGGTATGTGCATTTCTCTTTTCTCCACCCATGCATCAAGATCTTTACTGCTTCTCCTTTTTATCAAACCAATAATTTACAGATCTACATTGTAACATTTAAGTTACTAGTGCATTATTGACTTTTTAAATGATTTGACCTTGAACTCTACTTTAAATGCAGACAATTTAATCACATGACTGTCTAGACAAAAATGAACTTGTTAATTAATGATTTTTATTAACTATAAATAATTATCAAATTAAATATTTAATAAAATTATTAACTGATTTTCAAATTAAATTTTTTTTTATTAAATATACTATTTTCAATTTATTTAATTCTTTTAATTTATCCTAACTAAAACCTTTTAACATTATAATAGATGTACCTAATTTTAAAGTACACTTATTACTTTTAATAAATATTTTTAACTTTCAATATTTCACTTATATGCTTCAAACACTCTCACACATATATGTACATTAAATATAGCCAATTTTTAATATAATGAAAATAAATTAGTTATTGACTGACATTTAAAATCAATTAAAAATTAACACTAATGTCAGTCAGTTACACTTATTATTTTAAACTCTAATTTCAAATACTCTCACATAAATTGATATTTAATAAATTATAATTATTATTTTAAAACAATTTATTTTAAAAATCAATAATTAAAAATACTAACAAAGTTAACTAACCATTTCAGACAGCATAGAACAACTTTGTCTATTTTATCTATCTGAAACATATTAAGATATAGATTAACTCTCTTTTAGTTTAAAAATATTAATTTTATTCTTTAAAATAATTATTAAACAACCATCTAAAATAATTTCTTAAATAACTGCTAACTAAATAGGCTAACTGAATTACTTTAACTCATACTATTGAAACATATAATTTAATATTTTTGTTATAATAGTACAGATGTAGGGATCTTGTTACTATAATCTTATAAAAATGTTGAATGCTTTAAATATCTAACCCATATAGTTAAATATATGGTTACAATATACATATTCCATCTTTACTGTTAAAAGGTGGTTGTCTTGACAACAGTTTGAGATTGTTGACTGTTATCTATTGGGATTGTTTAAGTGTTGACTGATTTCTAATGGTTATATATGTGTGTGTCAAAAAGATTGTATCTTCGCAGTCCAAAAAAATACATATTCTGTTTTAACCAATGTTTATCAACAAAGTTTGAGATATTATACATAATGCAAAACAAGGGGACATAGGAACAAAATAAAGCAGATATTACAGCTTCACTATAGTGCCACATAATTTCTCAATTAAGTAGCAAAATTGATAACATTATTTTTGCAAGATAACAAAAACCATGTCATTAGTAATACACTATATTATTTCCAAAACTGACACAGAGTCTCGGGAAGTAACCTATTCAATAAAATTATTTTCTTAAAAATATTTGTCCTTTATATTTTTATAAATTACAATAGATGCAAAGAATGCTACATTTTATTTTCATCAATTTAATCCATAAACTTCTTAAAATAATTTCATGCTTCAGCAGCTCAAAAATCCAAATTGTTAACTTTAGTGTTCTACAGTTGTTGACATTTGACATAAATAGCTGTTGCTTTAAAAAATAATCATCAAATTTTCTAAATGACCCATCACACTCCACTCTATCTAATAACACTGATACACTGAAGCACATATATGCTGAAAAGATAAAATCAGTTGGTCCAGATTATCATCTCCCACACATATATACTATAAGTGCTCAGATATATATTAAGATAGACAATCTTCATACTTTAATGGACAGGCTCCAATCTACTACACACTCCAACTCTTCAACCGTCCATCCAATTGAAAATCTGATGGTGGTATGCTCGAAGGCCACCCTGAGGCCAAGATTCTTGTCACACCCATGTTGACCTAAGGTCAATCTGAACCCCACATGTACAGGACATAATCCATTTAATACATATGCAAGGATGGGCAGACATCTCTATAATGTAATAACTGAAACACAGGCTTATTATATACCTGTGTCTATATATGTAATATAGGGTATATGAGCACAGACTTCCAAATGACCCATCACACTCCACTCCATCTAATAATACTGATACACTCAAGCACATATATGCTGAAAAGATAAACAATCACCAATATACGTATTTCATGCTAAACCAGCAATCATCAGTTGGTCCAGATTATCATCTCCCACACATATATACTATAAGTGCTCAGATATATATTAAGATAGACAATCTTCATACTTTAATGGACAGGCTCCAATCTACTACACACTCCAACTCTTCAACCGTCCATCCAATTGAAAATCTGATGCTGGTATGCTCGAAGGCCACCCTGAGGCCGAGATTCTTGTCACACCCATGTGCTCATATACCCTATATTACATATATAGATACAGGTATATAATAAGCCTGTGTTTCATTTATTACATTATAGAGATGTCTGCCCATCCTTGCATATGTATTAAATGGATTATGTCCTGTACATGTGGGGTTCAGATTGACCTTAGGTCAACATGGGTGTGACAAGAATCTCGGCCTCAGGGTGGCCTTCGAGCATACCACCATCAGATTTTCAATTGGATGGACGGTTGAAGAGTTGGAGTGTGTAGTAGATTAGAGCCTGTCCATTAAAGTATGAAGATTGTCTATCTTAATATATATCTGAGCACTTATAGTATATATGTGTGGGAGATGATAATCTGGACCAACTGATGATTGCTGGTTTAGCATGAAATACGAATATTGGTGATTGTTTATCTTTTCAGCATATATGTGCTTGAGTGTATCAGTGTTATTAGATAGAGTGGAGTGTGATGGGTCATTTGGAAGTCTGTGCTCATATACCCTATATTACATATATAGACACAGGTATATAATAAGCCTGTGTTTCAGTTATCAAATTTTCTAATGAAATATTTGGAAAAAAGCCAATTTAAATATAACTGTCATTTAATTTTGATGTATAATCTATCCAACAATGTTCACAATAAATTCTAGTGTATATTTTTTTCCCCCATTCTGACTCTTAATTATAAAATAATTAATAAAATATTATTTTAAAAATTAGTGTATTCAAATTTCAATTATGACCATTTTTTTGCCTAAACAAACTATTTATGATAGTCAATTTCTACAAAAAGTTCAATAATAATCAGCTATTCAAACTCATACAGTCAATACTATTACTTGGTAGCTTGCAGATCTTATCAATCAATATGTGTGTTAATGTTTCAGGGGGGGGGATGTCTTTTTATTGTTACTGATGTGTAAAAAGTATGAAATCTTTTTTTCTCTTAATTTTACGAGTTTAATATTACAAACATAAATGTTGATAAAATTGGCACAGATACTGTGGCAAACCAATTTTTATTGTTCTTGATATATTTAAAATTTCCAAAAATAGAGAAGATGTCAAGTTATATGTATTAGTAAATCTAGTATCAAACAGTCTTCTTTCATTAAATAATCTGTCTTTTCAAAAACAAAATAAAAAAACTTATAGTCATTTTCTTATGTAATTTCTCTTTTCTGTAAAATAAGTTTTAGCTTTAAATTTTGATAAATTATTAAAGAGAAAATATTGTAAATATTTCAAGCATATTTATATTTTACCCTATCAATAAGACAATGATCTTTAGAAGATATGCCAAGTCCCTACATTAGGCTATCTTATGATTTTATCTAGGTATCATTTAACACTCTTACCATTTCTCAACTCTCTTTGGTCTATATTAACAATTATGAGATTCTCCTATCCTATCAACAAAATTACATATGCTTTAACATTAAATAAATACTAAAGTATTTATCCAATGGCATGAAAATATCTAGACACTTCTTCTTATTCAGTATTTACATACTCTTATGACTAACAATCATGATTATAATAAAACATCTATAATTAGTAACTTTCAATTAACTAATGAAGAAATTATTGTATATTGAATTTTATTATTATTACTTCTATAAGATTATAATTAGCAATAATCATAATAATAATTTTATATTAAGGAAATCTCGAGATAATCATTGATTTTCAATTAGTTAATTAATCTACCTATAAAATATCAAGAGGGATTTCACTGAACTCTATAGGCAATGTCATTGAAGAAAAGACTTATAACCCGAATCGATAATCAAAATTGTACTACTATTTTATATTTATGATCTCTAATACTTAATCTTAAACTAATATTGCTATCTAAATTGTAATTATATGTGATACTTTCAATAATAAGTAATTCATAATTTAATTTATTATGAATAAGCATACTTTAATAATTTGCAATATTATCAATGACTTATATCATCAAGACAGCTTACAGTGAGTTAAAATCACGTTTAAGAAATGTGTGCTTAATTGACTGTTCTATTGTTTTAAAACGGAATTAATTTCTTATTTCAATCTCAAACTATACACTTTGACTTCACGTGATGTAGTGGCAATGAAACTCAAAAAAGAAATGCAACTTTTAGTACTCAAGTTAACTTTCAAAACAACAACTTTAATCATATTATTTACAAGATATTATAATAAACATTTTTAACTAACAGATAATGTAAAATAACAATAGGAATAAATGTTTGAAACCAGGTACTCTTCACAAACCTGGGAGCTTAATTGTAAGTATAGGGGATTTGAACTCAGATTTTCAAGCACCCTTCAACTATCCACACTATCTTATACAACTGATACCCATGACTACACGCATGTAGAAAAGATAAATAATCACCAATATATGTATTGCATGCTAAACCAGCACTCATTAGTGGGTCTAGATTATCTCCCATATATATATAATCAGTGCTCAGTTTTTTTATATTAAGATAGCAAATCTTTATCCTTTAATGGACAGGCTTACACGAATATAATATAATAACACTATAAACAAATGAAACATTTCCATTCCATTTTTTTTTACCTTTTAGATATTTACAATAAAAAAAATTTCCTTTTCATATAATATGATGATGTAGTTGTTTTTGTAAATAATGCTTTAGAGCTGCAGGAAATGTTGCAGGAGTCATCAAATGAAAGTAGGACTAAAGATGAATGTTAAAAAGATTAAAGTAATGTTTAATGGATATTCTCAAAATATGAAAATAAAAATTGATTACGATGTGTTAGAAGAAGTCAACAGCTACAAATACCTTAATCAGATTATTAATACAGATGAAAATATAATGGATGAAATTAATCATAGAATTAAATTGTTTGGAGTGCTTTTGGTAGAAATAACTTGATACTAAAAGGAAATATGCCTATGTGTTTGAAAAGGAAGGTTTTCAATAAATGTATTTTACCAGTTCTTATTTATGGATCTGAGACTTGGATACTCAATAGAAGAGCAATACAGAGACTTCAGACCATTCAAAGAAGTATGAAGAGATGCATATTGGGAGTAACAAGAAGAGATTGAAAATACAATATATGGATAAGAGCAAAAACAGGTGTTTGTGACCTCATTGAAAAAATTAAAAGACTGAAGTGAGTTGGGCTGGACATATTGCTAGAAGAGATGATAACAGATGGACAATTGAAATCTTAAATGGATTTCAAGAGATTGTAAAAGATTCAGAAAGAGACCACATGTGAGATGAATGGATGAAATAAGAAAGTGTGCAAGGGTGATGTGGAGAAGAGAAGTTAAAGATCAGAGAAAGATTGAACTTTGAGAGACCTTCATCCTGCAGTGGATTGATTATATTTGATGATAATACTATGATGCTGTTGTGATATTTACATTTATATATTTTTGCCCTCCTTTTTTTTTCTTTTTATATCACAAATCAGGTATCACCCTTAGATCATCATTCTTCCCTTCTTTTACAATTATCAACCCATTATAAGTTAGGCTCTAAATTATAAAGACAAAGTGGAACATATTAATTATTACATCCTTGCTTCAATACAAATGTCATCTTTTGTGTATTTTTAGATACCATGATATTCATCCTTTGATCTTCATTTATTTATTTTTTCTAAGAAAATACATCCACTTTTATCTTTATAAAATCGTACACTTGTGTTAAGATTTGTAGAGGTTCCTCTCATGGTAAAATTAAGCACTCAAGGTGCATAGTATTAAGGTTAAAGCCTTATATGTATTTACTATAATAATTATAAAATCATCAATTAGTTTTTTGATCTCAAACTCCATCTTCCTATGGTTTTATTCTCAACCTATATACTAAAATACAACCAATAAGAATTTTATGCTGTGCACTATTAAATGTGAACCCTTATATCTACCTGCAATAATTTTCATCTACAATGTATGAGATTCAGCTAAATGTTAATAGACAACCCTTTAGTGTATCTTAAATACAATACTTACCTCTTCTTTAGCTAACAACTTAATTATTACCTTCATATGTCTAACATATTTATCTACTATCTTCCTTATAACTATTTGCTTATACAATTTACAAAATAAAATTACTTATAATTCCATATAACTATCTATATTAAATTATTCATCATAAAACATAAGATCAAATTTAAAATATCATCGTTTTTTGTTTTCAATATTGTATATATGAACACCAACTTATCTCCTTGTTATACTTTTATAATATATTTCATTAAATCATGAATCATCTATTGATTTGGATTATATAACAATATTTAATAAAAACATAACTTTTAAAATAAATAATAACATAGATAACCAAATTAAATCAATTATTAATTCCAATGTCTATTGATCTATTCCCCCCCTCCCATTGTAATAACAACTATATTTAAAGTATAGGATTAATATAAATACAAATGTGATGTTGCAAGCTTTTTTTTCTCTTTAAATATAAGTTCCAAAACAAACAAACAAACAAAAAAAAAACTTTAACTTTTGTTGGCATTACAATGATTCCACAGGATTCAGACTGGTTGCACATCAATATTATTATCATTTTTATTTCAAACACTCCACTAGTTGCATCTTAATATTATAATCATTTTTGCTCCATTTGTTCTCATCCAAAGATTATTACAATTATCGAAATTTACATGATGTCAGGTTATTGACAATGTAGCATGTTTTCTTTTTCTTTAGTAATTAAAGATTATCTGCAGCTTATCTTATACATTTCATTTAAATACTCCTTGTGCTAGTAATAAATTATTTAGCTTTTAAATGATTCTTTACTTATTTTGGTTAATAATATTATTTAAAAACATTTTCCATTTTCATTTAACAATAGAATAATATTACTTTCCATAGACGTTTAATATTTCCTAGTGCACTAAGGTTTATTTCATCTGTTATTCAACAATTTATTCCCCTTACATATTTATTCCCTATTAAATGTTTTCTGGCATGGTTTTACTCTCTTACACTTATATATTTTTTCAATTCCGAATGATAAATAATGCTTTCATTCATGCTAGCAGACTGCTATTATTCCAATCACATATAAATATAATCATCCTTTAACCTATAAATAATACTTAGTCTAATCTTTTAAACATTAAATCAAAGTAATATTAGAATTAGTACTGTTCAGTTTTAACCATTTCTTGAATTAAAATTTTATTCAAGCATACTTTAAAATTTATTTTCGAATATGGTGTATACTTTTCTATTCACACCTCATTCTGTTATTATCTATTACTACTTTAGTTCTAAATAATTTTAAAAATGCAATACTTATCTCTGTCAGAAATCATTTACCTTGCATTTATCCCTGGCTGATAACCTGATCTTGTCTAATTGCTTTGACTCATATGAACCATGACTACTTCATCTAGTTTAGCAATTAAATCCAATGTAAATACAATACTCCCAAGGTTTTCCTTTAGAGAGTTTCTTCCTTGGTCACAATTTGGGATATATATACTATTTTTCCTCTTCATTTTATATTATTTTCTCCATATAATGATTTCAAGAAATTTTTCCAGAACCATTAATTGTTGAATTGCCCATAGAGATCAATTTAATTTACTCTTGCATTTTAATGAAGTTTTATAATCTATGTCATTTAAATTATTATGTCCTGTAAAATCCATTACTTTTTTTTTTTTTTTTTTTTACAAATAATAATATTTAAGTAAATTTTTTGCAGACTTTTAAAATAAAAAAAAATCAGTTACTTGTTCTCCGATCTGTGTTATTTTTTTTTTTTCAATTTAATATTCCCTCAATTTTTCTTACTGATTGTTTTCAGGCTGTTTATTGGTTAATTTTTCCCACTTTTTTGATTCTGTGTTTAACAAGTTGTGAGTATTTGATATATTTCTAAAACAAGATTTTTAGTTTTAAAATGTTTCTCAATAAAAATGATTCCTTTTGCAAACTGAATAAAATACAATTTATTTTAGGTCATTCTGGTTTTATTTTTTATACAAACTAAATTCGATATTACTTTTATAACTTTTTAATCACAAAATTTGTAGAATAAACCTTAGTTATTTATTTTTAAACATAATTTAAGATTTAACTAGAAATAATATTTGCTTTTATAATATTAAATGCAAACAAACAATAATTATCTATCTATATAACACATATTTGTTTAGAAGAATATATTTGAACTTCACTATAATTTTTAATATCAAATGTTTACTTATTTGTAGATATAATAAATTTATAGTTTATTATTTTATCTTTTATGTATGCTTGTAACCAACCAGTCTATCCAGCATCTACATCCCTTATATGATCCCAAATGGACCAACCTCAAGTTCAAATCTTATGATAATTAAAATAACCATTACTTTTCCTAGCTTAATAAATACCTATCTTTTTGATTTAATAAAATTTAAAATTATGCATCTAAAAAATTTTATTCCCAATTTTTTTATGATGGGGTGTACCAATATAAAAGGCTCAATATATATATATATATAAACATAAACTGAAACTTATTTTTATATATATATATATATAAACATAAACTGAAACTTATTTTTATTATCAAAAAATACCTTTTGTTTTGCTATCATTACTGTTAATGATATAACAACTATTATTACTATTCAAATAAAGCTTTATTATAAGATAGACCATTTTTAGACAGGTATTTCAAATTCTTTTCATATTTTTAAGAAATTATAATAGTCATCATCTTAAATCCAGTTCCTAACTGAGCCATTATTGATTGTATTGTTTCATATAAAATCATAATTAAGAACTTTTAAACTGCTAAGCATGATCATCATCATTATACCAATACTGACATTGTTGTCTAATTTGCATACCTATGCATATTTAAATTTAAAAGGACTTATAAAATGATTTTATTTTGAACAGCTTGTATATAAAATTAATTTTTATTTTTTAATTTCCTATAACTTTTTAATTTAAATCATAGTTTTTATATTAAGTTTATGTCTTTATCATATTTTAAATTTATTTTTAGAAATTATGAAAAAAAATATGTAAAATAAATTTATCAGCAAATATTACAGATTCCAATTAGATAATGCATTTTTTAAAATAAAGTAATGATTCTTCTTTTTAATTGAAGCTTATATTACTCTATGAATTTTTAATATATAGTCAAAGTAAATTTGTAAATCAAAAGATTTATTTCTTACATTTATTACTAACATAAATTATTATAACCATCTTCTCTAAAAAATATTTATGTCTTATACAAAGATTAAAGACAAAAAAAAATATTGATGTCTTTAAAAAATTTTAAGCCATTTTCTTCAGTCTCTAGTCTTAAAATTCTACTAAATGTAACTTCATTTCTAATATTATTAAAGAAAAAATTCTGATATTAACAATTGACTTTTTAAATGAAATATTATTATTAAATTGCTTTTGAGATAAGAAAAAATCTTCTAGAAAACACCAATGAATTTAGAGATAGTTACAATAATGTTTTTAAGGCAGTATGTAACTTGCTATGTTTCATTTATATAAGTAGAGGGATTTGAACTCAGAAATTTTCAACATATTAACTCTCCATTCCATCTCAAGCAACCCATATACATGATAACACACATGATAAAAAATACATGATCCACAATATCCATATTTTGTGCAGAACCAGCACACATCAGTTAAGCCAGATCTTAATCACTCTCATATATACAATCAGGAATTGCTCTTTTAATATAAAATGAGCACTGCTTGTATATATATAACTGATGAGAGCTGATGAAATACATATATTGGGGATTATGTATTTTTTCGTATGTGTGTGGACATATATATATATTGGTTGAGATGGAGTAAAGGATGAATAGGCTGAAAAATCCTGAGTTCAAATACCTCTAGTTACAACCACTTTTTTACTAACATTTTTACTTATGGTTATAAACTCCATCTTTGAGTAAACTGCTTTAATAGAAATTGAGAAATAAACAAATGTTTAAAAAATGTTCATTTTATTATTGCTTCAGAGATTTTTTTGCCTTTGACAGCTACTAAAAGATTTTATAAAAAATGGCTTCATGTTTACATTTAATAAAATAATAATTATATGATTATGTCCATGGCAATTGTCAATCAGTTGTTTATGAAAAATTCAATATTTGAAAAAAAGCGTTTAATAAATCAGGTATTACTAATAGGCGATGATGAAGGTGACTTTTTTTTTTCAAAATATTTTAAATGTGATTACAGTTTATTAAATACTAATTATGTTAGACTATTATACATAAAAATGGTAAGGTAGTCATAAAAGTTCATTTCAGTGACAAAGGAATCCAGATCATCAAAGACATTTTCTAAATTCGAATTTAAATATAATTCTACTCAATTGTTATTTAAAAAAGACAACTAAATATAACGATTTGGAGACTATGTGCTTGAATCCATAGCCATTTATGAAAGAGTCATTTCGACTCCTAAAGAAAAAAATATATAAAAAGAATGATAAAGATTAAAAATGAGTTTGACATTCTTATACATATCAATCTGTGAATTACAAATACATCTACATGTATTGCATCTGACACTTTAATCAATTTACTTATTATGCTATCTTTTAAAGCCTGTAATAAACTTCTTTTTTACTTAAATTAATGATAGCTGTTCATTTATATTCTATTCTCAGCGATAATTTCAAAGTGAAAGCAATCAATATTTCACTTCTCTGAGATAATCTTTATTATAAAATCTGGGATTGTCTATCTCATAAAAACAGGCTTGAATTCATTCTCACATATTTTTAGGTCTCTTACTATTAAAAGATTATATATCCATTTCATATCATCATCATCATAAATGCATTAAGATGATAGGGCGTTGGAAGTAACAGAGCTGGGCCATGAATCACGAACCTTGAATTTCAAAGTTTATCACTCCATGACTGTAAGTTAAGGTATATGCCTTTACAATTTAAGATTCAATATCATCTCATCCATCAGAACATATCAATTGTCTTCTGATTTTATATCATCATATTTTCAGAATCTTATGGATCATTCTTAAATAAAAAATAATAGAAAATCCATAATTTTCAAATCACCTGCACAGTTTGGTGCAATTGGTAGAGCATTTGAATTGGGATCAAAAAGTTTCAGGATTGATTCTGGCACTCTCAGCACAGGTCTAGCACTTCTTAGGAACTCCCAAGCAAAAGAACCATGTTCCTTTTTTATATAACATAAATGTAAAAGAATAACATCACATTTATAACTAATGTAAGTGAAATTATTATATCACTATCATTATTCAAGATTATCAAAATCTTTTTTTCATTATATTAACAAGGATTCTTTATCAATACATTTGAAATATCAATAAAGTAACTATGATCATCAAAACTTTATATCTCCTTTATAGTTTTAATCCATTAATCATTACTAAGGTGTGTCTTTAAATCCATATATTGCTTATGAAATCCATATTTATTTAATTAAATCTTTCAAACAGATAATGCCATATTTCCTTTTAAGCAACTCCTTAATATTCTGATTGTCAGAAAATTAATCTCAGATTCTTTTTAATAAAGACAAAAATAAATTTTATCATATTCTATGTCTCAATAAAAAAAACAAGTTTAAAAGTTGAAATAGCAATTTTAGAATTTAATAGCTATTAAAATTTAGCATTAATAATAGTTTTCTCCAAAGAATACACATCAATTTTTTCTACACATATGTTTAGAAAATGTCTTATTTTTACTAGTTAAAGTATATTTACTTAACCTGTATATTAATCTTTTGCCTTCTAACTATAGCGTAATTTTTAAGAAGCCTTGGTTTTTATAGGAGATACATTTTGTCAGTTAATATAGTCACTCAACACACTGTGCAAGCATCAATAATAGATAGCATTCACCTTCCAGAACCAGTAACTCTATTTTCATACCTTTGGTTCAAAGTTTTTTTAATATCATTATGTGCATAAGATCACCATAGAAATAATCTTTTATTGTTATGTATGTACTAACATCATCCAACAAAGAATAAAAATGTTTTTATTATTCACTTTTTATATCTAACATTGGAGAATTTTAAAAACTGATGAATGTTCTAATAATAATATTCACAATAATTTATTGATTGTTTTAATTCTATGTAACTCTGAGTACAATGTGTCTACATAGTTCATTATAAAAGCGAAATGAGTTCTACATTTTAGCCATTTTTTCATATATATAACAACTTTACACTTTCTGTAAATAAGATGGATTTTTTTCAGTACATCTTCAGAGTTTGATTTGGGACACAAATAACTTTTCTCTTGATTTTAGGTGCATAATGTTATTATTTGACTTTATCCATTTTATTTTTTATATTTTTGTCCATACACATATCCCAAAAACCTTGTCTCTTAATATTAATAGCTAAAATCAAACAAATTTCTTTTTTGTACAAGTTATTTGGCTATAAGTAGGACATAAAATTTTTTATAGACAAGATTCAGTGTACATTTCTCCTAGAAAATTTACTTTTCCAAAAGTATTCTTCTGTATTTATCTTTCTTATCATTTATATTTTCAGTATATAAGGATGATAAATTCAAATGATCAATTTGTTAATAGTGTCATGATATATCTTTGGATGTTATCATTGCTAGTGTTTCTAACATTAATGTTCTACTAAATTGAATGACAATTGTGTTAATATTTTTCATTATTTTAATCATGACTTTTAGATTTTCTGCCAACATTGCACTCTCTTTTTTTGGATTGTTAGTGTGAAAGAAATATATACAATTTCCCTATCATCTAAGAAAAAAAGTATCTTTTAAGTCGTGAATTAGAAAATGATTAGCCTGTCTATAAAATATTGCTTGCCAGAAAGAAGGCAGAAAACCCAAAGATAAATATTAAAGATAACAGTAGTGAAGAAAAATTGATGTGCAAAACCAGCAAGAAAATTGAGGATTCTGGCAAAATCCTATAAAAGGCATGAACTATAAATATTAAAAAAAAAATATGAGAATTTAAATTTCATAAAGTTAAACATATATTTTAAAAGACCGCACTCTTTAAGATTTTAACTTTAGTTTTTAAGATTTAGAATTATTTTCTATCTTGAACTCTAAGATTTATCACATCCCTAAATATCATTTTGAAAACACAATGATTTAGTCTTTGAATCAATGCATAGCTCTCATACTTATGTCACTGCTTTATTTTATATTAAAATAAATAATAGATTATTAATTATTACACTTGGTTAAATATTGTTTTGAAAAATGAGATATGTGTGGGGGCATTGTACAAACATGAGCACATTTATTTATCTGTCAGATTAATTTTATTATGTGTCTGTGAAAATTATATTGTAATTTTAGTTATCAAAATAGAATACAGAATTGACATACTTTGTTAATGTTGGAAGTAAATTTAATAGAATATTTAGCTAATCTTATTTTTTAAAAATAATTTGTGAATAGTTCAATATATGCCTATAGATCTTTCAATTATTATATATATATATATATATATATATACTGTAACTCCCAGAGATGTGGGAAGAAATCAAAAGCCACCATGTTGGATTCCAAAAACCAACAATTATAATCTTCCCACATGATCAGGGAAGCAGGTCATACAGCATCACTGAAAACAAACTAACAACTTAATCTTACAGAAGAGCAATGCTGGCTGGAACAAAGGTCACACAGGACACAGCTGGCCAGTAAAATCATACTATGGATTTCCCACCCTATGGAGAATGAGCACTCTTATGTAGACAAATTACTATGCAAATATTAAAACTTCAGATTCTTCTTATATTTTAAATCTTATCTCAGGTTCTTCTTATATTTCAAATTTGTATACTAAGTCTACATGCTATCTATATCTCAGGGTTCATTCATGTACTTGATACAAGAAAAATGATTTTGTGATGAATATTTTAACATTCTTAAATGCAATAACTATTTAAATTACACATAGAATATTTTGACATCTTATGATTCTATTATATGACATCTTGTGACTTAGGGAAACAAAAATGCAAATATGCAAAATCCAATATCTTAGCACTTTAGGTAACACATGGCTAGCATATAAAATACTATTTAATATTTCAAAATTTCTTTTTATATAAATATTTAATTTATATCATATATATATATGTTGAAATGAAGACTTTCACGGGTTACATATATAAACGACATATTTTGCGGGTTCATCCGTGTTAAAATTTTTTTAAATATTAATATTCCAACATTTCGACTTGGTCACACAAGTCATCCACTGGGTGATAAAAAGTAGAAAGACGGTTGTAGAGGTGCTACAATCACTGATTTGAATAAACATTAAAGTTCCACAAATAGCAAAAATGTTAAATTTAAGAAGGTTTTTTTTTTTAAAAAAAAATCTTTCCAAATAGGAGGAAGTTTGCATTAATCATCTTGCTTATTGATACAATCTGGCCTTTTAAGTATATCAATGGCTTCTCTAATTTTGCACTGGTAGAGATTATCACATCTGGACATAAGGAAGTTTGCGTGTATCATCTTGCTTATTGATACAATCTGGCCTTTTAAATATCTCAATGGCTTCTCTAATTTTGCACTGGTAGAAATTATCATGTGATAATCTCTACCAGTGCAAAATTAGAGAAGCCATTGAGATATTTAAAAGGCCAGATTGTATCAATAATGTGATAATCTCTACCAGTGCAAAATTAGAGAAGCCATTGAGATATTTAAAAGGCCAGATTGTATCAATAAGCAGGATGATACAGGCAAACCTCCTCCTATTTGGAAAGATTTTTTTAAAAAACATTCTTAAATTTAACATTTTTGCTATTGGTGGAACTTTAACGTTTATTCAAATCAGTGATTGTAATGCCTCTACAACTGTCTTTCTACCTTTTATCATCCAGTGGATGACTTGTGTGACCAAGTCAAAATGTCGGAATATTAATATTTAAAATTTTTTTTAACACGGATGAGCCCACAAAATATGTCATTTATATATATATATTAATATCTTCAAGTACAAACCTGTACCAAGTACTAAAAGAAAAATAATGCAGCAAGTAGAAAGGGTAATTTTATGCTACCCACAGCATTACAAAATACACTTGAAATAAAGATGAATTAACATAGTATGTGTCTTATTATAATGCATGCATGATAAATAAAATAGATAAATAAATTTTATGTGAGTATTAAAATGTGCTCTTTTAAAATAATGAATAATAAAACATTATATTAGACTTTCTGGATAATAAGTGTAATAGTGGCAACAGAACAGAAACGTATGTAATAAATAGCAAAAATGTTTATTTACAGGATAATAATAATATTTAATACAATAAATATTTACAGTAAATATTAATTTAAATCTAATAAATTGCACTAACAGAAATAGTGGTATACTTTGACATAAAATATTCCTTTCTGAAACATTCCTACAAAATTTATAATAAAAAATTTGTAATACCCAAGGTCTCACATTTTATTTGATACTATCTCACTTACTATTATGTCCACAGGCTAAAATAACACACATATATGCCTATACACAGACCACTAGCATGATAGTAAGTATATTATAACACTAACAGTCACAACAAATTTATCATGGAATTGTAAAGATAGCTTAATATTAAACAAACATAAACAAAACATTACAATTCTACTAATACCTATGAGGGTTGAGGAAATAGATAAGTTTATTACTTACAATTATACTAATACACTTAAAATTAAACTATAGTACAACTAATAAACTAATCTCAAAGATAGACATACCTTAAAGTATTCACAAACATTAAAATGCACACTAATATTAAGTTATAGGCATAGTGGAGGAAAAATATATGAATAGAACACCTAGTAGCTTGACCTGACCATGCCAAAGTAAGAAAGCCATGCTCTCTCATTGAGGGTCTTATAAAGGGTCACCTAGTAACTTGATGTGACAATGCTGGGACAAGAAAGCCATGCTCTCTCTCATGGAGGGGCTTAATGCATACAAAAACAATAAAATATCCACATAAAAATGCCTAAATTGAGACCTATTTCCAAGCAGTATACCAATTAATAACCACACTAGACATGAATTTAATAAGAATAAATAAATAATCAAATCACACACACTTTCAAATGCATAATAACACATCTATTTGGTCTATCACTATATGTAACTGACACATCATGATTGCATAATAACATTAAATATTAAAACTTTATAAACTATCTAAACTTACACACACCAACTTCCAAACATTTCATTCATCATCATACATCAAATATAAAAGGCTGTTTTTACTCTTGGTGCACAAATGCATTCTATTATATTGGAATAATAATTCAGACAACTCTTAATGTTTTATGTTTAAAATAAACCTCTTACCTAGATGTTTTTTTTTATCGCATCCATTTAAAATGTAAACCATTGTAAATATACCTCATAATATCATAACTAATATAATAAGAAAATATACATAAATTAAACAACTATAATTACACAATAATAAAATCATTTCTAATTTGTAAAACATATAAATATATGCTATATTTGCTTACCCATTTAAATTAAGAATTAAAAGTTCTTTCATTTTTAAAATGAAATTAACCTTTTCAATTGAGGAATTCTTTTATTATTTTCTTTAATAAAATATATCACAACCCAGTCTTTCATTATGATAGATAAAATAAATATGCACACAAAAGTCCAAAGCAGGAGTTCATTGACAGCATTATCTGTAATTTAAATATAAATTTAAAGAGAAATGAGATGAGAGCGAGAATAGTAAGGTTGATGTTAAATAAGTAATAAATAGTTCCTTTATAAAGTTAAACACTATTTTATTAAAAGCATAAAGTGAATTTGAATTATTTCTTCTTTAGCAAGGCAATGGAAATATGCTTTAATAATTAGCTAGATGAATTCTAAATTAATAAATTATAATAATAAAGTACAGTATTATTTTAACTGCATTAACAAAATATTTTATAAAATATTAAGAAAGTCAATCTGATGTTTTTCTTCTTTAGAATTATATAAAGCAGTTGAAAACTATCATATTTTGTCTTGTTTTAAAGACTGGCAGTTAGTTTTAAACAATTCACTACTGCAACTCTTTTGGTTTGATAAAAATATAACACTTTTCAAACTTATTTCTAATAAGTTAATAATGATAACTGAAAGTCTATAAATAGGATACAATAAATATATACACATCTCAACATCTTATAGGTTTCCAATAACTTTTTCCATTCAAAATGCTTTATATTTTTTTTTAAAAAATAATATAATTTTTGCATCTTTCAGTGATTTATTACTTCATGAGATAAAGACATACAGGAAAGTAGCCCCACTTAGATAATTTTTAATATTTTACCACATTTAAACTGATAAAAATAATCAACAATTTAAAATAAGATGAATTTAAAATTTTTAAACTGATTAAATCAAAATAATAGATACTATAAGAACAACCATGTGTTAATGTGATTTTCATTTCTTTGTTTTACTTTTTATACACATGTGCATGTTTTACTTTTTACTGCAGAATTTAGGATTTTTAATATTAGTGTAATTTTAAGCCTTTAATTGACTTGATCTTGAAGTTTTACTAGTCAAGACATCCAAGAATAGATTTTTAAACACATGACATCTAGACAGATAATTAACACATAAAATTAATTATATTAATTTTATTTAATTACCAAAGAAACACTTTAATAAAAATTATTTACTTAATTAAGCTAATATCTTCATTTTGAAATAAGCACCCTTTTTTCTCACTCTATTTAAGAATTCTTTAAGATTATCATTGTTTAAAGTACCTTTTAAATATATATATATATTACTTTTAATAATCCCTTTTAAAACTCTCCAATCTTTCAAGACACATGCACAAACACTTACATATATATATATATATATATATATACTAGATATAATCAATATTTTAAAAGCATTTTGAAAACTAAAACTTATCTTTAAGCTCAATGTCTCAAATTCTAACTTTAAATAAATGTTACTTGTATTATAATACTTTATGAACTATTTTAAATGTATCTTATTTTGAAAACTAGCAAAACAGAAAATTTAATATACTAAATCATACTTTACAAACAGCAACAAAAGCTTTATTTATTGCAATTAATTTAAAACACAACATATTCTAATTTAATTCTTTATTCAGGTTTAAACTATCATATTTGGATTTTTAACCAAATATTAAATAATTTAATTGACATTACTTTAGCAAATTATCATCCAAGCATGTTTAACACTTTATTTTACTAATAAATTAGAAGACTTAGTTAAGGGTTTATATAGCTTAACAACAATGAAGTTTATTTATTACAGAATTATGTTTATTTAAGAAAAAAAATTTTTTTTAAAAATCTTACAAATTATATTTAACCCTTGTGGGATAAATATACAGTTACAATAATTTGTTTGTGAAAAATTGTATTCATTGTTATAATGTTAATTTTTATTTGTTATACAATATTAAACTAGTTTAAATTAAAGTTCTGTGTCAGATATAATTTTTATTCTTTAAAATACACATTATACTAGATCATATATTTTATATATGTATACATGTTAATTGGGTATATCACAATCACTAGATCATATATTTTATATATGTATACATGTTAATTGGGTATATCACAATCAAAGATATGTTTTAAAAACCACATGAGATTTTCAGAAAAGGTAATATGGCATAATGGAGAAGACAGTTCTTTTAAGGAATAGTAGGGGCTTCTTCCTATAATAAATACAGTTGTCTTTAAAAAATATAAAAGCTGGATTTCATCATATAACTCTTTATGCAAATATATAAATCTGGTATCTCAAACATAGTGACCTGAATTGTGTCTCATGAAACTATAAAAGACCTAGATTTCATATTTACAATTTGAAAGATATGTTCTGATCTCAACAAAAATGTCTCATGAAATTATGGCGACCTAGTTTCTCACCATTAACATTTATCAAGTGTATGTGTACTGATTTCAACAAATATTCCTTCATATATATTGTCTGCTTAATATATGGCTATATTACATTTTCACAAGTATATGATGTAAATAAAGCCTTTTTTTGTGTTAATCCATATATTATTTTGTTTATTAAATTCTCAACATTTTAATGAAATATCATTCAAGGTTAAGGTCTTAATGAAGAACTGTTAGATCTAAAGTAATAACAAGACTGAGATTGACTGTGAAGTAAAGAACAATCATTCTTATATATATATATATATATGATGGATGCTTATTCAGATTAAATGGATTAACAAATTTTTTTATTTTTTTCAGTTTAATAATTATTTGATTTCAAGTCGATTTTATAAAAAAAGAGATAAAATAAGTGGATTTCATAAGACTAGAATACATTATGCTTCATCATATTTATTTAAAACATTAAATCTTTTTAATATTTCAATAAATTCTCTCATGGTTCTCAAATCACACTTTCCCAAATTAGCAAGTATTCTAGCATTATCAAAATCAGGTGTGTGACCAATTTTTAAAAAAGGCAAAGTAAAAGCTGATGTATTTAACCTTTGATTAAAAACATTTTTATGTTTCCTAATTCTGACATTAATTCATCTATTAGATTAACCTACATAGCTTTTTGAGACTGTGAATATGGAATTTCATAGACACCCTAGATTTATGGAAAAAACATTTTTTTTACTAGTGGAGAAGGTAGTCTTAATATAGAAATTAGATAGATTTCTACTGATCTTATTAGTGACTCCTTTAATATAAGGTAAAATAACTCTATGAACTAGTTGAGTTATCAATCTCATCATTTTTTTTCTTCTTAGTATCAATACCATGTAAAGCATTATATAGATTTATTATTATAACCATTAGAAAGTAGAATGCTTTTGTTAATTATATTTCTTGAGCAAGATGCTCTCCATTAGACAAACTATATTTTCTTATCAAAAGGATTTTTGCCATAGAAAATATATGAGCAGGATAATGATGAGAATTATTGTCAACTTTATTCTGGAATGTTAAGTTAATCGTATAATAGAAATAACCTCATGTTCAAAACGTTTCTTATTTATATACACACACATATATTAAACTGTTAAATAATATACAAGTTTAAAATAAATAAAATTTAAAAAATGCTATTCTTCTATATGATGTATCTAATTCTAGAACAAGTCTCAACTTAAGGAATATAAATAAATAACTTTAAAAAAGAAGAAGCAATAAATGATTATTATAAAATAAAGTTAAAATAAAACTCAATATCACATTAATATATTAGAAAAAGTCTTCCTATTCTAGCTCTTTAATATTATATATATATATATATAATATCTAAAGAGCCTGCTACTAGCTCTAAACAAGCTTAATTTTTTTTTTATGTGATATATGACTGATTTTTACTATATATATATATATATATATATATGTGTGTGTGTGTGTGTGTGTGTGTGTTAAACAAAATACACTAGAATAACTCTACAAAATTAAAAATGCCTATATAAAATGAAAAAAAAAAAATTTATATAGGCATTTTTATTTTGTAGAGTATTTTGTTTATTATATTTATATCACTTGATATTATACATATATATATAATAAAATTATATTATTAATTGAATAATAGTAAGTTTATGTTCAAAGCCATGTGCAAAATTAAATATATACTTAAATATGTGAAATTTGGTTGCATAATTATTTCAATTAATAACTGATTAATCACACAATTTATTGTATGATCTAAACTGATATAATATTTGATCAAAGTTTATCTAATTGTCGGAGATCTTAAAGTGAATTATGTTGGTTACTATAGCGGTGTAGTCTTTTTTGCTATTATAAGTAATATATGTGGAACTAACTTTTACTAAAATAAATTTCATTATGTCGTAATTGCCTAACATTTGTAATACATTAGTTTTTTTTTTTAAGTTTTTTTTTAATAAAACAATACAATGATTTTTAAGCATTTAATGTCCATAATCACAAGTATCCTGAGTCTGCCAATATCAATTATTGATAGATCATGGCTAAGATTATGAACTTTGCCTTTTTAGGCAGTAGCCAATTTTTTTACCACAATAATTATCACCTACTGTACGATCTAGTAATCAATAAATACGAGAATGTTGTGCTTCATAATCCCTATATAATGTTTTATCATTTAATGTTCACAGCAAGTTTGTAGCTTATGGCTTTCATCAGTGAGGAATCTGGATTTGGAGTAGTGCATCTAGATTTTTTGATTTAATGCACCTATTCATTTATCTCTTTAATTAACTAAAAAGCTATCAATCCAAACTAAAAACACAATAATATTTTCAATCCAAGCTTATTTGCATATATAGTCATATAGATCTGAATCCAATTCAATATCTACATATTTGTGTGTCTTTGGTTTTTTTTTAATAACCATAGTCATGTTTATCCTTTGTCAATGATTACTGTTACACCATTACAACATAACAAGACCATCCTTTTTATGTTTATGCAAGCTGTTTTAACAACTTGTGTAAACGGTAAAGTAATAATGTGATGTTTTTTAACTTTGCCTTTTTCTGATGATTAGTTCATGGGTAAGAAATCGAGCAAAATTGAGACATTTCCCACAGTTATTATATTGTTGGCAACATTACTATGGGTTATAGCATACAATTGTTTCATTGCATATGGTCAAATAAGAAAACTAAACAAAAATAAAAATATTCAGAAACCACTTGTGTATTGAAACAATCAATTAAAATAATTAATTTGTTTTAACGTTGACTAATATTTGATGTGTGTATCTAAAGATAGCTTGAAATAATTAGGCAAAAAAGTATTGTATTAAAATAAATATCATTGGTGAATGGATACTTTATAAATGATGTTATATTAACTTAAAAATAATGGAAATATATTATCTGCAAAATAATAATGATAATCATTTATTCACAAAAAATAATAAGATATATTTGCTTAAGAGATTATGATATTCGACTAACAAAATAAAAGATTAAGTAAAAATCAATAAAGAAATGTTAAGCTGTTAAATTCAGCACCCTACCTCTGCACTAAATCAACAGAATTACAATTATGAAACAAGTAGTTGCATTATTTATCATAGAATATAACGCACACATAAATATATCAATTATTATTACTGTTCATTTAGATATTAAAGGAATATTTCATTTACAAAGAAAACGATGATCTCAAGGAAATGAACTCGAAAAATATCACTTAGACAATTTTATATTACTCTTAAAAAGTTGTTTATATTGTTTAAAAGTTTGAAATAATAGCATTTTATTTGTAATTGTAAGTTGGATTATAAATTCAACTTTATTTTAAACTTTTCACATACATCCAACTATTATTAATAACGTAGATTATATACTAATTTGTGAGCTATTACTAGTAGTTAAATGTATTTGAAAAGTTTAAATAATGTTTGAGTTTTCTTTAAAAAATGTTTTATAATTAAACTAGACGAAAATAGTTTAGCATATTATAAATTTAACATATTTTAATATAATAAATTTTAACCAGGAACAAAAATTGTTAGTCCATAATTAATACTATCCCCCCTCTAATCCTCTTCACAGTATATATATATATTTAGACTATGAAAATATAGAAATCTAATAAAAAGAAAAAAAAATTCTGATGTAAAATTTCTCTACAAAACTACAAATAAATTATTGACATTTTTAGATTGAAAATACCAAAAATGATAGTTTCGTTTACTTTCATAAGACCAGAATAAGTTGTTATAAATTATGTTCAGACTTCAATGCATAATCTTATTTTATTAGATTTTAAATTTGTTTAAATATATTTCAAAATCTTCTCTAAAGATAACAATTTACAAACAATAACCTGACTGCCAATTTTTACTGTATGATAACTGCTGTGTGTTTGTGTATGTATATACTAATTAATATAAACCGTGTGCAAACTGTCTAAAAAGTTTATATATATAAAATAACACAATAAATGTAATATAAATATCATGAATTAAGAAACATATATACAAGTTAAAAATGAATAAATAATATAAGGACTTTATTCCTTCCTTCCGATGGTATGACTACTCTGTCTCCCATTAATATGCAACCTTTACTAAAAGACACTATTTCTATTGGTTCAAAAAGCCGATGCCATATTTTGTAGTTTCTTTGTTGGCCAGCCATTCCTGATCCAGTTCTTTAGCAGCCTGTATCCTTTATCTTCCCTCATCCATTTTCTCATTGTTTCACTGTTGAGGATTTCAGACTTCATAGAATCTATATAGTTGATCTCTATTTCCTACATTCGAGGTTCCCATCTGAAGGGGTTTCTGGACAATGCATCTGCATGCTGAATTTCTTTTCCTTTCTTGTGTACCAGTTGGTAGTCATATGCTGCTAGTATATTCCTTATTCTCGGGTTCAGATAAATTAGTGGAATTTCTTTAATCTGAATATTATTGCCAGTGTTTTTTTGTCTATTTGACTGTATTTTCTCTCAGCCTTGGAGAGGGTTCTAGATGCATATTTAATAGGTCATTCTCCATTATTGCATGGATGGCAAAGGGCTGCCCCCACTCCCCATTCTGAGGTATCTATGGTTAGAGTTACTTCTTGATTATTGTCAAAGTGGATTAACAATTTCTCTGATGCCAGTAGATTTTTTGTGTGGCCAACAGCGCCATCATGTATTTTTAACCCCAGCCACTTTTGATTCTTTTTCAGTAACTTAAACAGGGGTTTTGCTATGTTAGCTTTATTCTGTAGAAATGGTCAAAGTAATTAATGAGGTCTAAAAAGACCTGCAGATCTTCGACATTCTTTGGTGTTTTTGTCTTTTGTACAGCATTTACTTTTTCAGGTGAAGGCCATTTCCCTTTTCTGGAAATTACATATCCTAGAAACGCTAATTCTTTTGTGTTTCATACACTTTTCTCAGCATTGTTTTATTCTGAAGTTGTTTAATTTCCCTGCAAACACTAGTCACTTTTAGATGCAAGCTCTCCTCCAAGTCTGCTGTTATTAATATGTCATCAAAATATGGTATAACGCCCTCAAATTCCTGCAGTGGTGTGTCAATTTCCACCTGGAATATATTTGGGGCTGTTGATATGCCAAATGGCAATCTATTATACTTAAGTCTGAAAGGTGTTGTGATTGTTAATATTTTGGCCATTTTCCCTGACACTGGAATTTGGGGAAACGCTAAATTTAAATCCAGTTTTGCAAAATGTGATACTTTTTGTAGGCTTGACAATACCTCTCTTATACTTGGTACTGGGTTCGTCCCTTTATTTAGAAGCTTATTTATGGTTACTCTGTAATCACTGCATATGCGTATGTTTCCATTGGGTCTTGTAACTATGACTATAGGTGTTGCCCAGTCTGTTATTTCTACAGGTGTCAAAATGCCTTTATTGACCAATGAATGGATTTTCTCTTCTATTTTTCTTCTTTGTGCATATGGTATCTTTCACAGTTTACAAATTGTGCAGTGTGCATTAAACTAGTTCCACCTCTATAGGATTTGTGTCTATCATGTCTAATTCATCGATAAATAGGTCTGGATATTTATTTTTTAATTTCTCTTTCAGGGGAGATTTTTTTTATTATGTTAACTTGAATTCCAATTGCTTGGAATCAGTCTCTGCCTATTATAGGGCTGAATCTCCCTTGTACTATGTATAACAGTAATGTATTTAGTTTATTATGGTATTTAACCAGAGTTTGTATTTTTCCCATTAGGTTTAATGCATTTCCACTTACATCATGGGCTTTTACGCTGATTTTTCCAGTATTAATCCAGGGTTCATTGTTGATAGTGTTCTCCAATCTATGTCTGATATTATAGATATCACTGAGCCATTATCTATTTCCATTTTCATTTTAATGCTGTAAATTTCCAATTCGATCATAAATTGTTGTTGTCCCTCCATGCTTGTATTTCTAATAGTAAAATTATTATTCATTTTACCTCCCCTATTCTTTTGACTCCACTCTTTTCCTTGATTTGCATATATATCAGGTTTTCTACATACACATGCAATGTGTCCCTTATCTCCATATTTAAAACACATTTCTTCCCCCCCCCCACACTCTTTTGCTCTGTGGTTAGTTTTTCCACAGCAATAACATGCCATTTTATTTCCCTTTTCAAAATCTGGTTTGCATGGATTACTCCGATTACTGTCTGTTTTATAAATCTGGGTATTTATCTCTTCAGTTGTATTTTTAAAAGCTTGAGCTTGTTCAGTTATCAGTTCATAAGTCATTTCTTTCTGGATTGTACTCTGGTATTTTAAGTCGGTATCCATTAATAATTGTTTTCTCAATCTGTCACTGTACATATCCCATAGTAATTGATCCAGGAGAATTTCTTCAATATAGTCTCCATATCCGCAATCTCTAGCCAATTCTCTAAGGGTTAAATTATAGTCTTTTATCGATTCCTCTTTAGACTGTTTCCTATTCCTTAGTTTTAACTGGGCTATGTGACAAGATGGCCGGGGGCTAAAATTCTCTGTCAGTTTCTTGACTAACTCTTCGTATTCTATTTTGTCAGTGGAGTCAAAAAGCTTATTGACAATTTCTATAACTTTTTTTTCCTGAGAAGCACAAGAGTGCTGCCACTTTCCTCTTGTTTTCTTGTATATCATTCAGATAAAAAAGTTTTCTATCTGTTTTATATATAGTGGCCATTCTGCAGTGTTCTCCACATCAAATTTGCTTATGGCTCTTTGTCCAAAAGGCGATATTTCTACTTTTACTATACTTTTAGTTGTTAAAAAAATCCTCATCATGTTTGGATCAGATTTTAGCTTTATCCCAACAGATATGAATGGCAATATTCTCAAGAATTACTCTACTTCATTTTTAATAACAATAATCCAATGGTTTCAATTTAAGAGGAAGTTTAATGGACAAAACAATTATTTTGGCAATACAGACTATTAATACTTTGCTTATCTATAATACATTATAACTGTAAACAGATTATTAATATTTTGCTTATATATATATCACAGTCAGTTAGTCTCTTGCTTACTCACAATGCTCATGAGTATCTCCTAAAGTTAATTTTCTTATTCAGGCTAATTCTCCTGCAGTCTTCTCGCCTTGGCATACAAGAATTATTTTTAAGACCCTGGGTCTGCAAAAATAAAAAACTCTCTCCCCCTCTGCTACTGGCAGTATGCTGATTTTCTATGCAAGACAACAAAAACTGCCACCCCCTCCCCAAATAAAAAAAAAAAAACGTTCTTTTTTTCCTTTGTTTTCTGGAGTAATCTCTTATTCATTTTATTTAATTAATTCTTTTTGGAATTCGATTATTGATTAATTATTGACAATCAGATTAATTATGGGAAATCGAATTCCTGCTTAATCAGATTTTCTTTAGTTTTATTTCTCTACTGTTTTAGTAATTATTTTTATTCTTAAATTATTTCTAGCTGGTTGTTTAGAGACACACATTTAATTAGTGATTTTATTAGTGATTAGTAACTATTCCAGATGTAAAGCATTTAAATAAAGTAACTTAGGATAACATAACATCAATTTCTATTTGATGAGTCTAATATTTCAGATTTCGCGTTAACATCGCAGGTAGTAGTTTATTGCATACATATTTTTAATATATATTCTAATCATAAAATTGGATAATCTTAGGAATTAATATTTTCAAAAGAGCGTAATTATCAATACTAATTTCATTAACAGTTAGTTCATATGCAATAATCATTCCATCAGTTATTTTTCCAAATTTCCATGCATTTAAAACTATTCCCATGGTAGTTTACATATGATTTGGATCTCAAATCTGATAACCAGAAAAAGTTCAATTAATGTAAATGAATATTAATTATAGGGGATTTGAACACAGACTTCCAGCTCCCTTCAGCTATCCACTCTATCTCATATAACTGACACACATGATCACACATATGCGAAAAAGATTGTATTTCGTTATCTGGAACAAATGATGAGAGTTGATTCAGCACGAAATATGTTTATTGGAGATCATTTTTTTTTTTGCATGTGTGCGGTCATATGTATCAGGTAAATGAACAAATAATCAAAATAAGATTGATTATTTATTTGTGTATTTGTGATAGCATTATGGACAAATAATGTTGGATACTTGACCATTATAGTAAGTATGTATTAGTTGTATGAGATATGGTGGATAGCTGAAGGGAGCTTAAAAGTCTGTGTTCAAATCCCCTATAATTACATCTAAACTCCAAGTTTATAATGTATACTTGTATTCAAATATTATAAATGGATATATTTAAATATTTTTTAGTATATAAAGGATATACTTATTCCTTCATATTAGATTATTGTAATGACTCCATCATTTATTTATGTTAATCTATAAGTTTTAAATATCTTGTGTTCCAATACTTAAGTAAAGGAGTTGGGAATTTTCAACTATGTTGAAATCATAACATATAATAACAACATTTCACTCTTCTTACACTTTAAAGCAAAATATATTTTAAGTGTAAGAAGAGGGAAATGTTATTATATGTTACATAAAAAAAAGCAAAAATAAAGAAGAAAGAGGAATAGAAAGGATTGAAGATTATATTAAAATGTTGAAATCTTCAAAAAACAAAATATCCACACAACATATCTAATCTATATTGAATGAAATTTTAAAATAAACAATTTTTATTTTCACAAAAATCATAAGCAAACACATGATGTTTTTCAGTTAGTTACCATGCCAACTGATCATTACTAGTTGGAAAATGGGCATTAACTATTATTAGATTAATAGTAAAGTCATGAAGGAAAACAATCCATGTTCTTACCACACAATTATCAAGACAATTATGTATTATACCTCTCTTGAAGGTCTCTTTATAATACATTGTAGGAGAGTCATTTTAACTGCAATGGGCTATTAAAAGGCTGTTTCTATTTATTTATGTATAGATCAGTAATGCAAAAACCTATAAATGATTGCTTCCTTCACTGGTAGAAAACATCACCAAATACATTTTTTATTGTGTGAAAAATCAAATTAAGAATTGACAGTAATACAGTGGAGAAATATTTCCTACAATCAGTTAATAAGTTCAATAAGAATATCCTGATTTATCAAAAAAATAATACTTTTACTTGATTTAATATTTAAGTCCAGAATAAATTTTTAATAAGTTTTAAACAAACCTACTAATTCATAGATTGACTTTATATCAAGTATTAATTTTTTTTTTAAAAAAAATTATATCAAAGATTTAAAAATTATTAAATTCTTTTTGTCATTTTAGTTTCTTGTTTTCTTTGATGTTTTATACTTTTTCTCACTCATATCTAAATCATTATCTTTATTTTTCAAGGTGTCATATTTTAATTTTTGGCCACATTAATAATTTTCAGTATGATGCTAACAGTATCAGAAATACCAGAATCATTCTATGGATTTATCAATATATTACAATTCACTTGAATAGGAAATTAATTTGTTTCAGGGTAAAAAATTATGATTGATCTAATGAACTTTAATTGAATTACTTTTATTCAACTGTTATCTCTTCAACCATTCCTTGTTTAAAATGAATGAATTATAAATATTAGCTTTCATTCTTTTTTTCATTGGTGTTCTAATCTGAAGTAATCAGAATTGATTGTTAACATTATGATCTATATTAGATTTTCCATGGGCCATTATTTGAGACAAGATTATTTTTTTTTTGGAAAATACAGATGTGACCTATTTTATTAAACCAGTCATATAATAAACATCTACCACTGGGAAATTCTGATCTTGCATGTTCTGGTCTGAAACTCTTAAAACAATTTATTTGAATTCTCTCAAGATCATATTATAGGGAAGATTATCAATAGTTTTCTCATGTGCCAATTTAATTCAAATTGAAAATGATTCACTTTTGTAGATATATTATAGCTCGATATTATAGTGAATTTGTGCTCAAGGGATTTCTGCAAAGTTTTTGAAAAAGAATCCTATAAATAAATGAATAATATATTGTGATATTATTAAATATGATATCCTTTAATATGTGCAGGATTATTTTCTTGAATTTTTTAAATATTGTGCTAGTTTTCACCTCAGTGACAACACACTCAGAAAGTCTCTTGATGGCTACAGAGAGACCAAATCAATAATACACATTGGTCCAACTTTTAATTAATGATATCCCCAGAATAGGGACTATATGTGAACAATAGAATAAAATGAAAATATCAATATTTTTGAAATTCTATGAAATAAAAAGCTATTACCAATAGTTGTTTAATTTAGCAAAAATAATACAATAAATTTTTTATTCCACATTTTTGTCTGTTAGAGAATTTTTAATTTTAATATATAGCTTTAGGTTATATTCTTCATTTGTAAAATTCATACTTAGTTTTTCTTTTGCCATCTTTTTAATAATTATATTCCTAATCAATTCTAACATAGTTCTTTTTGTGTATGACTTTGGTTTTATTCCACTGAGATATCAAGGACCAATTACTTGATACTTCAAATGTCCTTATTTCTAAATCATCACAAAACATTTTTTTTTTACTATTCTTGGTTATAATGTTATAAAAAAATACCAATGTTATCAGAAAAGAGGCTATCAAATTGAAATGTTCTAGAAAAAATTTCCAAATTACTGTATTAAAAGATTCTGATATGGTAAATGGCAAATAGAAGATACAATTTGTGCAAAGTAGTAGACTAAAATTTCTGAAACAACAGTAAATCTTCAACTATTGCTTCAGGATTCTTATTTTAATTTACCCCAACTATCTCAATTTTTTATAACAATAATTTAAATTTATGAATTTTCTCTAAAATATTTCAGCATAGTAGCTTCTTTTTATTTATTTATAGAAATATAGAATATTTTATTCTAAAATTTGGTTACAGCTTATTACAGAATTAGACATAGAATACATTAAAGGATATTCTGAGAGGTGAAAGTTCAATATTGACACATCTCGCATGGCACAGTCTATAAGGACTAATATGACGCATAAAGGCAAAGGAATGAGCCCGAGATTTAGTGTCTTGGTGGTATGTGATTAAGCTTGCATGTCTCAAAATGTACAAAGATAGTTCTAAACTTGTGTCCATACAAAGCCACAGCTTTGTACAGGTAAACTGACCCTTCAGAATGGAAGTTAATGTCATAATACTCAGGAACTGGGCAATAAGTTTGAGGAGTAAGGCAAATCATAATCAATCCCAAAGGAAGGCATGCAAATCAGCCCCTAATCATTTCCAGGATAGGTGATTTCTATTCAGGTATGAAAGGGATCAGCTTTTGGGAGGCAAATCAATTAGCTTCCATGTGGCATCATAGATGTAGGAGGGGGCCAAATTCTGTCCCTCTTCCAAATTTTTTCCATTTTGTCAATATATAAATCAAGTGGATGCTCCAGTACATGAACATATCTCTGGTATGGATCCACACAGTATATTGTCAATGAGAGTAGATAAGGAAGGCATTTTGCCATTTAGCATAAAGTCTATAAGGTCTCTGTAGGGTTGAAGATAAACACAATGGCAGAGGAGGTGAAAAGAAGTTTCCTCTTCTCTGAGGCATATGGTGCAAGTGGAATCTATATTTGAGAATCCTCAGTGATGTACAAGAAAGTGTATAGTAAGCAAGGTGTTGAGGTTTATCTTCAACAGGAAATCAAAGAATTTGGGCTCAAAGAACCATCGCTTAAATTTTTTGATTAGCAGATGGTTGTTGAGCCAGAAGAGAGTCGATCCTGCAGAAACATGAAGATTAAGGATGTAATAAGCTTCCCAGAAATTGATTTTCATTGAGGATGGCTTGTTAGGAATAGTAGTAAATTTGGTGATAAGGGATGTGAGGGTTGCCAGCCAACCAGTGCTATTAGGGGAAGGCTTGTCTGTGGGAGTGATCTCTGTAAAGGGTGAGGAGTTGGGATACTGCAGGAACATTCTGTAGAAAGAGTTGTAGGAACATTGAAATATAAATGTATCTATGGAATATAAGGATAACCCATTGAACTTTGTGTGTTTCTGTAGCCTCTCAAGCTGATGGTTGCACTTTTGCCCCCAAATCACTATTGCCCACATCAGATCCTCCAGGCAATCTAGACTGGTGGTTGTGCAGCTCAACATACCCTTTTAACTTTACTTGGTGAGCATGACATCTCTACTGGAATCATCAATATTATTAGGAACCTCCTCTACAATCGTGAAGTGAGCATCTTGCTGAATGGGAAACTTTTCCCTCCCTTCTCCACTACATTCTTCATTTCACAGGTCTCTCCTCACAGTGCCTTGTTTTTCATCACTTACCTCAACCTTCTGCTCCTTCGATTTGAGAGATCTCTTTCTAGCACCCATATCCGAACATTACATACATCTATTCACCACATCCCCTATATGGACAACTTGACAATTTTTCTTCCATCAAAAAAATTAATCCCCAGACTTCTATCAGTGCTTAAGGAGTTCTCTAATCAAACTAGCCTCCAATTTAATATGGCCAAGTCATCCATCTGGCATTTATCTTCTGGTAAGAACATTCCTGGTTCATTTGCAGCAAAGTCTCAGAACTTCTTAGCTTCCCTATATTTGAATCCGCTTCTGCCATGAGGAGATCTGTCCAAGATAAGCTACTTCAATCTACACAGAAAATTACATCCTTCCTTTCCAAAGTTTACATGTCCATGTTTGCCAAGTTCTCCCTTATCAATATATTAATATTCCCCAGAATATCCTATTTCACCCCAGTGGTCAATTTCACCAAGGTTTTCATCAGGAAGATACTCAAGATGTGCACTGATCTGATCACAATAATATCAGTACTTTTCTTAATATTCTGATCTGGAATACTGATAAAAGATGTCTTGTTTAGAAATGGTTTAGAACTAGTGATTACTGAAGTAGTGTTTACTTAGTGATTATTGAAATCAGTATTTATTTTAAAAAAGTCACGTTTTCATCGTGTCAGGTTTATAGGTTCTTTTTAATTAAATTTTTAAATTAACTTTCTAGATTTTCAGAAACAATATATATATAATGTTTTTTTTTTCCAGAAATAAAAATTAAAATTATTGTTCATTTGCTCATAGAACTCTTCTTTTCTTTTGGTATATATACTTTTTAAAAAATGCAAATAAGGTTCTTAAATTTCAAACGTAATTGTCGACATTAAAAAAAAAAATGTTAATAGTAATACGAATTTTGAAATACATAGGTACTAGACTAAACCAAATTAAACACAACTTTCCAAATGTCATATACCGTTGAAATGAATTTACTTGAATATTTAAATTCACCTTATAAGTACCATTTTGTGAACATTAATAAAATATAAAGAATGTCATGCATGAATATATAAAAAATTATAGATTTACTTGATGATTAAAAGATATACAATAATTTTTGATTTAATAAACTGCGATTGTTGTAAAACAAATATTTTCTAAAAATAAAATATTTATAAGATAAATTTGAGCAATATACATGTAGGCGTTCTCTCCTTCATAGTATATAAAAATCATTAGGCAATAATTTTTAATCATTATCAATAGTAGTTTATTATCGCTTATCACCTTGTTAATATAATTTATTATAACATTTTATTATGTAAAGATAAATCATAATCTTTAATGAGCCTTTTATATCATTAAGATATATATATATATACTGCTAAAATCTGGTATTAATTCAAACCAGCTGACTTCACATTTTCAATTATAAATAGTAGAGAGAAGAGCAATCTGTTACTCTTTGCTCGAGCTTTTTTTTTTTGTTCACAAAAGTATTTAAAATAAAATATTCCAATCAACACATTTGTGAAATTAAATAAATGTCAGTGGCAATTTTATTTTACTTCGTAAAAATTTATTGTTAGTTTTGCAAATATATTGCTGAAGGACTAACAGATAAAAGAATTCAGTGATAAATACTACTTTCAAGATTTATATATTTTAAATATCAGATAGCTTATAGAATTATTATTTTTAAATGTCTGTCTGGAGATTTATTTAAGATCAGGAACTAGACTAAATATGTTAATAAAATACAGAAGCAAAAATTACAAAGTCTGTTAGTAAATTACAGCAATATTATAACGAAAAAAGATTATCTCTATAATAGTCAAATTTCATATATCAAATAAACTTGAATTTTTTTTAAAAGTGTAAATAACATAACACAATAAAAGTAAATTACTGATCATTTTACACACATACACACACGCTTAGTGTTGTTAGTACAGTTGTAGAGTGATAAATTCCAAAGCTAAAGATTTCTAGATCAATTCCAGATGAGAATATAATAAAACATATTTTGTTAAGTGCATTAATAGACTGGCAGAATGCTTGGATTTTTCAGTCTAAAGGTTCTTGCATTAATACCGATTCTAAAAAAAAAAAAAACATCAACCACAACTTTAATTAAACAAGAGATGCCATTGTGAGCAGTTTGATATTTGGTGTTCAAATATTACAATGATTCTTACAAGCTAAACCATATGCTTATTTTTATTATATACAACTATAATGTCATTATTTTTTTACTTATCATTATTCTTATTCTCAGCAATGATCATTATTATCTGCATGATTTAGAGCAGTCATAGAGTGGCAGACCATAGAGTTCAAGGTTCATGGATCATGGCTCCAATTTGCCACTTCTGGTGCTCAAACGTCTTATAAAATCCAGAGATATAAACAACCTAAATATTTTATTTATAATAACTAAATGAAAATAATATATACCTATTTATAAATCAATAAATATAAAATAAAGATAAATGTTAAAAAAAACTAAAAAATGTTCAATGGATTTTCTCAAAATATGAAACTAAAGATTGATTATGATAAGTTAGAAGAAGTTAACAACTACAAATACTTTGGTCAGATTATTAATACATATGAAAACACAATGGATGAAATTAATCATAGAATTAAACTTGGGTGGAGTGCTTTTGGTAAGAATAACTTGATACTAAAATGAAATATGCCTATTTGTTTGAAAAGGAAAGTTTTTAATAAATGTATTTTACCAGTACTTACTTATGGATCTGAGACTTGGACACTTAATAGAAGAGCAATACAGAGACTTCAGAGCACTGAAAGAAGTATGGAGATATGCATGTAAGGAAGTAACAAGAAGAGATTGAAAACACAATATATGGGTAAAAGAATGAACATGTGTTACTGACCTCATTGAAAAAATTAAAAGACTGAAGTGGAGTTGGGCTGGATGTAATGCTAGAAGAGATGATAATAGATGGACAATTGAAATCTTAAACTGGATTCCAAGAGATTGTAAAAGACCCAGAAAGAGACCACATGTGAGATGGATGGATGAAATAAGAAAGTGTGCAAGGGTCATGTGAAGAGAAGCTAAAGATCGGAGAAGATGGACTGAACTTGGAGAGACCTTCATCCTGCAAAGAATTGATAATGGTTGATGATGATAATGAAGGCAATAAAAGTAGAAAATTATGAAAACTAGCATATTTCCATATATGCACACAAATACAAATTTTGTGTACAAGTAAACTAAACAGATATAACAACAGTATTATTATTAAGGTTGCTATAGCAAGATTGCAAATTATTTTTAACAATGACAACAGTAGAAAAGCATTTAGCTTTAAAATAAGCTGAAAATTAATTAATATTTTCTTTCATTGACAGCCATTCATCTAAAAGTATTCTGTTCTTCAGATTTTCATTAACTATCCTTTTTGATAATATTTTATTAATCTTCTATATTTACACATAACTACAAATGATCAAATGATTGTCTAAAAGTTTAAGACAATGTCATTTTACTTGTGATTCTATATGAGAATATTTCCATCATCTAAAATTAATTGTTAAATGTTTTTGGAATAATTCAAACTTTATGTAAACTTTTCAAATATATTAAGCTGTTTGTCAAACAACATAATTATACAACACAATGTCTTGAATGGTATTATTTTCCTCACTTCATGTGATTTTGGCTTGTCTAGTGACAATATCAACATGGGAATTGAATCTGGGATCTTTACAATCATGAGTATTGAATTTAAAGTGACACTCTAACTAAGTAAGTTATTTCTCTGTCAAAGGCAACAATCAGTAACAATTTGTTATGCTTATCTATGAGGATTACCTTGATTTCTCAATTTTTTCTTAAGGATAATATTAATGAGTGATTTTTAAACATTATGAATTGTTCCCCAGGTTAATTATAGTTAGGAAACCACTCATTAACCTTGTCTTTAAGAAAAAATGGAGAAATCAGGAAGATCCTTAGAGATAAGTATATAAAATTTCTATTGAATTGCCTATTACAAAATAGTCTAGTTAGATAAAGCAACATTTTAAATTCAACATTCATGAATATAAAGTTCTCAAGTTTATCTCATGCTAATTCTGTTATGTCAGCAATGTCTGAAGAAGTAAGAAGAATATCACTTGAAGCTTTATGTTATATACTAACATGTATGCTGTTATTAACAGTTGAATGTATTTGCAAAGTTTAAGTTTATCTAAAGTTTTAATTTTCTAAAATATTTAACATTTATTCTAGATGATGGAAATAATTCAATATATAATCACAAATGGTTCATTTTTCAATAGTTCATAAGAAGTTTTAGGACTGGAATTGACAAAGCAGAGTTGCAATCCATAAATCCTAAGCATCATAATTTGCTACTCTACTATTGCACCAAATATTACAGGGTATCTATAACTAGGAACATGTTCAACCTAATTTCTATTTCTTTTTTTAGTTGATACAAACATTCTTTTCACCATTTTTTCTTAATAAGTTAAGTCAGTTATACTTTTCTCCAAGCATAATGGAAAAGTAGATAATTAATAAATTTAATTCTGGATGATATTCTGAATACGTTTTGTTTTTAAAATCAAGAGGAAGTAATTAAAAAATTTTAAAATTTTATTTCAATACTAAGGGGCTCTGTCCCTACATCTTCAGCACTGACTAAATTCTGCAATTTTCCTCCTTCCCAAAGACAAAATAAATAAACAAAATGCTGATTATGCTTTTATTCCTTTTTTTATTTAACATATTTATTAACACACCTACGTACTACATTTTATTCTTGTTAATAATTGGGTCAGAACAAATTTGCTGTTAAATAAATAATTATTAATAGTTTTATTCACATATGCCTTGTTTCTGCTTAAACATTTTATTTTACCCACACTTAATTATGAAATTGTATATACTAGATTCTTATAAAAGAGTTGCCAAACAGGTTCATAATAAAGTATTGTTTGTCTATGAGAGAAATTCAACTTCCATTTTTTCCAGCATTAAATAAGTGTGTAACTATTTCATATAACACTACCTTTTTTGTTTAACATATATTTAATTATGTTAGAACAAGTTTATTGTTAAATAAATAATTATTAATATTTTTTCAGAATACAGTATTTTTTATTAATGCTTTTTATCTACCAGATATTTACCAACAATTTATCCTTCTTTATAAGAGGCCATTTTAATTGCTTATTAACAATTTACATTTGAGATTTTTTAACAAACTACATCATTTGGTAACACTTCCATTTCACTTATCATTATATATAATATATATATAGAATAGATATTGAATATTATACTTTTTTTCATTATAATGTCATAAACTATATTTAACAAATTGTAAGACTGAACAGAAATCTTAAATTTTATTTTGGAATGTGAAAAACTGGAAAATAAATAATTTAAACGTTGGAATATTTTTTGTTCTTTATCTAAACTGGAAATCTATTTTACTTACCACAACTGGAAAGGCATTATTTTTTATTTCTTTATATTTATGAAATTTTAATGTATATGGATGCCTTGTATACAATCTGATTCCTATAGTAAAGTATGTAGTAAGGCTAGAAAAATTATATATATATATATGATTAAAGTATTGAATTATTAAGATATAGACTCAGGATATTGCCATATTCTGAAGAATATATATAAAAATGCAACAACAACAATTAAATTACATAAGGATACTAGGAAGATTAACATAGAGAAGAGTATATGATAGGATGATTTCCTATCTCCAAAACTTTTTACAGCAATGCTGAAAGAAGTATTTTCTGGATTAAAATGGGAAGCTAAAGGAATAAAATTAAATGGAGATTATTTAAATCATCTAAATTTTGCAAATGATATAGTTGTTTTGCAAATAATGCTTCAGAGCTCCAGAAAATGTTTCAAAAGTTGCCAGATGAAAGAAAGAAAATAGGACTAAAGACAAAAGTAATATTCAATGGATTTTTTAAAAAACTGATAATAATGAGTTATAAGAACTTAATAACTACAGATGCTTGATCAGATTATTAGTATAGGTGGAAACATAATGGATATTAATCATAGAATTAAATTTGATTGGAATGCTTTTAGTAGAAGTAACTTAATATTTAAAGGAAATATTCCTATGTGTTTGAAAAGAAAGGTTTTTAATAAATGTATCTTACCAGTTCTTACTTCTGGATCTGAGACTTGGACACTTAATAGAAAATCAATACAGAGACTTCAGACCACTCAAAGAAGTATAGAGAGATGCATGTTGGGAGTAACAAGAAGAGATCAAAAACAATATATGAGTAAGAGAACAAACATGTGTTACTGACCTCATTGAAAAAGTTAAAAGACTGAAATGGAGTTGGACTGGACATATTGATAGAAGAGATGATAATAGATGGATAATTGAAATCTTAAACTAGATTCCAAGAGATTGTAAAAGATCCAGAAAGAGACCACATGTGAGATGAATGGAAAGAATAAGAAAATATGCAAGAACAATGTGGAGAAGAGAGACTAGAGATTGGAGAAAATGGGTTAAACTTGGAGAGACCTTTATCTTGCAGTGATTGATAATGATATATATATATATATATATATATATATATATATATATATATATCATTATCAATTATATAAATATATATATATATATATATATATATATATATGTAATTTATTAATCAATGTCTGTATTCCAATTATAATAAAATATACATTAATACAGTAAAAGATATTTTAAAAACAAATATATACCATAATTTAATAGAAGTACTTTCAACTATCTATGTAGTCATTATCAACTAGATTCAAATTGTATTACAAAAAACCATTACAAATGTATACAAAAAGAATTACATCATACATCAATTTTCCCACAATTCATTAATTTTTATATTGGCAATCTGTCTATTTATCAAATGTTGCTTTTCATTTTTTATTAACATGGCTTCTTTAATTTTATGTTTATTATTATTTCTTTCAATACACAAAATCTTAACTTTATTAAAATCAAAATCAAAACCATAATAACATGTTACATTATGATCAAAAAATACTGAAGGTGATACATCATCATTTCTAACATTCTCATCTTGATTTTTGTACTTGTTCATATAACAACGAATGCTCCTTTGATCTTTTCCAATCTACACTGAGATTCACCTATATATGCCTTTCCACAAACACACAACCATTTATATATTGCACAACTTTGATTTAAAATACTACATCTATTTTTTTAATTATTTATCAATCTATTTAAATTAGGAGTATTATAAAATGTGACTTGACATATATTTTTATATATCTGTTTTATAAATTTCACTTGTTCATTACAAAAATATATGTTGAGTCACATTTTATACTACTCCTAATTTAAATAGATTGATAAATAATTCAAAAAATAGATGAATCAAAGCTGTGCAATATATAAATGGTGGTGTGTTTGTGGAAAGGCATATATAGGTGAATCTCTGTGTACATTGGAGAAAATATCAAAAGAGCATTGGTTTTTATATAAAGAAGTACAAAAATCAAGATGAGAGAATGTTAGAAATGATGATGTATCACCTTCAGTATTTTTTGATCATAATGTAACATGTAATTATGGTTTTGATTTTAATAAAGTTAAGATTTTGTGTATTAAAAGAAATAATAATAAACGTAAAATTAAAGAAGCTATGTTAATAAAAAATGAAAAGCAACATTTGATAAATAGACAGGCTGTCAATATAAAAATTAATGAATTGTGGGAATATTGATGTATGATGTAATTCTTTTTGTATACAATTGTAACGGTTTTTTGTAATACAATTTGAATCTAGTTGATAATGACTATATAGATAGTTGAAAGTACTTCTATTAAATTATGGTATATATTTGTTTTTAAAATATTTTTTACTGTATTAATTATCGTATTGTTTTGAACAATTGTAAGTATAACAATGCAAACTGCTTTTCTATTTAAATAAAACTAATAATAATGTTACTATATTTTAAATAAATATATATCAAATCAATTGAACTTAAACTGCATTAAAAATTATTTTAAGAAATTATATGACTTACGCAAGTCTTCCTCTATCTGAGAACTATAAAAATTAATATTTTCTGAATCATTCATAAAATAATAATCATTATTAGGAATCATTTAAGACTTATAGAAAAATCATAAATTCTGTTTTTATATTTACCTATTCATTTAAAAGCACATAGTTAAAATTATGGTAATGAGTTAAATTTTGAGAAGATATCTAGAATAATGAAAAAGTTCTAGAAATAAATGAATGGTCACAAACAGCTTTAAAAATATATACTCTTTAAAAAAAAGCCATGTTAAAAATATTAAATAAATCAAGATCATGTCTGATGCAACATTTCAAAAGTGACAAAAAAAAATAACAAAAATAATTTTACATCTTTAATGATCACTAATAATCTTAAAATCTTTATCTAATACTAATTTTGTATTTGAAAATGGTAATTGAAAGAGAAAGTATACTAAGTATAGATAATAAACAAAAGAAGGTTCATTCCAAATGAAAAAAAGATCTTTAATTAGTGGAAATGATTCATTAGATGATATAAAAGATCTCAGAAAGAAAACTATGAAAAAAAAAAATGCTTATAAAAAAATCTCTTTCAATTCGACTTTCTAAGATTTAAAATAAACAGATTAATATTTTTATAAATTTCTGTTTATAGTTTATTCTTACTTCATATTTTTTGTTAGCAAAAAAAAAAATCTTATATCACTAAGAAGAGAGCTGGTATTAAATAAAATTCCAGAACAGATGAAAATGATAATTCTTTAAATTTTTATCAAAACATCAGAATATAACTATAATTAAAATAGAAGATCTCATATTATCTTTAAATTGTAAAATATACCACAATTGATTATCACAAAATAATTAGGAAAAGTTTTAAATAAGTCATTTCCCAGTTAAAAATGAAGAAAGGCAATGTGCATTTTTTGTGCATGGTGATTATGAATGACACCATTCTTGTCATAATATTTACCAGGATTTTTCTAAAAAGTTTTATTCAATCTTCAACTGAAACTTCTACTGCTTTTCTCTTTTATATTTACTATATGTCAAGACATTTCGGCTTTCAATGAAAGCAAATGTTCTAAAAACTTTAAGCAAGTTCCATGCATTTTTCACCGACATAATCTTGATACTCAAATGATTAATCTTTTTCTTAATATTCCAATTCTAATGTCTGCTTTTATCAAATATATAAACAATGCTTTAAACACAATTTTTCATATCAAACACTAGCTAGTAACATACATTTATGTATGTACATGCACGCACCTACCTATTTCCATTTTATTGAATGCCATATAAATTTGATTAGCATCAAAATGATTTTGTACTCTATAAAAATATCTTCATAATTTATATGTGAGTGTTGTTTTGAATACATATGATGAATGAATTACATTTATTTTCATAACAATTTATAAAAAATGATCATTCCAGCTCAAACAATATAAAAAGGTATCACTAACATTATCAGTCTCTTGTGAAAGATATGGCAAACAAATCCAGAAGAAATAAACAAAAAATAAAGATGGAAAGACAAAAAATAAAAAGTTAAAAATAAGTTTTGTCATGACAATAGAAACTAACCCATTAAATACAAAAATATTCACATATAATATATACTGGTACTTTGTTTACTTGACATTTTATGATGTCTTTTAATTTCATCTACAACGACCCTTATTTTTGAAAGACTACGTCAATTTTTTTAACTATAGCTCTCCATTGTATTCTACCATAAGCCATCACTTCCCAAAGAAAACCATCAATGTTGAAGAAAATTTTAAAAATAATTTTGAGATAATTTTTATAATGTAAATGAGATTTATCTCTTCCATATAAACCACACTCTAAAATAAGCCACAACTACTTCTTTAGAAGGTATGCAATTATTTAGTTTACTCTTACTCCCAATTTATCAAATATATACCTTTACAATAATATATTTCATATTGTCATATTTATATAGCTGAACAATGTATAGATGTGACTTATGATCTCATCATCATATTGTCAAAATGCTATGTAAGGAGCATTATCAAATAAAATTGTTACAGAGCTGTTACATTATGTAGACTAGGGCCCATGTCTCATATTTATGCAATAAATTATGTAAGACAATGCTCCCATATATGATTAATTAATTGCAATAGTTAAATCAACATAATAAAATTACAATGATATAATATTGGAGTTTATATTGTAATTCAATATTTAACTCCATCTTTCTATGTAAAAAGCTCCCAAAATATTTAAATTGATCATTACTCTTAAATAAATACATCCAAATTAAAACTTTTTGAAGACTTTTTTTACATCATTGTCTGATGGAAAAATTGAGTTTTTATAATTTTAATTATTAAATCAATCTTTCACTTTAAATAATATTCAAAACTTTACAAAACAATCTTTTGATTTGATAAAAATAGCATAATCACAAGATAAAGTTCTAATTTTTATCTTTTAATTGATTCAAATCAAAAAACTCTTCTAACAAATCTATGTGCATTTAAAGGGTTCCAAATGAAAAACAAATTGAAGCTAGAACATACCCTTGTCTAATTAAAATTTTCATTTCATATGTCTCAGATTTTCTATCAATGATAATATTTTATCATCTCATTTTATTATGTAGAAATGGCCTGAAGTAATTTATTTAACAAAATAATTAAAAGTTTATAGACTTGCATGGTTTGATAAAGTGTGCATCTGAAGCTCAAATTCCATGGATTTTAGGCAGTGATATTATGTGAACTTATTATAAACTTCCAAGCAATAAATCATTCAATTATTATTTTTTACTCAAATTCCATGGATTTTAGGCAGTGATATTACGTGAACTTATCATGAACTTCCAAGCAATAAATCATTCTATTATTATTATTATTTACTTAAATTCCATGGATTTTTGTCAGTGATGTTATGTGAACTTATCATGAACTTCCAAGCAATAAATCATTCAATTATTATTATTTTTTACTTAAAGTACTTTTTTTGAAATGAATTTTTTTTCTATTTCATTTATTTTTATAAATTAAAACAATAGAAACACTCTTAAAATTAGTTGGCAAAAATTTCAGTCATTTTAAAACTAAATATCTCAACAATATCCTAATTTTTTCCCCAGATATCTCATAAAGGGATTGCAGATTTTATGATTATGAAAAGCTGTTTTAATTTTATTACACTTAATATATTTATCCAAATCTAAATGAATAGATAGACATATTATTTATTTATTTATGTGTACACCAATTTACAATAAACTCAATATGAAGAAAAAATCAGGGTGGAGTTTAAAATATAAGAAAAAAAAACAATATCCAAATATATAAAATTATATAACATAATAAAATTAATAGTTAAAACAAAAAAAAAAGAATAACAATTGAAATATATTATTATCAAATAGGGTAAAGGTATGCATTAATAAATAAATAAATATATATATATATGTGTGTGTGTGTGTAAAATATATAAAATATTAAGATTAACAGTTATAAGTATAATAAATTACATGGATGGTCTTAGTCTTATCATTTAATTATATATATAATGTTCCAGTATTCAATAAGATCAATTCTATCTTACTCTCAGTGATAATTTGATTTAAAGTGAAAATTAAATTAATGTTATAATTTTGCATACTTTTTGCAATGGAAACAAAAAAAATTACAATTGAAATGTAGACAGTTATAATCAAATATTAAATTTATCTTAGTTATTAGTTGAAGTTAACCATAAAATTAATTTTTTATTGAATCTATTTAATGAAATATTGTACACGTTTTCAAATAATACTGCATTAAAATATTGAAATACATTGGAACAATATAACATATTTGATATCTGTGGTAGGGTTTATTAAAATTTGAATAGCCAATCAAATTAAATTTAGAATTTCTAATTTTATATTGGAATGATATACTTTGAAATAATGACATAAAATATTGATAATAAATAATTTTTGATTGATAAAATTTTAATATACTATATAAAGAAATCTTCTCAATTTTTGTATCATTATGCACAAGATGAGTAAAATATTCCTTTCATTTATTTTAAATATTACTGTTAACACATAAAATAGTGAATTTGTGGATTTAGTAGTATTCTGATATCATTTTCTTAGATCTACATATTATTATTAAGACATCAGGAAAAATCTAAAGTGCTCATACTAAAAAATGATTATATCTTCCCTGCAGTTTTGAATCACAAATTATTTTTTAAGTATTTTTGATAGTTGTTGACTTCGGTTTTTACATCTCTAAAATGTTTACAAAGCTACAATTTAATTATTACTCTGTCAAATGGAAAATGTCACACATTTCTTTTTTAAAAAAATCAAGTCACTGTTAATAGAATTACTGTTAAAGAACAAAACAGGATTTTCTTTTATTGAAATAAGAAAGAAGCTTACTTATATCTAGAATTTCTTAAAAGAATTCCATTCCACAGCAACTGAACAATTTTGAAAATCAGAATTGTAAATTTTAGTGTTTAATCATTTTTGAAGTAAAACATGAGTTTGGATTTTTTTTAATGTTAACACTTAATTTTGGAACATAACGGTATGCACTTTGGCTAAACATCTATAATAACTAATGTAATATAAAATTCTTTCTCATTATGACTTCCAACTATAAAATATTCTTTATGAACCAATAAATGTGGATACTTTCAAGTTCTTTTATCACAAGTTGTGTGTCTAAACAAAGTATTCTTGATAGTCAGCTCATGTGTTGTGCAAACCTTCAATATCAGAAAACCATTTGAGATTACATAAGCAATACCATTATAAAAACTTTCACCAAAATTTATTTTTCTATTAACACATACATCAAAGTCTATAGCTTGATATAATAACCCTATCCAATAGAAACAAAAACTTTTTTAAAGTTGGAACATTAACACTGATAAAATGGGCATAGATAACATTGCACAAATTAAGTATTAATTACAGCATTTCATTGTCAAATCTAGAATTTGTGTAGAACATAAAATATCAAGTTAGACATTACAGCAAATCCAAAACCACGCAGCCTTCTCTCACTCAATGATCTGCTCTTCCAAAAAAAACAACAACAACAACTTCCCATCTTCTTCTAAAAGATGGTTTCTGCAACAGTAGTTATATCAATTTTAAATCTACATAGTTTTTTAGCTGCTAATGCTATCTTTTATTCAAATCTTGAAAAGTCCACATGAAGCCAATATAGCTTTTTGTAATCAATAATTTTATATTTATTTGAAGTAGACTATTTAATTAAAAAAAATCCATTGTTAACAAACAATAATTTAAAAGTAAATAAATATATTTGAATTATGTATCAATTATTATTGTGTTATTGACTATTGTAGATTTTTTTAGTAAAGACATAGGAAGCATCTAATAAACCAGACAGTCTAAGCATATTGTGAAATTTATTTAATATTTATGCAAAATGTTATTGGTTTGAATTTTTAACCACCCAATATTTTGAAACCATTACCTGATATTAGGGCATACATATTTTAGTCATCTCAGAAATAAAAAATAGCTTCTGCATTGCTATAAAACACATGCTATTTCCTATTGAGGATGGCTATTAATCACCTGTTTATCATAATTCTAATTTCAGTTGATTACCATGTGTATATAAATGATTCACGACTAGAGAGATTTGAGATAGATTCAATATTACAATCAAGTGCTCTTTTTGATATATATATAAAAATATTCTTATATATATATATTTTAAAAGGGATCCCAAAACTATATTTTAATCTGTCATAAAAAGTTGGAAAACAGAAAGTATTTTTGACAAAAAAAAAAAAAAGAAAGAATAAAAGATAGACGCACATCCGAAGCTAATGTAAAAATAAAGCACCAACTTTGTTCATGTTATTCTAAAATATTAATGAGTGCTTTGAACAATACTGCATAAAATGCCGAAGAAAAAGCTTTATCTCTATTCCAAAAAGTACATATGTTGCCATCAATGACAACTTTGCTTTTGATATGCTAGTTAATTTTAAAAAAATGTAGGTTTGTTATAATAGATATAGTCTGTTTTGCATTTCCCCCCTCAACTTTATGAATGATGCAATATTTCATATGATGACTAAATTAGCAATATTATAACATATGATAAATCTTGGTTACACATTCTCACAAAACAAAACAAATAAAGATTCTGCATTGTGTATTATTAAATCTGAAAAATTGTTTCACTGACTTTAATAAAATATATAAGCATGATATTCTTACTGTTAAGCTTTTTAAAACAGTTTTGAAAAATTTTCTATGAACTTTATTTTATCCATATATATTATATCTGTTTGCTGACTAAAGAAAATCAGAATTTACATAATATTCTAATACCTAAGCAATGTAAATTTATCGTACCCTAATTTTAATGATTAAAAGAGTTAATATATATATTATTATAATTATAAAACTTCCTCGAAGCATTAAACACTTACAGCAAAGGAATAATACGAAGAGATGTGATTCATTGGATATAAACTTCAAAGTAAAATATTCATAAATAACCGATCACAGGGCTTCTCCATCATGATTCACAGAGAATAGTAAAAGAGAAGACTTTCCTTATTAGGCTAATCGTTTGCTAGTTGATGAAGGTTATGGAATTTCTTTTTTGTTTTAATATTCAATTAAAAATAGAAAGCTATTAACTAGACAGTTATCTGGGTTGAATGCAAGAGTGTTAGAAAAATAATAATGGAGCTAGGCGGCATTTTTCAAAAGAAAAGAATTGCTTATTATTTTTTAAAAGTAATCTTGAAGTCATGTTGCAGTTAAATATTATAAAAATTCAAATCTAAGAAATTTTGGAAATCATTTTAAAGCGATTGCATGTTTCCATAAATTTGATTTTTATATGACGTCAACTGCATTGGTTAACAATAAAAATTATTTACAAATATTAAAACAGTTTATCCATGTGTAAAAAATGCTAAATGAGAATATTTAAATGTTAGGAACAACAAGAATACTTTTAATTTTAAAAAAAAATTAAATGATAAATATAACCTTTTAAAAAAATGTTACTTGAAAGTTAGATTTTAAAAAAAAAAAAAAAACAAACACGAATAAGCACTTATGAAGTTGCACTTATTTTCATATATATAGAATGTATATACATTAAACTATAAGTACTAATAACTAAATGATTTATATGTAATTACATCATCACAGTCATTATACCTAGACACACCAATAGAATATCAGTAATCTGTTGTCAAGGCAACATTACAATTAGACAAGAACTTGTAATGTTGCCTTGACAATTGATTGCTGATATTCTATTGATATAATTAAGCATGAGGATTATGGTTTTATAATTTACTTATATATATATATTGAAGCAGTCGGATCTGAGTTCGATCCTAGCTTCATGACATCTAGCCATAAGCCCACTTCAAACACATAATACTAACCTTAAATTTCCGATGCAATGGGGCTTTATACGTTCAATCCACGCTAATTTCCATAAAAGAAACTTATTTTATAAATGCATACTAAAATTAATTAGTTTCAGTTTACAATTAATCAATCCTATTAATAAATTCATGATAGAATTACTCATGAATTTATATATTATAACTGCGTGGATTGTGTGTATATATTTGTAAATTTTAAATATATATAATGGTTTGAAAGTTTCATTGCGTCGGGAATGTTTTTTTTTACTTTTAAATAATTTGTTAAAGTTTTATTGATTAAAAGCTACATTCTTTCGATAAGCTTTCAGATTTTCCCTTTCCAAAAACAACAGTTAAAGTTTATTAATTAGAAAAAAAGATAAGGATTCCCTAATTAAAATCATTTCTGATTTTAAGAATTCATTTTCTAATTAGAAAATGAATTCAAGTTAATGAGTTTGAAAGCCTTATCGAAGGAATGTATCTAAAAACAACCAGTAAATCTAAAAACATCGATAATGAAAGAAGCGCTAGCCTGAAGGCATCAGAGGACAGATATATAGCTCTGAAAAGTTTGGAGAAGAAAAAAAAAGCCATCTTTGTTGTAGAGAAGTGCAGTCAACTCTGTGCTTTTTTAAATTATAAAATTAAATAGTGTTTCGATCATGGTGAAGGGCTAAAACGTCAGGAATCTGGCTATCGGTTCCTGAAGTCCCCTAAAAATCTTCAATGAAGCTGCTGAATCTTTTCCGGACCAATCATGCTGCTAAAATTATAAAAAGCCACTAAAATGCTGTTCAAGTAATCGACTAAATGCATGCCTACATTTTTACCAACCTGGACGTGTAAACTAAGAACCAGCCCTGGAAGAATTGGGTAATATGTTTCCAAATGAACCTTAATCTTTCTGGCCAGTTTTGAACTTTACTTTACACTCCCTTTTAGAGCTCTTTTATTCTTTAATGTAATAATCTTTATAAAACCTTTTATTCATGCTACTGTAAACTTATATCATAATTCTCTCAACCTCTAGTCTTTAACTTTCTCTTTTCTTACTTGGCGGTTCATTTATTATATTATATATATTTGTGTGCTTTATTAATGTCGTGTATTTTTAATTATATGCCAATAATCTTTCGACTCAATGAGCTCTTTTGTTCTATTTGCCTCATGCAAATAATATAATATTAATTCTGATAATAATTCTCATCCATTAGAACTAAATTTATAAGTTCTATCAATCATCGAGTCGAAAGAAATTATTACATGTTTACTATTTTTATAATTGGCTAATAATAAATTATTAGCCCCAGCTATTTTCTCATGTTTACCAATATGTATTTATTCCTATATATAATCTTAAAATGTTTTCTGCAAAAGGGTCGATAAAGGAATCAAGTAAATATACTCTAATTCAAATTTCAGTTAATTGCGATTTAGATTCAGGAAGGGCACGGTGATTGGAGCATAATTAATATGATTTACAAATACTTTAAAATAGTTTTACTTAAAACCTCATTTGACTTTAATTCATTTGATCAAGTCATCACATTGAGCATTCTATAATTGGGTTTTAGTTCTCAAATGGTGACTAGTAAGTCATCATCTTCAACGTTGCTGACGTAGGGCAATCTTCCGCTCTGTTAGGCTGGTCGGTGATCATATTTCTGTTATTTTAAAGTATCGAGGAAGAAAGCACTTCCTCTCCTGTTCATATTAGTCAAAGGGCATAAGACTTGTCAGACGCAAGCCACCATAGGACTTCGATTATCGACTAGCTATCGTCTTTCAATTTCATTTTATAGCTCATAATTCGTCAGCACCGTTACCTCTCTGTTCCAGTAAAGCCCGCTCTGATGCTCATAATTCGTGATGAAGTGATTTCAATTAAAGTCGAACAAATTATCAGATATATTTAATTAAATAAGTTTTTCAATAAAGATTAAAGTTATGCCCTAAAATACGTATCTTGCTCTTCATGAATGGATTTGCGAATGTGAAAATAAATATCACATTCTTTTGTATGAAATTAGAGTAAAAATTACCTTTACTAATGAATATCTTTGTCTGCCTTTTATTTTCTTGTTGGGGGCATAGACATAGACTTTCAAATATTGCGTAATATTCATTGGCATATAATAAGGACGACCACTCGTATTATAATTATAAACTTTGTTTAAGGACTAGAATTAATTAATATAATCATTATTTAAAACTCAAACAAAACAAACTATTATTATTAAATATTTTCTAAACACACTTGGTTTCTTAGTACTTAATTCTTTTATGCTTATTTTAATGTTAATACTCGCTGTCTGTGTTGGCAACCCGAACATATACATATGATTCGATTTAAAATTATTTTAGTCAGTTTATTATCAGATATTAATGTCAGTTCAGGGGTCTCTGATCCTCACCAACCATTGAGCTAGTTTCTTGGCGCATAGCACTGTGTCATCAATTTATGCTAATCTGAGCTGGTGAGTTGGGTTTGAATTCAGTTTTGGTTCAGCTGAGTTTGGATCCGATTTGCATTCAGGTGGTGGGTTTTTCGACTGGTACATGGTTATGTTTTTGGCTGCCCAACTGTTGTGGCTTCAATTTAATAAACCCCACACCCTGTAGACAGTAATTATGATCTTAGTTACTCAGTCAATTGAGATCTCAATAAATTAAATGTTTCAGTAGAAAGTGATATTTTTGTAGAATGTTATATATATTTGAAGAAAAGTTATGCGATTTATAATGCATAACTGAAATGATTTAATAAATTAAAATGTCATTTTGTAATCTTCTTTCTTATAAGTAAATGTTTTAAAGATTATTTTTTAAATGTTCTTCAGCAAAAGATTCGTTAGTTAGAATAATTATTTAAATATATATATATATTATACGTTTGTGTTATACGCATTCGTGACAGTAGGAAAATTATCGTTAGAAAAGTAGTAAGAGCAGATCAAAGCAAGGGGTAAAATAAATGAAATATTTTGTCTGTGTCAAGATTAATTATATGTATCTCAGTCTTATAGTTAAAAATATCCAAAATGATATCATGTTAAAAGTTTTAAATTTCAAAGTATTGCTTGCTAGCACATATATTAAATGTTCGCTCCGTATTTTAGTAGCCTCAAAGCAAGGCGAAGACCCTCAAACTGGGAATTATCTGTCAAGCGGTCTGATGCAGTGTGACATTACGCTTTAATGACAATAATTTCTAGAGTAACCTCAAAGCAGGTGAAGACCTTTTGTGTACACCAAGCAGCCAGATGCAGTTGGCAAAATGCTTAAATGGTTTACACGCTTTTATGCTAGCAAGATTAAAAATGATATCAACAAATAAAAGTCTTGTGTAATATTAATTTTGACATTTTTTTCTTTGTGTGTGAAAGCCTCATGCTTAGTGAAAATAATATTTGAATTCCTATATTTAAATTCAGGTCAGGAACGCATCAGTTGTTGTTAAATAATAAATACTCATCATCAATAAACTTGTTCTATCAAAAATTAAGTCAATCATATGTAGTTTGGGGGTCAGTGGGTTATTTCACATGCCCTATTGATCTCATTTTGCTCACTGATGCCCATATAAATAAATTTGTCAGCAAATTTGATTGTCAGCACAGTAGTGGGTTAGTTGTCTAAATAATAAAAACCAAATGTGTCCAATATAGAAAATTACTTGTACTACCTGCTAATATATATGTATAAATATTTGTATATCACTAATTATTTGTATAGTTCTTTTTTCAGACATGGGAGAACAGTTGAACAGAGGGAAAGTGAGTAATGTTTGTTTCTTATCTTTCATAGTTTTTTGTAAATAAAATACATGTCTCATTCAAAGAATTAATAGAAAGAGCTAACCAAGAAAACATAGGCAAACTAAAACTAAACTAAAAAAGGTAGATTACATAGATTGGGGAAATAATATGCAGCAGCTAATGAAGATAGGGACAATGGGACCAGTAGTCAGAGACCTAATTAAATATTCTGAAGAAAAAAATTATTATTTAAGTATACTAAGAGTGCCATAAGTTTGATTCACATTGTTTATTATATTATTTATTCATTTTCAAAAATGGGAAGAGACACTTTACATACGATCCTCAGAGAAATGAGAGAAGACAGGAAGCTAATGATGATGATGATGGAAAGGATTTTAAGGCTTGAGGAAGCATGAGGAATCCAAACCAACTCAAACCCAGAGAATGTAAAGCATCAGCAAAAAATAAATCCTTCTGAAGCCCCAAAAATAGATGATGAAGATGATCAGACCACACCAAAAGAAGATAACAGCAAAGAAGATGACAGTGGAGAAGATGAGTCAAATCAAGAAATGGTCAAAGAAGCTGATATAAATACAGAAAGGGAAAAAGAAGATGTTCAGACCACTAGTCAAATAAAACCAAAATTAGAAATGGGACAGATGATGAATCCTCAACTTAGTATGAGGACTTTACAGATGCCATTCCCTGGATCCTCAATACAGACTCAAATTTTCAAAGGAGACCCAGGAGAGAACCCCATCACTCTTTGAGATAATGTTAACGAATTGTTTTTTGTGCATTCAGTCGCAGAAAAGGCCATAGAATTAATGACAACAATAGATTACGGGAACTTGACACCGACAAGAAAGGACCAAGACTACGACCATTATCAAAAGTTAAAAGCATATATGCTACCTGATCCAGGGAAACAATAAGACAAACATTAAATGACAGATATATATACAGACGACCGACTGACACGACCATAGGGAAAATGAGACTTGATTATCAGACCGATTTATTATAAGCTTATTATAAGCTAGATAATATTAAAAAAAATGATCGCAGTGAGACATGTATAATTTGGTAGTTTGTACAGATGATATTATTCACACTAATGCTGTTCTCCCAGAGTCTACCAATTAGTCAAGTACACTTATGCGAATGTATCACGTATAAGTAAAGCCATTTTTTTTCATTGTTTTTTTTTGAAGTGAAAAGAAATGAAGCAGTCGGATCTGAGTTCGATCCTAGCTTCATGACATCTAGCCATAAGCCCACTTCAAACACATAATACTAACCTTAAATTTCCGATGCAATGGGGCTTTATACATTCAATCCATGCTAATTTCCATAAAGGAAACTTATTTTATAAATGCATACTAAAATTAATTAGTTTCAGTTTACAATTAATCAATGCTATTAATAAATTCATGATAGAATTATTCATGAATTTATATATTATAACTGCATGGATTGTGTGTATATATTTGTAAATTTTAAATATATATAATTGTTTGAAAGTTTCATTGCACCGGGAATGTTTTTTTTTACTTTTAAATAATTTGTTAAAATTTTATTGATTAAAAGCTACATTCTTTCGATAAGCTTTCAGATTTTCCCTTTCCAAAAACAACAGTTAAAGTTTTATTAATTAGAAAAAAAGATAAGGATTCCCTAATTAAAATCATTTCTGATTTTAAGAATTCATTTTCTAATTAGAAAATGAATTCAAGTTAATGAGTTTGAAAGCCTTATCGAAGGAATGTATCTAAAAACAACCAGTAAATCTAAAAACATCGATAATGAAAGAAGCGCTAGCCTGAAGGCATCAGAGGACAGATATATAGCTCTGAAAAGTTTGGAGAAGAAAAAAAAAGCCATCTTTGTTGTAGAGAAGTGCAGTCAACTCTGTGCTTTTTTAAATTATAAAATTAAATAGTGTTTCAATCATGGTGAAGGGCTAAAATGTCAGGAATCTGGCTATCGGTTCCTGAAGTCCCCTAAAAATCTTCAATGAAGCTGCTGAATCTTTTCCAGACCAATCATGCTGCTAAAATTATAAAAAGCCACCAAAATGCTGTTCAAGTAATCGACTAAATGCATGCCTACGTTTTTACCAACCTGGACGTGTAAACTAACAACCAACCATGGAAGAATTGGGTAATATGTTTCCAAATGAACCTTAATCTTTCTGGCCAGTTTTGAACTTTACTTTACACTCCCTTTTAGAGCTCTTTTATTCTTTAATGTAATAATCTTTATAAAACCTTTTATTCATGCTACTGTAAACTTACATCGTAATTCTCTCAACCTCTAGTCTTTAACTTTCTCTTTTCTTACTTGGCAGTTCATTTATTATATATATATATATATATATATATATATATAATAAATGAACTGCCAAGCACACAAATATATATATATATATATATATTTGTGTGCTTTATTAATGTTGTTTATTTTTAATTATATGTCAATAATCTTTCGACTCGATGAGCTCCTTTGTTCTATTTGCCTCATGCAAATAATATAATATTAATTCTGATAATAATTCTCATCCATTAGAATTAAATTTATAAGTTCTATCAATCATCGAGTCGAAAGAAATTATTACATGTTTACTATTTTTATAATTGGCTAATAATAAATTATTAGCACCATTTCCAATCTATGCACCAGCTATTTTCTCATGTTTACCAATATGTATTTATTCCTATATATAATCTTAAAATGTTTTTTGCAAAAGGGTCGATAAAGGAATCAACTAAATATACTCTAATTCAAATTTCAGCTAATTGCGATTTAGATATGATTTACAAATAATTGCGATAATTAGATATGATTTACAAATACTTTAAAATAGTTTTACTTAAAAACTCATTTGACTTTAATTCATTTGATCAAGTCATCACATTGAGCATTCTATAATTGGGTTTTAGTTCTCAAACGGTGACTAGTAAGTCATCATCTTTAATGTTGCTGACATAGAGCAATCTTCCGTTCCGTTAGGCTAGTCGGTGATCATATTTCTGTTATTTTAAAGTATCAAGGAAGAAAGCACTTCCTCTCCTGTTCATATTAGTCAAAGGGTATAAGACTTGTCAGACGCAAGCCGCCATAGGACTTCAATTATCGACTAGCTATCGTCTTTCAATTATCGACTAGCTATCGTCTTTCAATTTCATTTTATAGCTCATAATTCGTCAGCACCGTTACCCCTCTGTTCCAGTAAAGCCTGCTCTGATGCTTGTAATTCGTGATGAAGTGATTTCAATTAAAGTTGATCAAATTATCAGATATATTTAATTAAATAAGTTTTCCAATAAAGATTAAAGTTATGCCCTAAAATACGTATCTTGCTCTTCATGAATGGATTTGCGAATGTGAAAATAAATATCACATTCTTTTGTATGAAATTAGAGTAAAAATTTCCTTTACTAATGAATACCTTTATCTGCCTTTTATTTTCTTGTTGGGGGCATAGACATAGACTTTCAAATATTGTGTAATATTCATTGGCATATAATAAGGACGGCCACTCGTATTATAATTATAAACTTTGTTTAAGGACTAGAATTAATTAATATAATCATTATATAAAACCCAAACAAAACAAACTATTATTATTAAATATTTCCTAAACACACTTGGTTTCTTAGTACTTAATTCTTTTATGCTTATTTTAATGTTAATACTCGCTGTCTGTGTTGGCAACCCGAACATATACATATGATTCGATTTAAAATTATTTTAGTCAGTTTATTATCAGATATTAATGTCAGTTTAGGGGTCTCTGATCCTCACCAACCGTTGAGCTAGTTTCTTGGCGCATAGCACTGTGCCATCGATTTATGCTAATCTGAGCTGGTGAGTTGGGTTTGAATTCAGTTTTGGTTCAGCTGAGTTTGGATCCAACTTGCGTTCAGGTGGTGGGTTTTTCAACTGGTACAATATATATATATATGCAGCAAATGCTACAAACAAATTTGAATAAAATTCTGACAAAGTTAGTCTTATATCAATTAAATTACAACTCTTATTCTTAGCTACTACTAAGATTTTTTTTTACTGTAATATATATGATACTCGTTTTAGATTTTATTTACATTAATAAGTGATTAATTATTTATGAATCCATGCTTCTAAAATATATATTCTTTCAAAAATCATGTTGCTTAATGCATGAATAAGCATTGTAGGATTTTAAACATATCCCCTTGCTTATTGATGAAATAGCCAATTACACTATGACTACATCACACTATGATTTTCAATCTTTCTGTCCACGTGAATTAATTGATTTTTTACATCCTATTGATATATTATTTTTTTTTCTACTGTGTTGTTTAGTGGTATTTAATCTGTAAAGTATTTGATGTGTTTGGAATAAAGATTATAATTATAAAAACTTACAAAATGATGACACATTTTAGAATTTTGTTGATGAAAATAATTATTTTTTGCTATCAAAATGCAAATTTAAAAATTCATTCTTATTGTGTTTTGCTATATTATGAATAACTTTTTTCCATTACAAAACAGTTAAAATCTAAATTTTGAGCACAACTTCCCGATTTATATTAAAACATTGTTTAAAAAAGGAAAATTCTAATTCTGTGTTGAATTAGCTAAGATATGCAGTAGCAATATTACATTAATCTTTCTCATATATAAATGAAAAAAATCAATAATTTAATAATATTTCAAATATATAAGTTTTATCAGTAGAATTTTGAATTAATAAATTGTCTTAAAATAAATATATTTAAATACACTTTAAGCTTAAATTTTTCTTATTTTGTAAAATTAAAGTGAGATCTTCTTTATTATATGCCTATTGTTTGGAGTACTATTCTCAGTATAAAGAGTACTGACTCCTGAATCTATAGAAACATTTCTATTTATCTGTTTTTTTAAAAAAATCAGCTGGTCACAATTATAGTTTAGAATTATCAAAAAATATAATATACTAAAAAGTTTTACTCAGTAAAAAAAAAATAAAGAACATTGCCATATATATATATATATATCATAAAATCTGATTTTTGAAGTACATTTATTTATTATTTTCATGCATTTATATAATCCATAAGATATATATAAAATCTTTCAGAAAATATGTAACAGTGATTATACACCATGTTATATATATATATAATTCTATTTAAAACTGGTTTTAGATTCAAATATGTCATAAAAACTATAGTCACTATTTTCTGATAATTGTCAAAATTTTATATGAATTATTACTTTTCATCTATATAAATATTATTGTTGTTATACACACTGCTTATTAAAAAGTACAAAGAAATTGTATATACTGCAAGTGTAATGAAAATAGTATATATTGTTAAGTGGGTACATTTCAAAAGCTTTAGTGTGATGATTAAATACAAAGGATCTCATTGTGTAATAATTAACAAATACATGATATCTATGGCACTAGATTCAAATCCAGGTTAGGTATAATAAAAATCAAGTTTTTTTTAAGCAATCAATCTATAAGCATAGTCATTTTAATCAGCAAATTGGGAATAAATTATTTTTATGTAAAAAATAAAATAAAAATTGAATAATACTAAAAAAATCATCATCTTTCTATACTGGAAAACCTGGTGATTTGTTATTTATTGCCTATTTATGAAAAACTATTAGAAAAGCATATCCTTTGAAGTAAACTATTTAAAGATTATTATTTTTTATCATACCATAACTATTATGACAATATGATCTACTATAACAAATGTTTTTAAAGTGAACAAATTAACATATTTTTGATAAAATTAATATTCATAACAATGAACATAAATGTTACAATGAATGCAAGAATCATACACATGTTTGACACATTTTACAAGACCTAGTTACCAACTTGGTTTATTTATTTATTTGTATTTTAAAAACAAACATATTATACATATTTAAAAAAATTCTGCTATGTATATATAATAATTTTAGTTGAGAAACAAAGTTAGCAAATGATTGACATAGATGACAAAAGATAAATAATTTTCCAAGTAAGTAAACAGCAAAACTGCCAGAAAGAGTAGTGCTGAATATGGAATATCTAAATCAGTGAATACAAATGCTATGATAAATGACATTGGCTGACAAAGAATGCATACGTGTAAAGTATTTAAGATATTTTCCATTTCAGTAGTATTATTAAAAACTATTTCACTTCGATCTATTTATATTAAGAAAGATTGTTTATGCGTATTATGTGCATTAGACTTTTATGTTTGTAAAAGCAAAACTGTTTATACTTTTTAAATTTAAAGAAGAAAATTTACATTAAGTTAAACATTTTTTTTCTTTCATGATATAGCAATCAAATGATTAACACTTTCAGCACTGTGATTGGAGGATACAATATTTCAATTTTTTAACTTAAAAAAAAAAGTAGTTTATGCATTTTATGTGAATAAGATTTTTTTATGCTTTTGTTATGAAAAGTACAACTTTTATATTATATTTTTCACATTTAAAATAGTTGTGGTGGATAGTAATTTTGTTTGAGGCCATGTGTCTGGAATTGATTGTAAACAAATGTATTTCAGTAGAATCTAGAATGATTGCATCCTGGAATGAATGAGCTTCTGGAAACAATTATGTTCACTGTAGTTGACTCCACTACATTCACATTAAAAAAAATTTAAAAATGTTTATTGGTCAGCCTTACATCAGAAGATAGTTTTTTTTTTACTTCAAATAATCAAGAATATTACAATTGAATGGTTTCCAATACCTGCTAGCTAAGCTTGATTATGACTCATGACTTTACTTGATATTTGCTGGTCACCCTCCCTAGTATAGCCAACTATATCTTAATAGGTTAGGAAAGTATATCATTTGACTCCAGATAATAATGAGACCAAATAAAAAATATGCATCCTGGCTCTGTATGAATATTCATGTTTTTGCATCTAGAAACTGCTTTGCTTTATTTTTTTCAAGATAATTTAAAGCAAATTAAAATCTAAAATTAATTAATTTGAACTGATTTTGCTTCATTCTTCAGTTTTGAGATCAGCTCTAATTAAAACAGTTTTCAATGAGATTAAATTTCAAATGTTATTGCTTTCTTGTATAGATAATAATCCCATCTCTATCTTTATAAATACTCTTCTCTTCCATCAATATCGTTTTACAAGTAGCCGACTATATGCATATTAAATATAAAAAAGAAAAGATTTAAAATAAAAAGAATACATTTTTAAAAATTAGTATACCATTCTCCTTACATTTAATGATTACCACATCCCAGTTTTTAGCTTCCGCGAAAAGAGGGAGAGGAAGAGATAAAAATCAATTTAAAAAAGATATTATTTTTTTTATAGTTTAATTTTATTTTATTGTATATGTATAATATATACACACATCTATATGGATGTGCGTTGTATGCCTTTTTAACATATACAATGCATCCATATATGCGTATGTACGTGTTAAAAAATGCACACTATATTATAATACCGCTCGGTACCCGGGATTTCGTTATCTGAATTTTATTTCGGAATCCGTTGTCGTGGATTTGATGGGAAAGCTGTATTGAAATTAATTATTTTTTTTCCAAAAAGATTTTAAAAATTTGTTTTAAAAGTCTTGCTTAAAATTTTTAAAACAAACATTTTAATAATAATAAAAAAAACAAATTGAGAAACTATTTAAGTTCAAATATTTATTAGAATAAACTATAAAGTACTTTTAGCAAGCATGTTGTAGAAGCAATCTAGAGTTAAAAAACAAATTGTGATTTTTATTTTTATTGGAAGACATCCCTAAGTTTTTATGATTGATGAAGACATTATGTATGAATGTCTGTAGTAGATGTATATTTTGGCAGACTTAATAACTGTGTTTATAACAAATTAAATTTAAAAAAAAATACTGTTTTTAAAATTAAAAGTCAAGAAAATATATAAAAAATGTTTTCATTAAAAATTTTTTATAATGCAAACAAATAAACACATATATCAATATTTAAATATTTAACCACTTACTTATGATTGAATTTAAAAGCAATATCATTAAGTTATAGGCATGAAACAATTTTATATACTGTAAATATTTGTCTTTTATATTTGAATAAAAAAATAAAATTATAATCAATGACATAAGAAGAAGTTTTATCAGCTCATAACAAAGTGATAACTCTTAGATTTATAAATGTATATTTTTGTGGCCCATTAAATTTAGATTTAAGGAAAAAAAAACTTCTTGGAATATACTTTATACAAAGCAGAGCGCCAATAATTAAGAAAAATATTATTGGAGACTAGAGGGATTTTAGATTTGAAGGAAATAAAAGAGACAGATTGGAAGGTTAAAATTAGCATTATATCAAAGGATAAGAGTCACGATATAATACACATTGGAAGAGATTGTGGAGAATATAATAAAAAAAGGAGGATTCATGATATATATACCCAAAGGAAGAGATTGTGAAAATATTATAAAGAAGTGTGTGTGTGTGGGGGGGGTGATAGTGATTTTAAAAGAAGTATTTACGGCAGTTAAAAGGATTGAAATGTGATTGAAAAAATTAGAAAATGTTGTCTGGTTTGCCTTGTGAAAGACCTAACCATTGCTAAACAACTAATAATGATAATAGATATACAAATTTGACATACTAGTAATCTAACAAAAATCCAACCTTTATATGTTCATCTTGTTGTTGTTGTATTTATAGTTTTTTAAAATAACATTAATAATTTTTCTTCTATTCTCTTTTTATTTGATTAATCCTAGATCTTATTTTTTTGTTTGTTTTTATAATTGATTCTTTCAAGTTAAATCACACAAACATTCAAATTATGATGCAACGTCTTTATTTAAGTAAAATATTATTAATTGAATTACAAATATAGTTATTCACAATCAGTTACAAAATATTCTGTAAATACTTTGAACCAAAGAAATTCACTTTGACCTATGATTTCATTAAAATCTTTAAATCTGTTGTGATATAAATAAAATGGAAAGTCATTAACTAATAATGATGCATATCAAGATTTATGTTTATCCATAGCTTCCTATTTCTGAAGGATATAAGGATAACAAACATGACTAGTCATGAAGATACTAATGAACATCTATTAATATTTTGAAGTCAAATACTACTACTTTATGGCTGGATCTGAAAGAAATGGTGTTACACAACCTTTTTACTTTCAAAGGTTATTTGATTTTGCTTCTAAGACATAAATATTATGTTAAAGTTTGTGTTGGAAATAAAATTATATTTTTAATCAATAGAATGTGAGTTTTTATAAACTAATTTGTTATTTCCAATAAATTGATAAGTATATTGTTTAGAATATATAAAGTAGTACATTCCCTTTGATTTCTTTCTAAGCTAACTTTTTTTAGGATCTAAATTTTGCTCCGAAGCTACAGATTTTTCTTCTCTTGATTATTTTTAGATTTTTTTATTTATTATATACACTGGATCATTTACAAAAAGAATGCAAATTTAAGAATTTATTAATAGGTAGAGGAAGTTAATTCCAATTAATATAGTTTATTTGATATATATGTGTTAAGTTTATTTCCATGGATTATTTATTACAAGAAATAATAGAAATGAGATTATACCCATGTAAACAGAGATAACTTTTATCTTTTGATGTTGCTAAGAAACTATCAATTATTACTAATTGAAAATCTTTAAGACTAAACAAGTTTTCTCATTAATCTACATTAGCTCTTTTGTTGATAAAGCAAATATAATAATCAAAATACTCTGGAACTATTCAATACACTAATTAAAAAAAAAGCTATAGCTAATTTATGGCAAAGTATACTATCTTGAGTAGCATATATTCAGCTTATAACGAACTATACCATTCTGAGCAGCATGTAGTCAGCTTATGGCAATGTATATTACCCTGAGTAGCATTTAACAGTAACTCAGGATGGCATATATTGCCATAATCTGGCTATAACTATTTTTTTTATATTGGTATATTGAATATTGTAGAGATTATTCCAGGAGTATTTTGATATATATATATATATATATATATATATATATATATATATATATATATATATATATATATATATATATATATATATATATATATATATATATATAAAAACTCTTGTAACATTACAATTCTAGCCAAAAAACAAAATGAAGTTATTAAAATTATTAACTACTTGCTAAAATTATCAAGTTATTTGAATTACATTTATATAAATACAGTTTGTTTTGAAATAAGTTCAAATTTTGATTTTTCACTTTTTTCTCTGCTTTCTTTTCTTATTTCTTATGAATCATCATCATCTGTTTTCTTTCCTGTGTTTTCAAAAAACATACCAATGATAATAGTTGTATAGAGTTAGCTAATTTATTTTTTGAAAACATATTAGCATTGAGATGAATTAAAATAAAAGTTAGAATAGAGGCAACTAAATATTTCTCAAAAAACACTTGATAAACTATAAATAGGCTACTTTAGTGACTTTAAGATGGAATACATTTTTCTGATAGAGAGAGTGGAATAAAGAACTCTACCATGAAAGCCATCCATTAAATAGCATATCTTACAACTCTAAATATTTTTGTAACTATTTAAATATGCAATGTCCATGTTCATATTTAGTTTGTTTCATTAGAATGACTTGTTGACTAATTGTCCATCTCTCAGCTGGCATATCTGCTTCATAGAAAATGAGATAACAGTAACTAGTCTTTAGTGAAAGAATGCCCTAACATAAAAAAGGAATCTTGTTGTTTCAATCTGACTCTATCTGTCATTCATCCAAGAAAAAAAAATTATTGATGCCTGCTAACTACACAACCAAAACTATGACCAATACACAGGTTATTCACTTGACTGGTCAGTGGAATAGTATAACAATCTATTTTCATGGAATAAAACAAGTACACTTAATTCTGCAACTGTTTAAATTATTATGTGGATTAAATTGTTCATCTCCAATCAATTATAGAAGTATCTAGGAGTAATCAGTGAACTAAACTCAAATGATTTCATTGATAAAATGGGAGTAAAAAATCTCAATCATTACATAAATAATATATATAAAGGCTATAACCTTAAAACTATGTGCCTAGATGTGACAGTAGATCTATTATTATTATTAATGTGAAAAAATACTCCTATAGAGTTTAAATAAAATTTTTTAAAAATATTTATTATAAATGTCACATGATCACAATTTCTTATGCTTGATTATAACTGTTATTAAAACAGGCAAAAGTCACTATACGTATTGCCACACACTGCAAGCTAGAGTAATCAATGGATGCCAAAAGGCTTGTGCATAAAATCCCCATCTCACTGACAAAGGCCACAAGCCAGAAACTAGTCTGGAGATAATGGATGAGTAAGTACTAGATGGGGATTTTATGCACAAGCCTTCTGGCATCCAATGATTACTCTAGCTTGTAGTGTGTGGCAATACGTATAGTGACTTTTGCCTGTTTTAATAACAGTTATAAGCAAGCATAAGAAATGGTGATCATGTGATGTTTATTGGCTTAAAACCAATCCTGCCTAATAGGATAGTGGTGGCTATGGTTATTAAAGATCCAAAGACACCAAAATGTATGGATACTGAACTGAGTCCAGACTTATATGACTATATAAGCTAATGAGCTTGGATTGAAAATATTGAGGTGTTTTCAAGACTCATAGTTTTGTAGTTAAGTAGAGATAAAAGGTGGATGCTGGAGGGTTGTATTAGATTCTAAGATCTAGGTACAGTGCTCTTAGATCCAAGGCTCCTCACTGACAAAGGCCACAAACTAGAAACTAGTCTGGGGATATTATATGAGTAGGTACTAGATGGGGATTTTATGCACAAGCCTTCTGGCACCCATTGATTACTCTAGTTTGCAGTGTGTGGCAATACGTATAGTGAGTTTTGCCTGTTTTAATATTTATTATACCAAGTTTTCATGTGCTGACCATGAATATGATGTGAAATTGTAGAAAGTATATTTAGTATAATGTTTCCAATAGACGGATCATAAATATGATGTGAAAACACTGAAAGTAAACTTGATATAAATATTATTAGCATTTTATATTTAAACTCAGTAGGAATATTTTTTCACATTATTACTTAGAACGGCAGAGGATGAAAATGTAATTATTATTTGTTTTGTTAACTATTTATTAATTATTTTTATACTAATTTACTATTCTAAAATATCTGTCTGTTTGCCTTGAATAAGGTGTATTTATATTTTTTTATATTATCTATTGCCTAACTAAGAAATTTGATAATAATAATAATAATAATAATAATAATAATAATAATAATAATAATAATAATAATAATAATAATAATAATAATAATAATAATATTATTAATAATAATAATAATAATAATTATATATAGTTGTTCAATTATATAATTCAAATCTTGATCAGGAATTTGGAGTACTAAAAATATTTTCTTGTGTGTTTGCTTAAATTAATAATAAAAGAAAATGTAATTTATCGTTACCTAGGATATGAAAAGTCTATTGCATATTGGCGTTACATGAAATAAAATTGTTATAAAATTTTCCTTTGCTAACTTTTCTTTTATGCATATCACCAAGTTAAATGAGAAATGCATTATTATAAATGAGTTTTATAAACCCCAAGTTGTGGTTGTGCTGATAGACCATACATTAATGGGTATAAATTTAAATCAGGGCTATTAGTAGCAGTACTATGGGTAAGAAATAATAGAATCAGCCCAAACTAATAAATGTTCTAGTAAGTTCAATTATCATAAGTTCTATCCATATGATGAGCAGAATATATTATTTTTGTGAAATCAATATCATTAGAAATAGGTTTTTAAACTGGTAATGCCCTCCAATATGCTAGTCATAAATATTATAGTTGGCTACCTGACTTCCTGATTTGCCCATTCCATTTATATCTGCTTACTATATATTAAATAAAAATTTTAATTGGTGTGGAGATCTAATTTCATCATAGATAAGTATTATCTAATTTATTTACATGAAAAAAAATCCCATTTTATTTTCAATATTTCACACACAAACACATAATGTATATATGTAGTAACATGATACTCTATAGGCTGCTATGATCAGACCACACTTGGGCATAAATGTAACTGGCTGCAAATAAACAAAATAATAGCTAACTGATGCAAACACAAATATGATGAGTATACTGAGGGACATTATAAGCTTAAAGCCCATTGCTGATAATGTTAACTCTGCAGCTATTTTCTACTCATTATGCAAATTACAACCCATAATACCTAAGATGGCTAGAATATTTATTAGTTCTAGCTGGTTATATTGTCATCACTAGCAATGTAGGTTTGAACTTATACCCTTTTGTAGAGATCCTGTTAGCACTAAATCATAGCTTTGGAATGGGATTCATGAATCTCACTAGCAATGTTGCACTATTCAGTTAACTTGACAAAATGCACAAATGAAAAATGAATAAAGCAAATACATATAACAATAACAGTTTTATTCCAATAGTAACATGCAATTAACTCTACATTCTTTCAAACAATTGTCATTATAGCCCTTAATAAGGCATCTGCATATCTAGGTAATAACAAATTACATTACTTTTTTCTTTGTTATAAATTAGATAAATATACATACAAAAAAAACCCTATATATTTTATTTCACTAGATGGCCCATCAAGGTTGAATTACATATGTGAATAATAATAATTAATCATACACATATCAAATTTCTCAATTAGAAATTAGATAATGCGTACACAAAAAATATGTTATATTAATATATGCCTTACTCTCTCTCTCTCTCTCTCTCTCTCTCTCTCTCTATATATATATATATATATATATATATATATATATATATATATATATATATATATATATATATATATATATATATATATATATATTTAGAATAGGTAGTTTAGAATAAGGAAAAAATGATATGGGCTAATGATGATTAACCAATTAAGGGAAAAATATATTTATAAATTTTTATATAATATAATGATAATATATTTTGCCAGCAAAAAGGTAGTTATATAAAAGTTGATACTTTAATCATTTGACTATAACAACCCATCAGGTTGATTTTTCTTATTGTCATCGGTCAATGGAGTTTTAAATGAAATTCTTAGTCGACTGATTACTTCTATGCAATTTGTTAAGGGATTATAACTAAACAATTTTATCCATGTCATTATTTAATACTTATGGTTTTGTAAGTTAACAAAATGGCTCATAGTATTTTCCCATGAACAGTTCTGTAATTGATCAGTGAATATCTCATAGTGTGGTTAGTGTTATTAGGCCTCAATAGATCTTTTCTTTCCACTCAGATAAGGCACATGTATGTTTTTATGTATGATAAAGCTGGGATGGAGTAATTAAGCTTTCTTCTTCATGCTAAGACATTTCTTTTTATATACAAGCCAGACAAACATCATTTCTTTCTCTATTGAGTGTCTTATGGCCAGGGATAGACCACAAGAGATTTATTTTCTAGCTAACTATTTTTATAAAATTTAATTCATACTTATGTAAAACCATTTTGCGTTTGAAGAATTAGATCCTTTTTATAATGTTGCAACTTTTAGTGCACATATATATATATATATATATATATATATATATATATATATATATATATATATATATATATATATATATATAGTCCATGCTCTCTGCCAAGGCAAACATATTTGGCTTCCATAAACATTCTCTGCCAAAACATATTCTGAATTAATTTTACAGTGACAGCCTTTTACTTTCATCAAAAACCTCCATCTCGCAACTATTATCAATGCCTGCTTTTTGAAATACTCAGGAAAACAGATGATGATTAATCATAATTAGAAATAAAAAAAGGAAAACATAGAGAATAAGAAAAAATATTACTCTTTTTAGTAGTACAAATTTATTCTGAAACTCATATGAAATTTAGCTAAAAATTCTACTGCAGAGATGATAATTTTTACAAAACAGCTTCACTTTTTGTTTCTTTTTCCAAAAGTTAATTTTAATACATTGTACAGGCTTAAACCTGCATTTATATATGTAATATATGCGGGGTTCGAACTCAGATTTTCACACGACCCACCACTCTCAGTGCCATCTCATATTGCTGACCCACCTGATCACACACATGAAGAAAAGATAAATAATCACCAATATACGTATTTCATGCTAAACCAGCAATCATCAGTTGGTCTAGATTACTATCCTCATACATATATATAATCAGTACTCAGCTTTATATTAAGATAGCCAATACTTATACTTTAATGAACAGGCTTCAAACTATTCCAACTCACAACTCTTTAGCCTTCCATTTCATTGAAAATCTGATGATGGAATGTTCAAAGCCCTAGAGTTCGAACCTCGCAAAAATTAATTTTACAATTAATAAACAAAATTTATTTAATTTATTTTTTTGTACAGAAATATTATTTGAGATGAAATGCAAAAAAACTCATATTCACACCACTTGAATAAAATGTAACCCTTTATTTACTGAGGGTTTAAAATTAAAAATATTAATTGTTATCATCATATTTAATTCTTGTAATTAGCTACATATAACTGCAATATATATTCAGAATATTGTATAAATTCATACTATAAGATTATTATATTTTTACACATTTTTGAGAGCATGCTATATTCAAGCAGAAATAAAATCTACATCCAAATACTGCCACTTTAAATCAAAATCTAAAATTTTAATAGATTGAATTCAAAATGTTCTAATAACAAAAAGAAAATTATAAAAATCCCTGCATAATAAACTGTATGGTGAATTTTTAAAAAGTCCAACTCATGGAGGCTGAATAACTTGTATTGCCTTTTAGTATAGCAGAATGCTCCACAAATCTCATCAGAAATTGCTTGTCAAAACGAGAGTCAAAAAGTTTCATTCACATTGCATTCTTATGATAAGTAATATCTTTATAAATTTTAGTTCCTACAGAAATGAAGTGAAGATGATACTAAACAATATTTGAAATTTTATAAATGTGCACATATGTACAAAGAAAAAAAAACGAAAATAATGAATAGTTCCATTAGTACTAATATCATTACTCATGATATCATATAACTAAAAGGTCAAACTTTGCATATAGAATACTGATTCCCTATAATAATGAACTGAAAGGCCATTCTGTTTATGTACAGCAAAATAAAAGACAAAATTGAAGAGCCAAGATATTTATAATATTCTTTTAAACAATACATGTGAAAGAGAAGACAGTACTATTTATATTAATCAAATGTTAGACTATAAAGATTTTATAGTGTTTTTCTTTACAATGCTAACAAATATGATTGAATGGATATCTATACTGGTTATGGGAAGTTATTTTTTAAAAAAACCCTGAGCTCCTTTGAAAATTCTGTTACCTAATAAAACTTTAAATTTTTAATTGCAATGCACAATAGATGGGTGAGTTAATCACAAAGCACTACATACCCATGCATATCTATATTTTCATAAAACAAATATGCTTTTAAATTGTAATAATTTTATAAATTTAATGTAGTTTACTTATGACACTAGTATCATAAATATGGTCCAAAAGTGATCAATCCTAATATTTGATATCTATTAAAATGGATAATAAACAATCCAATAGATTTGATTAATAATTGATTTACTAATTACTATAGTTAAAAAATGTGAAGGCTCATTAAAATTTATGTTATCAGTTAGTTGTGATAAGAGTGTGAAGGCTCATTAAAATTTATGTTATCAGTTAGTTATGATAAGATTGTGGGCAAACTATCAATGATGATGGTCAAGTATAATGTTGCTTACTCATAGACTTTTATTGTTTAGCTATACAACTTGGGAAAATAACAGCACACCTGCAAGTGAATGAGTTTAAAAAATTAAGTAACAAATAATTCAATGACTTTAATCTATAAATATGTATATAATGGCTATAGCTAGATTATGGCATGAACATCATCCAAAGTAGCATTTAACAATTATATATATATATATATATATATTGTTAGTTAGAAGTAATTGATAATTTATTGGCAACATCAAAAGGTTATTTCTGTTTACATGAATATTATCTTCTCATTTCTATCCTTTATTATAATAACAGTCCTGGGAAATATTTAATCCAATATATAAAATCAAAACTACCCCAAATCTAAAATTAAACCAGACCAGCATAAAAATAATATTAAAACACAACCTAAGGTTTCACTGCTACAAGCAGACTTCTCAAGTGTAAAGAACTACAAAAAAAACCACACATTATATATACTATTAAAAACTATCCACAAATCCATTCACTTCCCATCCACCCTTAATATTAAAAGAACTCTTAAATAAGTTAATTGCTTCAGAATAATAAATTTTCAATAATAAAGACTCTTTAATTCTTCTTTTGATTTCATTTCTCTCAAAGAAGACAACCTTAGCTTCATCAAAATCAATAGTGTGGCCTGTATCCAATATATATATATATAATAGGACCATTACTAAACCAGATCAAAATCAATAGTGTGGCCTGTATCCAATATATATATATATAATAGGACCATTACTAAACCAGATGAATAAAAGTTAGCTCTATTAAAATGCCAAACTTCAAAAGTAAATTGATTAAAACATGAAAAGAATACAAATCTCAGTCAATAATCAAGAGACTGAAGAAACTGTATAATCGATATGAAGACTAGTATTGATTTTCATGAATGTTTTTCAAATAAGAATGTCAGAAAATATTTGAACACAACATCTTTCTAAATGATACTTAAATTCATATTTAATGTTGGTTTAATAAAAGGCACTAGTAAAATTAATATACTTTATAACAAATTACATGTTCAAATACTTAATAAAATATATTTTAATAAAATTCCTATTTCACATATATTAGGTGGCATGTTTTTAAAATATGCTGCTTCAAGTGGCAGGGCTCTTTCTTGACAGCTAAAGATTTTTGAATAAAACTACAATTATGATGCTTGAAACGAATTTAATAATTTATTTCTAGTGTAGAGCCATTATTAGTATCAAGAATTATTCATATTATATATATATATAAAACATTACATATCTTTTATCAGTATCTAAAAGAATAGAAAATTACTTTTCTTGGATAAATACCTCATTGCAAGATATTAATGGAAGATATGACATCAATGTCTTACTAATTATCACCCATAAAAAACTCAGTAATGTTTAAATTAATTGAATGAATAATTAGAGAATGTTTAATGTTATATTCACATTCTTCAGAACAATATTTGACAATGCAGGCATACAAATTAAAAAATTTGTCATTGTTTTAAGATGTTCTTCAAAATGGCCAAGTTATCTAAAGCTCTTATGTAATCATGCCCAGTGATTCCTTAATTAAAACAATATTACAATTCAGCTGCTCTAGTTATGTCAGTTACCACATGAAGTTCATAATTACCTGACTGATTGTTAAATTTTTTGATGACCATCAATAATTTTATGAACATTGATTAATATGAACATATAGGACATTCCTCCAGCCATTTATATATATAAAACAGCACTCTTTTTAGAAATCTCACATTTTATTTTATTAAACAATGAAATGTTTTTTATGTATCTATCACAGTGTTGATATGTTATAAAGTGATTTTGTGGAGTGTTGAGATATAATCTGACATAAATGCAAGCAATGGTTTCCATTTTTAGTGATTGTGTCCATTATTCTTGAGTATCAATTAGATAATATTAAACAGCTGAATATTATTAGATAATATTAATAGCATGCTAACTTCTTTTAAACAGCTAAATCAGTAAATTTTTAGAGGTTCAAGAAATAAATATGTCATTGGTATAGATTTGTATTTTTTTTTTTATATAATGTCAAATATATAATGATTTCTTTAATAATATATATTAAAAAAAACATTAAATAAACAAGAGAAACAATTGTCATATTAAATTTGTTATATATTTGACATTATATATAAAAAAACAACAACAAGAATTTAAAGATTGTGCATAAGAATAGTAGATTGTGCATAAGTATTGAACAGAAAATAATTCAAAAATTAATACCTATATTTGATCATTAATAATATGCAAAGTTGACATATGAGGTTAAAGACAATGTAATAATTTTTTATCTATTAAAGAATAATTTAGCATCATTTATTATTTTATTGAATGATTATAGTTTAAAATAACTGCAAGATTTAAAAAAATAGCTATGAGAATGATTTTTTTTCCCCCATGTGTCATAGCATCAGCCGGGAAGCGAACCCGCTAACCCGGGACAACTGCTTGTAAAGCAGCTGTCGCTGACCTCTCGACCACCAATGCTTGACTATAAGAATGATTTTATAACAAAAATATCTTGCAACATATATTTTGCGTGATAAAATCAAGATAATTTATAATGAGTATGCACAGATTCTATTAAAAGTAAAGAGGAGTATTATTGGATAAATAACATAGAGGGTTTTCTGCTTTGATGAGAAAGTCAGATATTGTTGTTATAGTTTATAAAAGTTACTTATTGATTTAAATTATTTATTTATTTACTTATGTTTTAACAGTGAAATTATTTTTAATTATGTATTTTTTTCCATATATTATTTTAATCATGAATTTAAAAAATAGAGTGAAAAAATAAATAATTTAAATATTAAGTAAAAAATAATTTCCAAGCAAGAAAATGAAAAAAAAAAGATCTATGTGTTGAATATTTCATGGCTTTTATATAATTTTCACTAGGGAAAGATTATATCTGCTTTTTAAATTTACATGTAGCATATTTAAAAGTTAAATAAATTAATATTATATTATTTTTATAATATTTTAAACTTTTATTACATTTTTTCCTGTTTAAATATTTGTTCTAGGTTGTGTGTGGAGAATGGATTATCCTTAAATACATATATTTTAATGCAGGCTAAAATGAATAATTGCTATAATGAATGATATTGCAGAAACAATTACATTTATTCTAGTATACTCCATACATTTATGGGTGCTTTTATTGATTGAATATAAATATGCAATACAACATTTAAAATCATTATATCAAATAGATTAACAGATATAATATTTATAAATGATATATATTATAATCAATTACATATAATCATTTGCAAACACATTGCAATAAATATTAAAACAATTATAGTACTAATTTAGCAAGAAAAACAAAACAAAACAATATATTCATGCTAAAAAGTATACAGCAGGACACAAAACAGATGCAACATAATAAAAAAATAAAAGCAAACTCAAAACTAAAATAGGATTAATCAAATATCAAATTTAGTAGAAAATGTATATTTTTTATATATAAAAACAAAATTTAATTAAAAAACACTAAATTATATTATTTATATATATATGATTAATTTTTAATAAACCAGAAGAAAATATAAACTTTAACATTTTTTTTCTTTTTATTAGATATGCTAGTTAGTGAACCTGAAGCCAGAGTTTAAGATTAGAAGAAATTAAAATATAATATGATAATACATAAGTTGCAGGGTTATTATCTATTTTTAAACACTTATTTGAAACCATATAATGAGTGTTTAGTTTAATGGTAAAGTAATGGATTTGAGAACTAAAGGTTTCTAGAATTAACTCAACTTGTGACTTCTGGCTCAAACATCATGTGACCAGCTAAACAATTAACCATTTGATTATTTTTAAAAAATTAAATCATAGTAAATAATTAAAATGTTGCTTTTAAAATATGCATATTGCAAAAATATTTTAAAATTACTATATTTTTATTTGAAAAGAGATTTTTGTATGTGCATTATAAATTAATGCTTTTATTGGAATAAATAAATAAATAGAATAAAGTATTAATCCAATACTTTTATATGTATAGTAAATAACTTCTTTAACAAAAGTAAAATAGTATCACATTTCAAGTATAATTTGCTTTTGTTATGGTCAATGCACCAACACATGTATGACTCAATTTTATTTTGGGACTTATTTTATCCTTTAGACAACAATAGCTAAATAATATATAGCAAATAATATGGAAAAGATAGTTAAATTGATTATGATCTGATATCTGAAACTAAATTTTTATGAAAAGTCATTTATCTGATCCCACCCCTTTACCAGCTACATCTTGAATTTGTATTCTACATCATGAAATGGCAATGTATTACATTTAACAACAATACCATGAAAGCCTTAATTGCAAATGCACTTCTTTAAATAAATTTTCTTTTAAATTTTCTCAAAATTTTTTAAAAAAAACTTATGCATTAAATACTGAGCTGGAAAATCCATCTATCTATTATACTTATATATACAAAATTTATTTAATCACCTTCTTATCTATTGACCTATTAATACATTTATTCATCTAATTTCTTATTCTTTAACAATCTAACTTTATTGTTTATGTATCCATCCATACATTCATTTATTAACTACTCACCCATACCTCTGTTTGGGATCAGCAATACTCATTCATCTATCATTTACCAATTACTGTGTGCTTACATAGAAGAGCCTTAAAATAAATTATCTGACTATTCAACTGCTATATCAATGAAACTATGATATTTTTTTAAATTGACTAACGTGGTAAATTATCTTACTTTAATTTTTCTCTGTGAAAAAGTATAAAAAAGCCTTAACTTTACAATGACCTTTTTAAAGTTCAATGCCATAGCTAACTAGTTTTTATATCTAAATCATTTTATAACTGCCAAAGCTTAAATAAACCAAGAGAATAACAGTAATCTGCTAGCAATCTAATTTTATCTTTTATATTAAAATTGGCTTGACAATCGATGATTGATATTCTATTGGTTTATTAAGCTTCAATTGTTATATATATATTTAATCAATTGATAAATTACCTATACATCAAACTAATAGACAACTAGTTGATATAAAACAATTTCATATTATCAAGTGGATTTTCGTTCAATCTCAAGATGCCATTTTTAAAATTTATCATGTGACAATGAATGTTCTATAGCTTTATACACTCTCCAGTGGTCATCACTAGAAATAACTCATGAAAAAATCTCATACAATAAAATAGCGTCTTGGAAGGTTCAAATTAGGACAAAAATCGATTTGATGATATTACATTTTATATCAATGAGTTGTCCTATTAGTTAAATTTATTTATTGATTAAGTGTTTATAATTTTCTGACAATATTATGGTCATATAATTTAATAAAAAGTGATGATTAGAAATTATATATATATAGTGCGACGATTAGATCCAATACGTGAGGTCTAACATACAATTGTTGTGAATATTTGTAAAAAAAAATATAATGATAATATTAATTTTTATTTAAATGCAGTAAATCAAAGTATAAATGTTAGAACAAAAGAGAGAAATAATCAAATTGTTTGTAATTTAAATAGTTTTACTATATGTAATCAATGTTTATAAGAGTTATTTTAGCTATTAAATAGCATTCTTTATTTACTTACAATAATTATAAAAACTTATATATATATATATGACATTTATACATTTATAATATAAAGTCATTTCTTACTTAGGATTAAATTAATTGCAACAAACATCTGTAATTAAAATATGAATGTGTGCGAGTATGCATGCATTTCTATGTATAAAATCCATTAATTATTTGATAAAATAAAATGACTTTCCTTAATTAAAAAAAATTCGATTAATGAGCTATAATCTGAAAATAAATGGTGTATGGAATTATAGTATCTTTATACTCAGCAAATGTGAATTTTAGAAAATCAGTTTTCCTGCTCAATAAACATTGTAAGAATGTTAGTCTTCATTATTTCTTTCTTCCCCATTTTTTTAGTGTTTGCATTTATCATTTTCCATTGCAGTATCAGAAGAAATATCATAAATTAATATTAAATGACTTTTTTTGAAAATTTAAAGCAAGCTATTTTGGCAATTAAAAAAATGAGTGGATAGATAATAAAATTCTTAACTTGCATTTTCTTAGAATCTCTCATAGTCAAAACTTGCAGAACAGAAATGAAAATCAAGAAATTTATTTATATTATTACAATTTTACATGTAATTTTTAAATGCTATTATTGTGTTTTAAATTAGTACATCAAAAATGCCAAAATTACCACTAGAAATTTATACTTTATCTTGTGAAGTTTTATTAATTAAAATACTGCATAAACTTTAAACAAATTGAAAAAAAAATGCCACGAAAAAATGTAAACCCAAATCGTAAAGCTTTCAGAAAATTGTATTACTATTTTTATCACATGGAAAGTGAAATTCTATAAAACTAAAAATGTTTGTTGTTTTTTTAAAAATATTTCAACAATAATTGTCTGTAATAATCAGAACTTAATTTCTTCAAGAAATTAACTTAAACAAAAGAGAGAAGTCTTTAAATCGTTGCTTTAAATACTTCTTATATTTGTTCTTCTGCATTTCAATTTTTATATTTCTCTTTAAAATAAAAAAATAAAAAAATATTAAGACAATTTCATAAAAAAAATATTTAAAAGTTCATTATAAAAGGATTGGTGATCTAGTCTCAATTCATAATCTTTTATATACAATCTTTACCAATTCTCATTATAAAAGTTTTATTAAATGAGAATAAAGAATCTCAAGGATTTCATTTATCAAAATATAATTATTATTCCTAGAAATAAAGTCATTTTCACATAAACATTAATAAAAGTTTAGAAATGGTTGTTATAATTCTTAATATTGCTGATCCAAATTATACCTAAAAAGTTATTTCTAATGAAAAGCCATAATATATTCATGGAAAAAAAAATACAAAATGCTCGCATTATCTACAGAAAAATAATGTTCTAAACATCTGTTGCTTTAAAAGAAAATCTTTTATTTACTATCATATTTAAAAAGAAAAAAAAAGAAAAAATCAAAGTGTTTTTTTATAAAAGTTTCTAAATAAAGATAATTGTTTTGGATTATTAAATGATTCACTCAATTTGAATTTTCTGTTGTTCGTCTCAGCGAAATCTCTAACTGATTTTTTTTATCTAGTTCTACCAAATGGGTTTTCTTCAAATTTTTTTCATATGTTCGTTATTGATGACAATATAATATTTTGGGATTTCCAGCTACTGGTATTGGTGGCAACATTTCAAATTGTGTTTAAATTGATTTGGTAATTTTTGAGTGATGTACAATAAATGGCACTATTGTTAATTTAAATCACATTATGATTTATCTTGTGCTCTTTAATATAAACAGATAATATTGAATTGAAGAAATATAGTTTTGTAATATTGGGCTTAACTAAATTACAAATACAAATATAAAAATATTATTTGCCTAATATTCATTAAAACAAAATTAAAAAGAAATTAATTTCAACTACTAGAATTACGGTGACATTTTTCAGATTTGCATTTCTTAAATTTGAATACGAGTAGCTTTCTTATTTGTGATAATTGATTTTGAAAAATTGAAGTTATAAAGAGATAGATTTCTCAACAAAAATATCCAAACACTAACAAATAAAAAATAATATGTATAAAAATATATATTTAACAAAAATGTTTTTATTTAATTTATTCCCTAATGCACTAAAAAGCAAAAAATATTTATTTTCTTGGAACACAATTTTGGTTGTTATATATAATTTTAAATAAAATCACAAGACATCCACAAATTATTTAATTCAATAAATTATAGAGTATGATCACAAATTTTCTAAAAACTTTCTTAATTAACTAAGTTTAATTGAAATTTCTCCAACTATACAAATTTAATGTAATATTACTTTAAACTCTGTAGTTTTCCCTTTTAAAATAGTGAATGAATTGATTAATTTATGGATTTCCCATGACTTTATTTACAGTTACATATTGTGGGTCAAAAAATTTTATTTTTTTCAAATGCATTTATCATTAAATTAAATAAAAACATTTTTAAAGAAAATATTTATATATAATTTTATTATTGTATTAAAATATAATTATCTTTGTTCAATATGGTAAATATGTAAAAAAGTTTTAAATGCAAACTGATTTTAATTTAAAATTTAATTTTAAAAACTTTTTATATTGTAGAATGCAAAAAAGAAACATATATTGACAAAATCTAAGATTAAGAGATTTTATTATAAAATTTAAAATATATAATCCTATAAAATCAGCTTGTTTTTTTAAAAATGTTTGAAATTTGAAACATTTTACTAGGTTTCTTAAAATCTTTGTATATATAAACCATAACTATTAATGAATGTTTATTCGAACCATAAAGAGATTTTAAATGTCATGTATTTGCAATATCAAGTAAAACATTTTGCTTAATATATGTCTATGATGACTTAATTATTCTTAACAAATAAGGTCAAAGTTTAAAATGAATGTATCCTAAAATACTATTAAGTTATATATAAACTTAAACTAATATACAAGTTATATATACATGTGTGTATGTGCAGAAAGTAATAGCACCACTTTGCATTTAAATAAATTAATGGATGTTAATTATCACCATCATCACTAGAGTGTATTAAAAAAAATTGATATATGGCAAGACTAAAATGTATCACTTTTTTTTATAATTATTTATTATGGCTTGAAATTATTTTGAAAATTTTTTAATGATTTGGATTCTCTTACATTTGTACAATATATATTTGTGTATTGTGGATTTGTTTAATATAATATATTTAAACATTTAATCATGTTGTATAACAGTTATAACTCAAAGAAAGATCTCATTGAAATTGTCATAAAATATTTACAAACAAGGACAATGATTTATTGAATTTTGGAATATTTTATTATATAAATTATTAGTGTTGCTATTTACTAGAAGTATGAATCTTCCTAATCCTGAACCATGAAGAGATTTTAAATGTCATACATTTTAAATCCTATTGTGTTTTAGGTATGATTGCCAACAAACATAATTTAATAATTGAATAGTTCAGATTGGTTTGTATTTATAAAATGCCATCTTCATTTACTGTTTTCACCATTTTATTTCATATATAAGATCATTATTTTATGAGATAATCATAAACAATAAAATAAATAGTTATTTATCCATATACATGAGGACTAACGTGCAATTAAATAGAGACGTCATATATTTCGGTCATTAAGATAAAATCTTTTAAAGCATTCTATTCAAAAGAAATTAATTCATAAAAATTTCTAAACACAGATTCATTTATGATATTTATTTTGATACCTAATTCTAAATCTATAAATTAATTAACATATTTTAGTAATTTTTTAGTTATATTTGGAGTATATCAGAAAAATAAGCCAAGAAAGAGATAAAAGAAAAATAACTGTACATATTACACTATATAATTATATGTTAATTTTACCTTATAATAAAATTATTTGTTTTTAATATTTAAAATTGCTTTAGTATTATTTTAGAAACAGATATAAAAGTATTAAGAATGTATTTAAGTTCATGCAAGTCATAATTTTTGTTCTAATGACAATCATGGACACAAAGATATCTATCAGTATTGGTTGGATAAATTATGCAAAAGAATATAATTGAAGCTATGGATATTATAGCAAATGGAAAATTCACCTATGAAAGATTATATATATGTGTGGGAGATGATAATTTGGACCATCTGATAAGTGCTGGTTTAGCATGAAATACATATATTGACTATTTATCTTTTCAGCATGTGTGTGATCATGTGTATCAGTTATATGAGATAGTGTCAATAGTTGAAGGGCGCTTGAAAGTCTGAGTTCAAACCCCCTATATTTACAATGAAAGATGAGTATAAATTATTCTAATTTTAATTATCATATATTTAATTATATTTATTATATATGCATAGCTAATAAGATTTATGTATTCCATAAATGAGATAGTGGTTAGTTAGTTGACTAACCTATTATATAGATTCTTTGTGAATTTAATTGTATTCAGCTTTATAAATATCTCACCTATAAATTGATCAATTTTGCAAAATGTAAATGTCCTTATTCATGTATAATGTTTTGAAAACAGAATAAAGGACTGAAAAGATATCTGTTGTTAATAAACTGTAATACTAAATAAACTTATACAATGATATCTTAGCCATTTCATACTATCACCTCTTCATTCTTGATTCACTTATTTATCTGAGTTGTTCTGATTGATAGAATATATATTAAAGCAAAAAAAAATATTGGCAAAACATGTAAACACATATTTCAGATTTATTCATGTATATGCAGGGGTGATGTGGAGAAGAGAAGCTAAAGATAGGAAAAGTTGGATTGAACTTGGAGAGACTTTCATCTTGCAGTGGATTGATAATGGTTGATGAAGATGGCGTTTGCTTATTGTTAATATTAGCATTATATGATCAACTGAATTCTACCACACATCACTCATGTATGTAGAAATTCTTACAATTGCTTCTTCATGTATAATCTTTAATTTCTACAATCTCTTTGAACCAATGCTGCTACTTACATGATAGATAATGGAACCCAGATAAAATATAATTAATGTTAAATTTACAACAAAAATATATTCATGGATAAATATAGTCATATGTTTAAAATAGAAATTCATATATCTTTAAAATACTAGCCAAAAAACAAAATTTTATTAAAATTCTTCCACACCCATGGTTTCAGCTATTAACAAGTAGACCTTTAGAAATAAAATTCAACTAAACATAATATATATTGTCACCTCAACTTTCTCCACGCAATCTTTCACTTATTCAACCTCAATAAACTCTCATTTATTTCAAGTAGCTAGTCAATTGAATTTTATACTTTAGGATCAAATATACTGGGGCACCAAATTGCAGCCATAAATTGTAATGCCCACTAGAGATCATCATCATTAGTCAATTTAGGACTATAGAATATAATGGAGAAAGCAATTAAATTGTCTCTCAAAAAAAAAAAATAATAATATTGATAAAACTATTCAATCTATGGGGTCTTAATTTCAAACTCAGCATTAGTCATGCAAATATTTCATGATAAATTTATTATAAAATTCATACTAATGAGACAACTTTCTTCCACAACTTTATTATAAATATTTGATCTCGAGTGGTAACTACAGAAAATGCTATATACAGCTCTCATTTATATCTGACTGGAAACAAATCAGTAATCAATGTAGAGAACTCATAATCTATGTTCATAATAGAAACTTATTATTTACTTGAACATTAGATAAAATTTATCACAAATAAATCTCCTCATTTAATTCCATTACTTTATTTTTCGTTCTCAGCATCTATCACTTTCAATAGCTACAATTATATAACATGGAATGTCTGTGTTATGTTCTCTAATCTGAGAATTCCTAATCTTATTTCTCAAAATACACATATATCTTTAGATAAACTATCAATTCATGATCCTTGTTTTAATAATCGTATAATAATTTTATTATAATATACTACTTGACTTCCAAACTAGCCCTTAGATTAATAATTGAACTGCTCTTTCTCAAGGTCTCGATCTGTCAAGAGGTGCCCATATAAGTGATTACATTGTAATGGATATGATCCCATATATGCCAAAATAAATTTTAATACAAGTTCAATAGTGGGAATCACTCTAAACACCGAGAGCAGAAAGGGATTTTATGTCTGCTCCCAATATTCACAATATTACAATGAATCAAAAGATTAAATTTGTTAAACTTAACTCAACTATTCCCTGTAATTTTATTCTATTATTTCTAATCTATGCTAATTAATAACCTTAATAATTTTATTTTGCTAAAGTAAACTATGGAAGTAAACCATGGACATCAATCAGATAAATCAATCAAAATTTACTTATGAGAGTAACGTACGGAAATAATTCATAAAATCAGATTATGCAAATTAATTACAACAATAAATTGTGTGAAAATGAAGTCTATAAAATGACTTATATAAAATGAATTATATTAATCAAATATAGAAATATTCAAGACAAAATTAATACTGTAAATTAATCATGGAAACAGATTATCAATATAAACTTAACGATGTGAATCGAATATGGAAACAATATAAGAATGACTACTGCAAATCGATCTTGGAAATAAATTATCGATAGAAAATGAATAATTAAATTTAAATATGAACGAATATTACCTTAAATATAGGTGCTGGATATATAGATTCTGGAGATATTTGAAACATCAAAACACAAACCACAATATAATCTTATAACAATAATAAAACTTTATTACATGAAATAATAATGATAAAGATTAAAATAAAAACACACTAAATTATAATATTGTTACACAAATATATGCTTCTGATCTATTCAGGACTATTATTCAAATACATGTTGTTTTGACCCATTCATTTATTAAATAAATAATTAACAATAATAATAAATACAAACGCTGGAAACAGAATTCCGTATAGTTCTAGCTTTAAGAAAACTTATCTTGAAAAAGCAGAAAACCTATAAATTTCTACCTCCCCCCTTTGTATTACATTGTCCATTGGACTATTCCAAAACAATTCGCTTCAATTATTTTAACTAACAATGTGAAATACTCTTACATTTCTAAACCATTTTATCAAGCAATAATTTTCACATTTCCAATGAAGAAGGATTACATGTCATAAAATTATCCTACTAATTTTGCAAACGGGTTTAAATTCAAAACCCACACTTTTACATTCATGCTTGTCAGATCTTTACGTTTTGACTGTATATCATAATAGTTCAGTATGTCCGCTCAGCTTGATGACCTCAATTTACCATCATTCAAAAAAAATCAACACAGATCGGCCAGTTTATTAATTAAAATCTTTGTCATTCTTCATCATACATATACATCTGACTGAATCCTTATCCTTTCAGGTATTCTGTCCCACATAAGAAAAACTCTCTTCATATCCCACATCACCATGCAGTATTTATAACGCGCACATCTTGGTAAGGGAAATTAAAAAAACAACAACAACAGTATCAACTTCAAACTTAAACTATTTGCTTGAGCCAGAGAGAGATCTTTCCTAAGATCCAGAATTGTGTAAAGAGCTTCTGCCTAGACACCTACTCTCTATATTGGCATGCAAAACATTTTCTACAAATAAACAGTAACTTTATTAATAATTCCTATCTTAATAAAATAAATGGAGTCAAACTTAGTCATCTCCACTGCCATGGTAAATAAATCATAAGACAGCTATTTCCCATCTGTAGGGTAGTAGGATTACTTTACATTAGTAATGACAAGCATTTATAGCTTTAAATATGTCCATACATACATCGATTCCAGCCTAGATAAATGAAAAAGACTAACCAGATCCCAAATCAATACATATATGAATTATTTCAATTTTAATCAGTCAAGCCAATAACATACCCAATATTTATATTAATAACAGATCAACACTCACAGCATAATAATGGGTTTTATACGACCATCCCCTCACTCTTCATATTTACTATTAAGCACAAATTAAAATTTTGTTAAGACTAATAAATATTTATATCATTTCTCTCTTTACTTTTAAGTCTAAATTTACGTGAGCATCTATACTTAAATGGTATCAAAATCATTTTCTTTTCTTTCCTTCAAACATTTTAAACATAAACAAAATATTAAATTAAATAATCTAGTGATTAGAGTGTGACATAGTATATAAACAAAATGAAATATAATAATAATAAAAAAAACAAATGACATATTATATAAACGAAATAAAATAAAGAATAAATATCAACATTACAGATAGTCTCTTTAAATATCTTTTCCTTCCACTGTCCACCAATCAATTAATACATTCAGTTCATTTCACTTGAGCTAGCTATATACTTGCACATCAGACAGTTATTTTAATTAAATGTGTATAAGATGCACAGACAGTCATTTGACTCAAGATAGACAAAAAACGTAGAAAGTTATTTTAAATCAAAATGTAGATAGTTATTTTAAATCAAAATGTAGCTACGGGATAGTTAATAAATTTAAAAAAAAAGTTCTATCGGTTTACCTTCCATTTGATGAGTTTTTCCTGGATTTGAATTCACTTTGTTTTCCCTTTCTTTTCTTTTCCATTTAAAGGTTCAAATTATACAACAAGCAGTTTCTGATTACTAACATGAATCAACTTTTAAAACATTATACAGAAGATTGCTGCAGTTCTTTAAACGAATTTTAAAGAGCCAAATAATTATTATAATCTGAAGTGGTCTTTTAATTTGATAAAAAAAATTTGACAATTCTCTCCTTGCAGGAAATTTTATAAGCAGACTGGATAAATTGTGATATTCAGCAGAAAATATCTTATCAAAAGTTGACTTCTTCATAATTAATTTGGAAAAAAGAGATATGCACCATTTATGGACAAATTAGAAATTCATATTTTGGTCTGCTATAAAACTTAAATGCATTATTAAATTGTGAGAAAGAAAATTTTAAAAAACCTGGAAAAAAATACCTTTAGATAATTAATTTTTAGTTAGTTAGCCCAGTTCTCAATCAGCAAAAGTTTTCTTTTTTTCACTTTCTCCAGTCACTTTTTATAGAATGAAGGAAAAAAAAGCACATGTTAAATCTTCCCCCCTCCCAGTGGTTTTTTTTCAAGTCCAATCAAAAAAATCCCCACTCAGAATGAACAATGACTCTTAAGTGTTACTATTAACAACTTTGTCTGATCTGCAACCAGATCTCTTTAATTAACACATTGATGATCAATTTATGGTAATTAGTTAAAGAAGCTTGCTAACACTTTTTGGTCAAACAAAGGCTACATTCATCTAATCTAAATAATTTCTTATTTAGATTTACATTTTTAATAATTTTAAAAAAAAAATTATGTCAGTTTCTATATAGGAAAGGAAAAAAAATCAAACCCATATATCTGTATCACACATACATACCTGTGCAGAACATGTTATAGAAAACTGATTATTCAGACCATATGAATATAAATATCCATCATAATTTCTTATAATTACAAGCATAAAATCAATCATAATTTCTGATAATCATAAACAGAAATATTCACCATAATCTCCTATAACTTTAAACTTGTTCTCTAGAAAGAAATTGTTAACTAAAGCTACTGACAATCGATTCAATCTTAATTATCATCAACTCTTTAGTAAAAGATATTCCATACAAACACAAACTGTCTCTATATATGTTGCTTTTGAGCTATATAGCCATTACTTTCTCAAATAAAAACCTTTAACTTTTTCTTACATAAAAATTTTTTTTTTCCACAATTACTTCATTTTATTACATTTGGTTTATAGATGGAATAAACCAAAAGGCTACAATATATATATATATGTTGTATGTTTAGTTGAACATCACTTGAATGTTTGTATATATTTTCCCTTTTTTTTTTTTTTTTTTACAAATTCCATACCTTTTAACCAGAACTTATTTCAAACAATAATCAATCATTAAATACACAAATGATAAAAAAAATTTTTTTATTAGCTTAAAAATTATGTTTTTTTTTCTTACATATTGACAATAAACTTTAAAAAAGATGAAATATATCTATTTATATGAACATTTCTAAGAGTTTTTTTTCTTTTAATCAATTATCTCTTATTATTCACACACACACACAAACTCTTTCATCTCTAGAAATTAATTTTATTACAGTGTTTACTTTAAACACACAACTGTAGATATTGCAAAAAATATGCAAATAGTTCCATACGTACATTTTAAATTAAAGTCTTATCAATTAGGTTAATATATACCACCTATTTAATTGTCATACATTGATATTTTGTATTTATAAAGTATTTATGTCAAATACATAAATTTAATTTACAAACATTATACTATTATTTGACAAAAGTTCTGTTTAAAAATACAGCATTTGAATAAATCCATTTATAAAAATTAATAAACACAAAATAATAAATAAATATATAAAATTAAAAAAAAAGTACAGTTCTCAACTTAATTCATGATTTTCATTTTTTTTTTTTTTTTTTTAGAAAATAGCATCAGAATTGTTAAAAAGATTTACAGTAGAAGACTTTAATTATTAAATCTTACAAATGGGATTACTGAAAATAAGTGAAAGCTTGATGACTTTTTTAGAACTCCGTAAAATTTTGAATCACAATTTAAAAGATCTTTTTATTTAGGTTTTGTTATTTGAAAAATTAAAAGTAAGGTTGTTGTAAATGTAATTTTGAAAGAAGTATGGTCTGTAAATATCTAAACATTATATTTAAACCACTAAACATCACATGATTACCATCTTTTATGCTAGCACATTTTTGCCTGTTTAATAACATTATATTTAATATTAATCTCATTTTAAACATTACATATAATTACTTTGATATTAAAATTATGTATATTACAAATAATATAGAATGTTTAAAATTATAAAATCTGATTTGTATTTAAAGCTGACATGTAAATAGTACTTTACATATGTTTCAATAAATAAATTGATTTTATTTATAATTTTTTATGACTTTCCTCTACTATGATTGTCAAATTTCATTATATATGTTGTTTAAAGCCAAATAGACTAATTAGCTAATTAGTTAATCAAGTATTATGACTAATCAATAATTCTTAATGTTAATTTGCCACTGTTTGTCATTCTATTTATTTTAGCACCTTAATTTTTGAGATACATCATATATTAATGCCACTCACCTTAATAACATGATAATAAATAAATATTAATCAAAATAACATCTTAACATTAAGCTATTAATAATATTTAAACAAATTACTCTCAACAAATACCAGCTAATAAATTTATTTTTAACTAACTCTTGACAAATTTGACATCACACTAAAACAATTAATTAAACAGCAAACTCTAGAAAAACAATTCTATTTTTCCAGTAACTACTAAACACTTTGATGACATGCCAATGTAATGTACAAGACCTATTCATATTTTAGATTTTACAGCATTAAATATTTACCACACAATTTTTTTAAATATCAAATATTTAAACTTTACTGTAAACTGGCCTAGAGAAAAGTTGAAACATTATAAAAAATCAATCTATGGCCTTGAGTTGAAAATTACAAAATATCACCTTAATTACTATTAGCAGTAATCATCTACATAATAAAACAAATGTGATAACATTATATATTAATTCATATAGCCAATAAATTAGCATATAAAGGTTGTTACCAATTTTGACAACACCCTAAAATAACTATCCAAAACAGATCTTCTCAGGGTAATAGTTTCATGGTTTACAAAACCATTTTAAAACTAACTACAGACCATCTAATAGTATCCCAATACAATAAACAAAGTACATTTACTTACAAATATCAAAGGTTAAAATGAATTAATATTAATTAATAAACATCTTTATAATAAAGGAAATGTCTCAAATACTAAACTATTAATATTCAAAGTTATTTGCTAAGCACAGAGATCATGTGTAGTTAAAGAGAAAGGATTTCCACCATTAATATATGTGCTGTACTGATCTTATAATAGCTTAACAAAGTCATGCTAAAGAGATAAGGTTGGCAATCTTATCTTTTAATCTACATTCTAATTATATAGGTCAATCTGAAGCATCTTAGTTTGAGAGTGTGAATACATTTTTCTATTCACTTTTACATCCATTATTTTCTTTGACACATTAACTAACATTCACATAATTTTTCAATTTACTACATGTTAATATTAATTAGCAAAATGTGAAAGAAAATAATGGATGTAAAAGTGAATAAAGAAACACCTTCACCCTCTCAAACTATGATGCTTCAGATTGGCCTTTATAATTAGAATGTAGGTTTAAAGATAAGATGGCAATTCTTATCTTTTCAAAAGTCTCTATATTGTGTTTGAGAGTAATCTCAGTACTTAACATGACGTCAATGAATTATTATAAGATCAGTACAGCACGTATATTAAAGGTGGAAACTCTTTAATAAACTACTAATAATATATAAACAAATTTCTCTTAACAAAGTTTAAATTTCACAAACTAATAAATCCATACAATAAAAATTATTACTAATTTTACCATCACATTAAAATAACTAACCAAACAGTTCCTGTAGGACAATCATTTCATAGTTAACAACATTTTTATATTGAGATACTTCCAGAGTGCTTTGAAGCCAATTAAAAAATGATATTGTAAACCATGAAAATAATAGATTAGTGGAACTGTTTCAATAATTATCTTACAATGATTTCAAAGTTGATAGGAGTTTGTTATGTATCAATTTACTGACTGGAATAAATTAAACTTTGTTGATAACAAAGACATTTAGGTGTCTAAAAATTTCAGATTTTCTACTTAACAGTTAACTTTTAGATAAATGCTGGCTTTGGCTTGGTATTTTTAGATTGTGTCTGAAACTATCCTAGCACCTCACTGAGGAGTGCCAAAGCATGCAACCATTGGTCTGAGGCTAAGGAATAGTTTTCAAGATAGAGATTTTTTTAAATGCTTTGTTTAGCTGGCATTTATCAATAAAGCTTGTTAGAGCAAATTGGCAGAGCTCTTTATTTTTTTTTATTGATAAGAATTTGATAAAACAAAATAATTTAATAGGGAGTAGAGGAATTAATGCAATGAATCAGAATAATTATAGTTAAAAGTGCTATCTCTTCAGAGTCATTAAAGTATTACAAATAATGTTTATATATGAGTTAATACATTTGTAATAATTACTAAAATATTGTCTGATTTAATGGAATAAAACATTTGCGACAATAAATCATACGATATTCTTTGTTTACATTCAACATATACTTTTAACAGTAGTAATTTATTTCCTTTATTTGATTTCAGTGCCATCTATCATAAGTTTGAATAAAAAATTGACATTAGATGTTAGACCTATATTCATACCCAAGACTGATTTCTGGATAATGGTCATTATTAATGAGGAGTTTTGGACATAATACATTTAAACATTCAGCAATCCCTTTTAACTCTTTCACAGACTGTATTGGATGGCTTGAATTCAAAACATTAAATGTGTTTTTAAATTTCAGAATATTGGCTTAAAAGTATATAAGAATTAAAAATGTTGCTGCATGTATAAGTTCTTACTGACCAGATCCATTATCTAGCAAAATTAATCCAGGAATGTAGCTATAGAATTGCCATCAAGCATCAGTTGGTTACTTAATTTGACAATAGATGGCTCAGAAGTACCATAAATTTAATAAATTATTGCTAAAGTATATTTTAATAATAAAAGAAAATGACTTTTAATACAATAAACCAACTATTTTAATTTGTATTGCATTGCTAAAACTGAAAAAAAAAAATTAAAACTACAATTTCTTTCTTGAATATTTCAAAATACAAAGAATAGATATCAACATTTTTTTTAAAAAAACATGTTCATGGATGCTAAACACAGTGTAGAGATCTGGCCAAAAGTACATGACTTTTGATACAGGACCAGTCCATTTATTAATATAGTTTTGATAAGATATTTAATTTTTTTTACAGATTATCCTTGCAGATTAATGGTACTTGTGAGGAAAGGATGATTATGTTCTATAGTTTGTTACAATCTAAACACAACGTTTTTAAAATTTATCAAATATTAGATAACTTTTCAGAAAATAGATAAGGAATAAACAAATTAATAGCCTTTAAAAGTCAAATATTTCTTTAAAGAATTTTGTCATAGGGATTAAGAAAAAACTTATGCTTATAGTATTATAAATAATACAGACACTAGACTCACTTATACTTATGTTTATGAATAAAGTCAACTCAAAAAAGATAATATATAAAATAATATATGAAAATAAATAGTGATTTAGCTATTATACTATTAGATTTCTTTAGCAGCTAGTAGATAAAACAGTTTTCAAATACCCACTGCAGAAAAAACCCTCTCCAAAAGTTCTACACAAAAAAAGAAGGAATTTCTCTACCTGTTAATTTCTGGATGCTGATAGTTAGAATAATTTTATATTTTTATTTATCTCGTTTTCTAAAAAGATATTCATTTAACAACCAATATTAGATAGTTAGCTGGTTGATTAAGAACTTTCTATATAAAAAGTTCTAAGCCTGATCAAATTTCAAATTTTTATCTAGTCAGAATTGTTGTACATTTATATACATAAATATGTGTGTATATAGATGTATGTCAAAATGAAGATTTTCAAAAGCTACATATACAAATGGTATATTATCAACATAAATATATCTATATACATTAATTATATGTTGTTGCAAATTTATATATATATATATTTAATAACGAAACTTAAATATATTCCAAACAACGGTAAACAATTTATAATACAATATAAATAAAAACTCATAAAGAAATATTTTTGATTATATTCATAATCATTTTCAACTCAACTTTCAAAATGGAATTTTGCTCTAACAAGCTTTATTGATAAATGCCAGCTAAACAAAGCATTTAAAAAAATCTCTATCTTGAAAACCATTTCTTAGCCTCAGACCAATGGTTGCATGCTTTGGCACTCCTCAGTGAGGTGCTAGGATAGTTTCAGACACAATCTAAAAATACCAAGCCAAAGCCAGCATTTATTCCATTTTGAAAGTTGAGTTGAAAATGATTATGAATATAATCGAAAATATTTCTTTATGAGTTTTTATTGAGTTTTTATTTATATTGTATTATAAATTGTTTACCGTTGTTTGGAATATATTTAAGTTTCGTTATTGTATTATTGATATTAGCGGACATTTATTTTGTTTTATATATATATATATATATATGTAAAATACCAATCAGTTTACATATAATATTTTTTTATTACACCCAAACTCATCCAATTGTAAAGTTATTGTATAACAAAAACTCAGCCCCTTCCCTTTTATATACGTGGAGTTTTTGTTTAGAATCAAATAATAGTTTCTACAGAATATATATGTATAATTGATTTTGAATATATTCATACTTTACCAATAAGTAAAATTGACATTTATAATATACAAATATATAGATCAGAATATTATTCTGGGTAGAAGACAGTGTTCAGATTTAAAGATCACTTGACACAGGTAGGTTGATATCTGAAATACATGAATATTTAAAAAGTGGTATTTGAGTTGACATGGTTGAATTCAATGAAAAATGTGCATTATAAACAACTTAAAAACTGATTGGTTTCATATATTTAATGTGCACATTTAGCTACATCTAAAGATATTAAATGCTTAATTATTTTATAATGTATCTCAAATTGTAAAATATTTGTAATTTAAAGGTTAGATAAGAAATGTCAAATTATCACAGATGCTGATCAAATCTTATTCCTAGATTGTAAAATATTATTGCAAGATTATCTCAAGATATCCTTGATTAGAAAATATAATTAATTATGAAATATAGTTTTTAATTTACATACACATGTATATAAGCTAGAAAATAATGTAAGAAAAGGGCATGAGACTTGTTTAGGAGAACACACACACACGCACACACACACACACATATATATATATATATATATATGACTATGTTGTGGCATTTCAACTTTCTATAATTTTTGCTTTCATACTATCTATTTAGCATAATATTTATCTTTAAACCAAATGGCTTAAAATTTTTGGTAAAAATTACTTATCGAATATACTCTTTATTTTCTACATCTTTTGTAATGCTCTTTCTTTCACTGATATAACATTTTCCAATACCAATATAAAATATAAAGCTTAACAATCAACCCTTATGCTATCAACAATCTCAACCTGTAATCAAGGCAATTTCCTTAAAGAATAAAACTGTTACCACCTTTATATATAAAGAGACACTAAAGATTGCAATTTGATCAAGAATTGTGAGATAAAGATGGTACCATCTTTATTGTTTAAGGAGAGTGTCTTGACTACAGGTTGTGTTTGTTGACAGCTTAAGAGTTGATTGTTATCATCTACATTTATAAATCTATCAAAACCTTCAGTAATTGGATTTACTGTCTTAGAAAATATAATCTTACATTTTAATTCTTAATTTTGTGTGGATTAGCATTACCAAGATTAATATAATTTTAAAATTGGTTTAATTATAGCAATACATATCTATGCCCATACAGCAATTTTCAAAATTGAATTTGAAAATGGAATAATTAAATTTATCATCAAAAAACAGATATGATAAATTCATTTCAATCAAATTGAAAACTTTTCAGGATATCACAGGTTTCAATGTATAATTTATCCACTCTACTTTAAAAAAAAAAATTGTTAGCTAAAAAGATACATGAAATAACAGTGTCTATATAAACTTGAGTTTTGACTTAAAAACTGATGCTAGACATTATTATCTCTTTATACAAGTGAAGCTGAGGGTATTTCATTTTCTTAGTACAGGTTGACACCAGCCCAGGATTCAGTGTGTAATTTATTGGGTGCCAGTAGTCAATCTCTGTCATGAAAATTTCACTCTACTTTGAACCCTTTTTAGCAAAAAAACTTTTTATTGTACATCATATATATATACACACAATCTTACTTTTGACTGGCCTGCAAATTTCTTCAGAATTATGATATAATGAAACAAAATAAAATACATAACTATATAAATAATATCATAAAATATGTAAACAATAAAATTTAATAAAATAAAAAATAAATTTATATAGTTATGTATTTTATTTTGTTTCATTATATCATAACTCTGAAAAAGACTGCAAGACAATCAAAACATAAGATTGTGTGTACATATATGTATAATAAAACATTTGTTTTGCTAAAAAATGTACCAAGTAGAGTGGATAAATTGCATTTATATAAGATAATACAGCAAAATAAAGGTTGTGGTGAATTTGGTAATATTTCTGAAGACTTCACTGTAGAAAGAAATTTTCAATGAAAGAAAAAACATTAATGAAAATCATTTTAGAATCTTTGCATAAAAAATATGGAATTAAAATGCAGAATATAAATCGCTAAATAATTTCTTTTAGAAATGATTATTTAAATCAACAGAAATGAATAAAGAACAAAATAAGCAATATGTTTTCTTTTTTTCACCATTTGTTATTATCTTTAAATTATTTAAATATTCTTATTCAACTTCTATAAAAAAATGAGCAAGGATATTAACATCAGGCTAGATATCTATTTTAATAGCTTGATAAAAATTATTTATTACAATTCAAAAAAAAAATGATTACAAAACTAAAATTTTGAAAGATAAAACTTTTCACAAAGGCCATTATTTAATTTCATAGTAACACCTATAAAGGTTGTCAAATACATATATATTAGAAACATACAATAATAGCTAATCTCTTGATAAATGATTCATTATAATAACTTTACTTTAAAATTATGTATTCATACCATTTTGTAGTTTTTAGTGAATTCATACCATTTTCTTTCAAAGCATGACTGTTTACCTATTTCACAATTCATACATTTTGCATAGCTTTGGAAATTTAAAAATATCTAAAGATCAACTAAATGTTAAGGCTGATTTCACAAATTGTTATTGCTTGAAATTACAATAAAAACAACATTTGATAAGATGGAATTCTTTGGTGTTATACTACAGAAAAGTACAACTATTATCTTCCACACAAATAGAATGTCTGCCATTAAATGTCTTTTTTTTGTCAAAGTCATTATCTTTAAAGCAAATAAGATTTGGTGAAGAAACAGTGGTTTCATGTTACTTTGTCATTACATAAACTTCTAAATGAAAGAAAGGTTTTAATATAACTATGTAGCTTTAAGATGTAATAAAGATACTGATATACTGATCTTTGTCAATATATGATTGAAATTAACTATTTCAGATTAAAATATTATATTAATAGTTATTTTATTGCTTGATTAGTTCATCATATTATTCTGAAAATGTCAGGTAATCTTATTACAACCAGAAAAGTTATATTTAATGACTGACAAAGTTATGTTAACAATAAGAAATATACCAGAAATGTCTTATGAAAGCATGTATTTTACTCATTCCTCTTCTGAGTAATTAAATGGATATATTAAGTTTCTATATGTGAGGGGTCAGACTGACTTAAAGTCAACATGGATATGACAATAATATAGGCATCAACAAGGGTTGGAGTGTTTCATCATCGGATTTTCAATGATATGAATTGCTGAAAAGTCAGAGTGGAGAAGATTGAAGCTTGTTTATTAAAGTTTGAAGATTTTATATCTTAATACAAACTGAGCACTGATTGTATATAGGTGTGGGAGATGGGATCTAAATCAACTGATGAGTACTGGTTAAGTAAGAAATATGTATACTGGAGATCATTTATCTTTTTTACATGTATGTGGTCATGTATAACAATTTTATAAGATGGAGTGCATAACTGTAGGAAGCTTAAAAGTCTGAGTTCAAGTCTTTTATAATTCATTAAATTTAATATAGTCAATATACTTATATATATATATATATATGATCAATAGATGGTGTTTTACCAAAAACACCATCAAAGCATATAGATGGTGTTTTACCAAAAACACCCTCAAAGCATATGTTTGTTTACATAAACACATTTGCTATCTCACATTGGTTCAAACTCCAAAAAACAGATATACTTTGCTTATCAGTAACCAAGCTCCACCTTTATACAGACCCCATGATAATAAAAACAATTGAGAGCTTTGGTTACTTTATATACTCTTTCTCCATCTCAGCTACTGCTGGGGTTGCTCTTATCATCAATAGAAACTCAATTATTGACTTCTTCAAAATCCTCCACATAATACCAATTGCATTATTGCTACTATTCAAATCCAGGGTTTTCTGTTTAATCTTATCAATGTGTATCTGGTTAAAGATGAACAAATAGTAGACAAAGTTATACATAATATAAACATAGCAATTAGATCGAACCCCAGTCCAGTTATCTGGCTTGGTGATTTCAACCACACTTTTGACCATTTTGAGAAAAAAATATTTAAAGATGGTTACTAGAAACATACACAGTGGGAAGACACTCTTTCATGAAGGAGCTTTCTTTTTCTATACCAGAAGTACTCACTCACTCATAGACCTCATATTCTACTATCCTGAAATGAACTCATTCATAGATACACAGCTCTGGCCTATTGCCTTTTCAGATCATCTCACTATTCAAGCTACCATCAAATTGCAAACACAACTTTATACATCAACCAACCTCCCCTGGATGATGAGATTACTCAACAAGCACAATGTGCCCCCTCAATTAATCTCAGACATATACATCACCTTTCAAGAACAGAAGATATGGAATCTACCAGCATTACAAGGATGGAATACATTCATAAACCACAATACAAAAGTTTATTAACCAATACAATAGATACCAGAAAGGGCCATTATGATTACTCTCAGAACTTGATCGGATTACATCGAAGCTGAAAAGCATCCAAGTTACAGAACACAACATCCCAGAAATCCTACGCCTAAAACATACATATAAACAAATCAGAATGACTCTTGTGGAATATATTCGTATTAAGTGAGCACACAATTATCTGGAACAACAAGTTTATTGGACTCCAGGCTATAATAGATGAGACCTGGGGCCAGGAAAAAGAAATTACACACCCTCCTCTTCGTGCCTTGATGGTATTACTTACTTTGGCATCAGTATGCTTAACAAAATTAGGGATTATTATTCCACCAAACTACAGCCCATTGGAACTCTTACCAGATGACACATATTTATGAAAGATTCAAATAGCTCTCACAACATTACTGAAGCCGATATCATCTCCAAAATTAAAAGCCTGCCTGAACACACCCATTCCGGCATGCACGGAATTCTTAGATTTCTTCTGATACCCTTGGATAAATTTACCATACATGTTAGCCACCAATAACCTACATCTTCCAGGGATCTATCCTGTATCAGTGGTCCCTTTCATAAAAAAGAAAGATCTACCTGTAGACTTAAATAACATTAGGCCAATATCCATGGTTCCTCTCCTAATCAAAATTATTGAAAGCATTATAAAAGATAAAATTCAAGAGAAAATCATATCAAAACTTTCCAGGCATCAATATGCTAAGAGGGGTTCATCGACCGGTGATGCTGTCAGCCGATTTCGACTCCTTGTTGATCATATCCGTAGAACAAAACAATCCCGACCGGTTGCAGTCCAACTAAACTTCACCAGGGCTTTTGACTCTGTCTGAATAGATGTACTACTTGGTGAACTAGAGGTCTTTCAGATTCCTTTGGCATACATTCAGATCATAGAGAATCTCCTAGCAAATCGAGAGATTTCTTTTTCTAAATGGGAGAATTGCCCTGGGTTCAAACCTGCATCTCCATTCCCCAGGGCTCCCCATTAAGTGCTCTCCTCTTCATGATCTATATAAATCTCTTGCTTTTGAGCATTGAGGATGCACTCCCTGGGATCTCCATCCCTCTTCTTAATGAAAACATCTCCCACATCTCCTACATGGATGATGTGGTGGTGTTTCTTAAATCACATGAAGAAATAAACATTCTTGAAAGCCTATTACAGCACTATGCTCAGATGCACAGGCTTACGGTTAACAGGAACAAATTGCAATTTGGAATATCAAAACAGCTAACAGGATAACAGGTTCATTACAAGCTATGCCTTAGCCTTTCTTGGGATTTAGTATGTCACTATCCCCTACAGCAATCAGGATGGAAATACAACAAAGACTACTAAACAAAATAGACATCATCATAACATGCCTTTCAAGGATATACATAACCACATTTGGAAAAGTTTCACTCTTAAACTCCCTCATACTTCCCAAGATCATATATTATCTTGCGGGTTTTAAACCAACAGAACTTTCATTAAAAAAAGTAGAATCCCACTGTCTGCAACTCTGTAGAGGTGGGCGCTGATCATTTATCAGTCTGCGCATCCTTCAAAAGCCAAGAGACATGAATGGACTGGGACTGCATTCAATAAAAGTATTTGCAATACAGAGAACTTACAATATGATCCATAAACTTTATTCTGATTGCAGGACCTTCCAATGTCTGCTTCCCAAAGAGCAAGTGCTTCTCACTGATAGACCATCCCCTCTGAGATTCACTCCCATCTGGCTTCAAACACAGATCTCATACATTTTTGCGCACATAGTACCTTCTGCGACCATGTTCAATTCAAAAATAACCTATTGGGAAGCCTTCAACCTATCCAACTCAAATATCCAGAAGGCACACACTCATCTCCCCATCGACATAAACAAACTGCACAAACTAGCCCATAGATTGAAATAGCACCTAAACACACAGACTTCCTTCTCAAAATTAACCTTGGTAGCCTTTCCACTGCTATACTTCTTAATAGAAGAGGCTTCCGCATAAATCCCATATGTTGTCTCTGTCTTTCCAGCCCGAAAGATATGGACCATATCCTTCACCTTTGTCCAGTCTGGCAAGGACTAAGACAAAACTTCCAGAAACACATTAATAATAATGGTTCAGACCTAACATCTCTTCAAAGGGTTTTAAATAGAGGCATTTTCACTGAAATCAGGCTTGCCACTTACATAAACTTTGCCATCTTGTTGACCAGATGCAAGGTGATTTTTCAAAAATTACCACTTGATGAAATCAATAACTGCTTCCTCAACATAATTAAAAATATCCAAAAAACAGTCAAGAAAGAGGCTGATCCATACCTGGCCATATTAACCTGGGAATTCACAACTAGCCTAAACAGCACATCTCCAACCAACCCCTAAATAATTTATATGAAAATAACTATTATGATTTAATAAAACCCCTCCAACCATAACTTTCCAAAACAGGGTTTACTAACAAAGGTATTTCATTATAGACTAGATGAATAATATTCACCTCGCATCCACAGACTAAGTTCTTCACCAACACTCATTTTGTATTTTACTGACTTTTGGATCATTTCTTCTTTGTATATATCACCCTGTAACCTCGTCTAATTAATTCTTGTTATCATTTTATTTTTTATTTTTTTATAGGTCAAATAAAATTATCTTGAAAGAGATAAACATCAGAGTAAGCATTCACTATCTCTATCATTAGTTCCACCTTCAGATCATAATTTCAAGCTGATTTGCTATCATCAGTGAAGGATAGGAATAAGAAACTAGATCTAAACACTAACTCTGAGCATTTATGAAACAATTTCTATTCAGCTTGCAAGCGTGAATTTTTTAGACACGTAATGTCTTCAAACTCAGCATAGCAAGTCAGATAGCTATACGGGTCTGATATCAGTTCAGTATCAGCACATGGTAGAAGCCTCTGCAATATATATCATTGCAAGAAAACCTCAAAGGTACATTTATGAAAAACAAAAAAACAAGTTAAACTTGCCAACGCTTGTATTTATGACCAATAGATGGCGTTTTACCAAAAACACCATCAAAGCGTATGTTTGTTTACATAAATGTCAGAGTAAGCATTCACTATATCTATCATTAGTTCCACCTTCAGATCATGATTTCAAGCTGATTTGCTATCATGAGTGAAGGATAAAAATAAGAAACTAGATCTAAACACTAACTCCGAGCATTTATGAAACAATTTCTATTCAGCATGCAAGCGTGAATTTTTTAGACACGTAATGTCTTCAAACTTAACATAGCAAGCCAAATAGCTATATGGGTCTGATATCGTTTCCATATCACCACATAGTAGAAGCCTCTGCAATATATATCATTGCAAGAAAACCTCAACAAAAAAACCAGTTAAACTTGCTAACACTTGTATTTATGATCAATAGATGGCATTTTATCAAAAACACTGTCAAAGTGTATGTTTGTTTACATAAATGTCAGAGTAAGCATTCACTATCTCTATCATTAGTTCCACCTTCAGATCATGATTTCAAGCTGATTTGCTATCATCAGTGAAGGCTAGGAATAAGAAACTAGATCTAAACATTAACTCTGAGCATTTATGAAACAATTTCTATTCAGCTTGCAAGTGCAAATTCCTAGCTTGAATGAATAAATAGTTCAGTATTTTGTGAAACTAACGTTTTAGGCTTTTTACTTATCTAATATTTTTTAAAATTGACAATTAAAGAAAACAAATTTGTAATGCTAAAACATCAAGATAAAATGAACCACATCTCCAATGTGGTATTAAAATTTTTTATCTGATGTGTTTTATAAATAGTTTATTATCACGCAAGTCATAGTCAATATATGGTTAAGTTTTGTTCATTAAGTATGCTAAAAACATTTTAAGATTGCATGTTGAGTGACTTTTATTAGAAATGAAATATATATAAGTTACTAAATTTAAATTTAAGAATTTATTAATTAATTTTTTGTTTTTAATTTGAAGAAAATAAATTTCGACATTAACCCTTTACTAATTAAACCTGCAGAAGTTATTGTCGATCTGAGAGATACAAACATATTTCTCAAATATTGTTAAATATATCAGGAGCATAGATTGGAGATTATAAATAGAAAGAAGTCACGAAAATATTTTTATAAGTGTGAAAAATATTTAAATCTTGAGCGTAGCAATATTATTTGCCATGATTGTTACAAAAAAGTTTTTGAAAACGGCTAGTGAAAATTCTGATTAATTAATGTTGTATTTTTTTTAAAAGCAATATCCATGTTTTTATTATTTGAAATATATATATTCTTTATACTTATATATTAATTTGATTAATAATTTCTACATTTTCACTGAAAATAAATGAAAAAAAAAAAAGCATTTTATTAAATAAATACATATTTGTATTTTTTTTTTTTGCATTTCAGTACATACTAATAATCATTTCTTGGATACATGTAACCTAAATTTTTTTATCATGACTTCTACCGGGTTAAGTATTTATATAAGTAAGTTAATATGTGCCATTTAAGATTAGCAGTGCATATTTTATATTTAACATTATGGTCCATTGTATAAAATATTTTTATTATAATCATCTTGTATTTCTTTTCTAATTTTTTTTAAAAAAGATTTCATTTTCTTTATTACTAATTGTTTAACTTTGTCCCTACATAAATTGTATCACTTTTTGTTATATATATATAAAATAATTATAATTCTCTTATTTATTTTTAATATTTCCTTTCTTGTGCTTTTCTAAACTTCTCATTTCTTTTCTGTGTTTTTTTTTTTTTGCTTTGAGAATTGTTGTATTCCTATTTCAACAACATAAAATTACTAGAAAAAGATAAAAATATAAAACAGCTTTTTAAATAACATATCGAGTCCAACTTTTTCTCATAGAAAAATTGAGCAGAAATTATTTATTAGACTTTCTAATTGATTGATAGTGAGAGTTTAAATAGATTTCCATTCCTATTTTATCCTTTTAAATTAATTAGATACCCACTTAGTAACCACCATTAGATGGGCTAACTATAGATTAGCTAAGTGAAAAAACTCCTAAGTCTGAGTGGAGAATAAAAAACTTTTGAGTTTTAGTTGTCCAGATTCAAACACAGGTCAAAATCATTATATATAGTATAGTACCTATATTATACTCAATGTACATTTTTCTATATATTTTGTCTTTTTACTTACTTTTTTTTCTTATCAACATCATTCTAATTACTTTTCTCATTTTTATCAACCCAGCTTCATTTTTTTTTTCTCATTTTTATCAACCCAGCTTCATTTTTTTTAGTGTTTATCTGAAGTATATCCTAATTTGAAATTTCTGAAATTACATACCATAAATTTTTAGAATTGAGAAAAGTGTGACAGAAGCTGGTGATAGTTTATACCATGAAAAACAAATTACAAATTCTATTTTCTTCTATTTGCCTTCATCACAATCACATTCTTATGCTTTCCTCACAATTCAAATTTATTTTTACAGAACTTGGCTTCTATAACAAAAAAAACCAGTAAACTCAATAAAAAGTTGCATTACAGAGCTTTCTAGTTTAAACATTCTCATAATAAAATTCCATCATAAAAAAGAGATGATTGACTGGCCCTTGATGAAAACCAACCTTGACTTTAATTCATTTAAACTGTAGATCATGTTCACAATAGTATTAATTTCATTCAAGTTTTACAGATCAAATTTTTTTATACTCTAGATAAACTTTAGTTACCTATACACCATCTGTTTTTCTTTTTATCATATATACTCAAAGTATTTTATACTGTAGGATATAACATTTAATATGTGGTTATCACAAATTTTTTTTTTAAATGCATACATTTCAGAATATAAGTGCACCCCCCTCCCATAACATGTATCCATACAATTTCAAGAATTTAATTAAAAAGAATGTCATCATTGCTATTCCAGGTACTAATTATTTTAAGATTTTGGAAAATAACTTTTTTTAAAAATTTTCATTATAAATATTGACATTTCTATTTTATATTCTGCAGTTTACTCTAAGCTTCTCTATACTTGTTTATGACTTCCAATTTATTGTTAGGCAAAATGAATATTGAATATTGAATAGTAATAGTATTTCCTACCTTTTTAAAATTTCTTTTTCTATATGATGGGAGTTTTTCATCTTTATCTTTTATAAAAATAACTTTTTATGATCTTGTGCATTTGATATCTGTACTACTCTATCTTCTTTATATGCAATTTGATATGCTATATAAGTATTCTACATATTTTTTTATTCATAGCACTTTTTATAGCAACTCATATAAATCATCAATATGCAAATTTGTTTTTTAAACTTATACATACTATATTTAATTCATCATTCCACTATTAAATTGCTTTTTTTTATCAGCATTTGCTTTCCCTCTTTTTTTATAATATATGAATAAAAATAAATTAGTCAAAACATTCCTTAATTGCATTTATATTGTATATAAAAATGGATTCAATGAGTTATGAAAGATTTTGCATAAAGTTCATGGATAGGGAATTTGTTTCTATGAAAGTGTATAAAAATTAAATAATATATCACAGGTCTACAATTATGAGCAGTGGAAAAAAAAGAAAGAAGTTAATGGTTAGAGAAAGAGAAATTAAAATGAAGTCCTGTGCAATTTAATGTAATAACAGAACAATGGATTCAAAAATTGAAGATTTATGGATGAAAATGAGCTTGTTGTTGCTGAAATTCAAGTAACACATGACCTTTCAATAAAATAATCACTTGATTGTTTTGTTTATGGAAAATAAGTATATAAAAATGATAGTCCATATAGAAATGAGGAAAAATATAAAATAACAAGAGGCAACCTAATTATTTAACTGTACATGTGTAGAAATAAGGAGAGAAAATACAGACATTAAGAAGTGTAGAATGTTGATTGAGGAATAAATTATTACAAGGAGATAAATATAAAGATAATAGGAAAAATATTGGATTTACCAAAAACTGTTCATTAAAATGAGATAGAAAAAAAATGAATGTTTAGTCCAGAGAGAATAATAATATTATTATAGATTACAAGAAGGTAATAATATAAAAAAGTAAAGACTTTATAATAGTATAAAAATTTTCAGAAGTTCACATTTAATTAGATGAACAGGACTTTTAGATATTTGACTGCCTTTGTACAGACAGCACCACCTAAAAAACAGGCATTTTATATTATAACACATTTACCAGATATCTAAATAATAAAAATATGTCATATAATTGAAAAAATGCAATAATAATATTTATATTAAAAAGAAGATAAGAAATTAGAAATTACAGATGTATCAATCTTCTATCATTTCTAAAGAACATCTTTATTGATGTTTTACAGTTCATCTGTAAAAAATATTGGACCCAAACTACCCCCATCCTCCAAATGAAAAAGGTTTTAAAAGTAATTATAATACATTGCATTTATTTGGTAATATAAAGAATCATTTTGCATTGGATTTGTAGATTATGAAAAGGTAATTGATTTTCCAAACATTTTCACAAGGCTAAAGTTTAAGAACATCATTATTATTGTAAAATATTTATCAAAGTGTAAGAGTTATTACTGACATTAACAAAATTAATATTTGTAATGATGTAAGGCAGGATAATTTACATCTTCAAAATTTTTATGATAATTTTATTAAGAATATTTTATGGACTTAAATAAAAACTATGAGAATAAAAATAAATGAAGATTGATTATGTCATTTAGATTGTGAAAATGATGTGGTATTGCTTTCACCAATAATATTTTAAACTTTTAGAAAATGTTATGAGAGTTAACAGATAAAGGCAAAAAAGTAGGACTGAAGTAAAACTAAAAAGACTCAAGTAATGTTTATAGACATATCTAAAAAAGTTGAAAATGGGCATTGATGCTAATGAATTAGAAAAAAATTAACAATTATAAATACTCTAGTCAGATTATTAATATATATGGAGTACTTTATGTATAATTAATTTATTATCAATAAGAAAAACAATGTTTTAATAGATGTGTTTACCCAGAGTTTATTTATACATTTAAGATTTGGAAGCCTAATAAAAAGCACAGTATATAGACTTGAGAGCACAGTAAAGTATTAGAGATATGTGACAGTAATTTCAAGAAATAAAAAGTGAGAGACATGGTAGAGAGAACAAACAGGTATCAGTGGCATCATGAAATGATTAAGAGTCTAATATAAGGATGGGATGAACACACAACTTGGAGTACTAAAGTAGATACCAAAAAAAATTGTAAAATATCTAAAAAGAGACTTTATGTGAGATGTAAGGATGAAGTAAGAAAGTTTTCTGAAATAATATGAAAGCAAATCATAATGATCATGATTATGAAGCAAAATGACAATAATAAAAATGGAGTAAAAAAATAAAAAAATAAAATGGTGGTTATAAAGAAAATTTAACTATTTCAAATACTTTAAAATCTCATCAACATTTTAATAAAACAGAAAGAGAATTAAATAGAGAGCAAAAAAATTAAAATGTAAAGTTAAGAAAAATAAAAACATTTATTTGGAAAAATTACAAATTCAGAGCTTATCCAGATAGTTTTCCAATAGAAATAAAGAAATGAAAAAATATTATTTCAGAAAATTATGTAAAAAATGAAAAATTAGTGTTCACATATTTTCCTGAATGTTTGTGATGATGATGTTTTAGTTGTATTTATATATTGGATTATTTCCATAATCTAATATAAAGATTAAATGTATCTAGAAGTAGAATTAAAAAAAAAGATGAAAGATATGCTGAAAAGAAATTGTGAAGAATAAAAATTGAAATAAAAATGTAAAAAATAATTATATGTATGTCCTTAAAAAAAGAAATACTGAAAGATTTTGACAAATTTAGTAATGGATAAAGTGAAATAAAAAAAGAAGCTTTGAAAGATAGATCAACATAGTAACCGAATTTTCCTCTATTGTTTTATATTTTAAGTGAACGCAAAATGTTAGATTTATTTTAAAATATCAATCCACCTTGTATATAGATTTTTATATTTAATGCTTTATAAACCTGCTTAAAATTTTACTTATTACGATCTAATCTTATTAACAAGATATTTAACTTTTCTTGGTAAAGATAATTTAATTACAAACATTCTAATTTTATTGCTATATATTTTTCTAGAAATTACAATTAATGCACTACCATATTTCAAAAACATAGTGGTCATTAGTAATTATTAAAAATATTGCCATTATAAAATTTGTGTATATGTGTATATTTGTGACATATTATCTTAGCTTGTGTATATGGTTAAATATATCTGAATATATTGTAACCAGTTGGTTACATAGCTGTAGTAGAAAAATAAATAATTAAATAGTTGGCAGCATGTTTCTCAGGTTTGAGAATAAAAAAAATATTTAATTAATGGGGAAAATAAAATTTAATTTCCAAATATAAATTTTTATGGGTCTTTATTTAACTAAATATTTAAATTCCCAACATGATAGTATAAAAATTCTCAACATTAAATATATTTAAGAGTATTTTTTTTTAAAAAAAAAGAAGGAAGAACAAAATAAGATTTTAATAACTTTGAAAATTTTATTTTTAATTAATCAGAGTTGTTTTCCTTTCTTTATCTCTATTTAATGAAAAAGAAAAATCGAATCAGTGTAATTAACAGATTATCTTATTGTTGTTTTTTTTTTTGCAAGATTTGATTTTGAATTATAAAGAAATGTCAAGAATTTTATGCTGTTAATTTTAAATTCTTAACTTGTTTTCAATAGTTATGATTAAAAAGGACTAAACCATGGTATTTATGAAATTTTATGTAATTGGTGGTCATGAAATTTATCATGTAAGAAACAGATTGTAATTGGCTTGTGGGCAAGATTGTTCAAGAGAAAAAATATGTGAGGGTATGAATAAGGGACCAAGTGTCTGGAGAGGCTATTCTTAACACCACTGTTGAAGAGAGAGCAATCAAATCTTGATCCTGCTGCTGACAAAGGCAGTAGAAGAAAGATTGCTAACTTATCTGTTGAAGAGTGCAGTCAAATCTTAATCAAGTGGCTGAGAAAAATATAGAAGAAAATATTCATAACTTAACTGTTGAAGAGAGGGCAGTGAAATTTTAATCCAGCTACTGAAAAGAAAGAAGCAGAAGCCTTTACCAACCTGTGGCATAACACAGTAGAAATTTTAACAAAGCCATTGAATACAATAATAGAAGTTTTTAATTTAGCTTTTAGCATACTATGAGTTTAGCAGTAAAATTGTTTGTACAATGGAAACCATGTGCTAAGTTCAGCTAAATGCTAGGCATCATCTTTCTCCATGTAACCTACTTTCACTGGAAGAACATGGAGGGAAGGTAAAATCTCCTTTAAGCAGTCTGCAACCTTGTCTTCAACCAAGAGCATGAAAAGTCTCTGCCTACACCTGTCTCACCTGGAAATTCAAGAGGAAAAACAAATGGACAAATATTACTATTTTTATTTACCTGGAATTTCTACAGACCTAGAAAAGGACAAATTTAACCAGGCTCATGTTTAGAAGCCTTTAAGCAAAAATTCCATTATAAAAAACTGAAATTGCAACTGAAAAAGCCTCCATAATAAGAAAGCCATGATTATAGGTATTATTTTCTTTTATGTGTGCACATTATATTTTTATTATTAGAAAATCCATTTTTGTTTCATAAATGTAATTAGTTATTTGTTTTTCTCAATTTGCTTTCTGGATAGAATAAAAGATTACTATCTTTGAATTTTGGAAAAAGAACCTAATGAATTTAAAATCAATTCATGAATAAAAATTGGTTGATTAATATAATTTTTATCAATATATATATATATATATATATATATATATATATATATATATATATATATATATATATATATATATATATATATATATGAAATTATCTATCATGCCTTTTTTGTTAATTAGATATTAAATAATTGTTTTAAAAATATTATTTTTAGTCTTAATTACTTTATTCTATCCAGTTCCTGTTTCTTGAATGGCAATGTGTATGATCTTATATCACAACAACTTATGTTCTAGAATTTAGTTTTTTTCTTGATGATCCCAATAAAACTAGTTATTTATAAGTAAGGGAAGCCCATGAATTGCTTAAGATTATTTATAATCTAATTTATTTATTAATTTCCCTCTTGCTCATAGTAATAAGTTATAGAGTTCTTGCTTTCTGAGCTATATTTGTGCATAACAGCTACATAGAATAGGGGATTTATATTTAGTGTATGGGCATGCAGATAATGATGATGATTCCTGGGTTGGTGCAAAGAAAATATTTTTCAAAGTCCATGCACTACATTTTATTTAGTTTGGTCTCTATTAGAAATTAAGTTTATAGTTGGCCAATACATTAATAGTACTAAATGGCCAGAGCATTGATATGATCAGCATGTTTTAATATGCCAGCAATATTTTTTTCATTGTATTCTTATGGATTCACATTTAAGTTTGTGCATCCATATTATGGTTTAAATAATTGTCCAAGCTGGCAAAGGCTCAATAGTTAGCCTGGTCTACAGGAGATCAATTTCAAATCCAGTCACAAGATTGACTGTTGATTTATTTTATTATTAATCACTCATATTGATGAATATTACTTATACTTATTTTTATTTATTGTTAATGCTGGTCAATTTGGTTAATTATACTTATAGTTGCTCTAAGAAATTAACTGCACTGATCTCTCTGAGTGATCTATTATGCTCACCCACTTTGAAATTAAAATTTATTTATTTTATAACTTGAGGATAAAAATATAATTCCTCAGATGCCTCATGGTTTGACCCTATTTTTCCATAGAGTTACAAATGACTAATCAATTTATGGCAGTTGATGTTCACATACTGGTGACCATCAACCAGGTATGACCTTGTATTTCCCCATAGCATTACAATTGACACCCCAATTGTGGGCACTATGATGATCAGTGATGACATAACTTGAATCTCAGAAATAGACCTGAAAAACAAAATTCTGTATTTTGATGCAGAATTAATTTAAAAATATTGCTGTGGAAATTTGACAAGAGTATAGAGAATGATTGTAATTATTTAATTATAAATTACAAAATAGAAATATTAATATTTATTTAAGGAGTTCACATTTAATGTTGAACAAATAATCACAGCATAGTTTTGGAGATTGAATTGGAGTTTTTGACTGTTGAAATTTGTTTAGATATACTTTCAGTTTGATAATGGATGAAGGGTTTTGTTATTAGGTTGAGGATGTAATGTTTTCATGCAACTTCATGGAATGTTCTTTCTCAGGCACTGTTCCAACTCTTTCAGATTTTCATATTTCTTTATTGTTTATCATGGTCCATTTAACATAGTCCTGCCATGATCCCCAGCCTCTAAGCCTCCAAGAAAGGGAGAAAGGCATAGTTTATATTTTTTAGTGCCTAAGACTCAAAAGAGCCAGACTTTGCAAAGATTTTTGCATTTTTATTCCATATCAAGGGTTGTGGTAGCTTATAAGGTCTAAATTGAGAGAGACCTTTGAGAATTCATGCTGCATTGTATACTTATAGTCCAGTGATTGAATTCTGTATCTATCCCAAAATTGCAAGTCATTATGCATTATTTTGCTGTTAGATTCTCACCAGATCTCTAAAAAAGGTTTTGATAAATGTTTTTTTGACATGAACTTGTGTTTGTATACACATATGTACTTATAACAAAAAATACAACAGAAATGGATATGGGTCACACATATATGAACAGGATAAAATTGAAAAATAAAGCAGGGGAAATAAATTAATGAAATAAAATAAGATATTGAGACAATAAGATTGAAGGAAAGGCAGATTAGGGGTAATAATAATATAATAGGAATGTTAGGTAAGGTGAAATATGGTTGCATGGAAGAGAGGTGAGGTCAAGCTTATTTTATGAGATATTTTTTAAAAAGTTCAGATTGTAGTTCTTGTGTAAAAATAATTCAATACATTTTTTTAAAGAATAAAATTCTGTAACAGGAATACATGTGCTGACAAGAGGAAAAGTGAAAAAGATGAAAGAAAATGATCCAAAAGAAGACAATCAGCAACCAATGGAAAGAATCATTCCAATTATCAGAAATGTTTAAGAAAACAAAAAAAGAGTCCAACAAAGAGATTATCATAATAAACAAAGAGGAGAAAGGGATAAAAAGTGAAACCAACAAAGAGAAGAAAAAGAGAGACCAACAAAGACAAGATAATAATAAACAAAGAGAAAAAGAGAATAAAAAAGAGAGCCCAAAGAGAAGATGATAATAAACAAAGTGAAGAAGAGAATAAAAAGAGAGACCAACAAAGACAAGATAATAATAAACAAAGAGAAAAAGAGAATAAAAAAGAGAGCCCAAAGAGATGATAATCAACAAAGAGAAGAAGAGAATAAAAAGAGAGACCAACAAAAAGAAGAAGAAAATAAAAAGAGAGATCAACAAAGAGAAGATTATATAAAAAATCAACAAAGAGAAGCAGAAAATAAAAAAATAATGGAAGAACTGTTGAAAGAAATAAAAGTAGATATGCTACAGAAAATTGATGAAAACAGTAAAAATATAGCTAATGAAATAGCAGACCAAATCAAACAAATTAAAGAAGTTCTGAATGAAGTGAGACAAAACAAAGAAGAACAGGATATGAAAATAAGAGATACAAGAAGTAATGGATAATAAAATTAACCAAATGTAGCAGGCAATTGAATCTGTGAATAATGAAAGTCAGCAAAACCTGGAATTGGTAGAAGAGCATATGGGGAAAATGGCAAATCCAATTAATTTCCTGCAGGTCAAGGATGAGGATAAAATCTGAGAAACAGTAAAACAATTGGAGGATGACCATAGACAAATGTACAAACCAAAAGAAAAACTGCCAGGTATACATTAAAAAAAGAAATTAAAAATATAAAGATAGAGGAAGTAAAGGAGGAGAATCAATATATAAACCAAACACCTGGAATTGTAAAGCAGTTCCTTAAAATAAGGACTTTTTTAGGAACTGGTAAGGCACCCATTGAATTCATCAATAGTCTGGAAAGATATTTCAGTATTAATGCCATGACTGAAGAGGCAAAGATAGTAATAGCTTGTAGCCATCTTCAAAGTGCATCCAAGGCATAGTGGGATTCACTATTCACCTATCTTCATAACTTTATCAAGTTCAAGCAGGCAACCATAAAGTGCTATTGCAGCAAGAACTACAAGGAAGGGGTTAAACCTTAAATATCCCAAGAGAAATGTTCTCCTGGTGAACTCAATATTCCATTTTTTAGAAAGCAATTAGCAAAATTGAGAGCACTCACTGCAGATCCTCTCTCAGAATTACAAATAATAAGACTATTTCTGTTTCAGGAATTGCAATGTGTGTGACATTATATCATAATAGCTTATGTTCTAGGATTTAGGTTTTTTTTATGAACCCAATAAAACTAGCTATTTGCAAGTAGGGGAAGCCATAAATTGCTTAAGATTATTTATAATAAGCTAATTTATTTATTTCTCTCTTGCTCACAGTTGTAATTCTAGACTTCTTGCTTCCTGAGCAAGATTTTTGTTTAACATCCATATGGGATAAGGGGTTTATATTTAGTGTATGGATATCCAGATGATGATGATGATGATGATTTCTGGGTTGGTGCAAAAAAGATATTCTTCAAAGTCCATGCACTAGATTTTATTTAGTTTGGTCTCTATTAGAAATTAAGTTTATAGTTGGTCAGTATATTAATGATACTAAGTGGACAGAGCATTGATGACGATCAGAATGTTTTAATATCCCAGCATTATTATTTTTTGGTTGTGTTTTTATGGATTAGCACTTAAGTTTGTGCATCCAAACTATGGTTTAAATAATTGCCTAAGCTGGCAAAGGGTCAACAGTTAGCCTGGTTTACAGAAGACTAATTTCAAATATAATCACAAGATTGACTGTTGATTAATTTTATTATTAATCATTCATAATAATGAGTATTACTTATTTTTACTTACTATTAATGGTGGTTAATTATACTTATAGTTGCTCTAAGGAGTTAACTGTGCTAATCTCTCTGAGATCTATTATTCTCATCCCTTTTGAGATTAAATTTTTTATTTTAACTTGAAGATAAAAATACAATTCCTCAGATCCCTCATGGTTTAAATTCCAATTTTCTGTAGAGTTATAAATGACTAACCAATTTAGGGCAGTTGATATTCATGTACTGCTGACCATCACTTCAGGCATGACCTTGTATTTCTCAGTAGCATTACATTATATATATATTTAAAAAAATGAAAGTAGTAATATCGTTCTTCCAGATTTAAAATTTCATGAATTTGTATAAATTATATAAACACTTTGGAATTATATATATATGTTATCAAAATAGTTTTATTTTATGTTTTTGAATCTCTAGTTGTTTTATTGGGATTAAATAATTTCTAATAACATTCTTGATTATTTTTAAACAATTTACACTCATGGTTCTTACATTTTTTTAAACAATAGCAAGGTATTTTTTTATTATGCAAAAAGACAGAGAAATTTAAGTAATTTGTTTTTCTTTTCTTTTGCTATTGTATCATCTCATTTAATATAAAAATTGCTTAAAAAAGAAACAAACAGACTATTATTTATGTTGTTCCCATTTGATCAAAGAACAAAATATGAAACTAATATAAAAGCTGGCGATTAATGAAAACCAGATAGATTCACTCAAATTGACTTATACTGTATTAAATTTCATATTCAGTATTTCTTTGTGTAATATATTAGTATGAAATAAGAGACAGAAGTTTATGGTCAGTTTTGACTTATTTTTCCAGAATCTGTTCTTGTCAGCAGATTCTATATTAGTTAATATTATTCTATAAGCAAAACATTGAAAAAGAAACACTCAACATTTTAAACTAAATCATTCTGTTGTGATTTATACATAAATTATTTAAATGAGATCTCAAATTATCAATTATATTATTATAATTTAATCTAAAAATATTGAATCTTCTGCTGTCACATATTTGAGATCATCCACTTGAGATAAATTTATTAACAATTATTATTAATTATTTAATAAGGTAGAGATTGTAATATCATTCCTAGTCCAAATACGAACTTTAGATCAATATGTATATTTTTTAATTTTGGAAATAGAATGAGAGAGACTTTTCTAGATACTTAAAAGATGATCATATAATTTTTTATACTTATAGAAAAATAATATTATTAATTTGACTGTAAGTACACAGGCATAATTGCTTATTTTTTACACACATACAAGGAAAAAATATAAAATGTTTGTTAATATTACAATTTTAAAGTAATCAGTTTAAAACAAAATTAAAACAGACAACTCACTATAAGTAAAGTTATTTAATATATCAACCTGCCTTCATTCCTTAATGGAATCTTTTAAAGATGTTTCTTTTTACACAATCACATGTGATGTGATATGGTTCTCTTTTATTGAAATCAGAAATCCCTCAGCCAATATGTCAAAAGCTTATATATACAAAAAAAAAAATGAAAAAAAAAAAAGAATGGTAGAACAGATATGAAATATTTCTAATTAAAAAAAAAAGTAAAGAAATACAATTTATCTATGAATTAGAAGAATTTAAAAAGAGAATGAAGATATGATTGTTATTTTTTTAATTAAATAAAAGATATATTATTTGAAATTTTACAAAAAGTATCTATGCTAAAAAATATTGGATCATGATTTGTCAATGATGGATGTGAAAAATGATACATTGGTATTTTTATAACATGAATTGCTATGTTCTGACTTTAGAATCAATAAAAGCAGGTGTAGATATGGAAAAATTATTCATGCATAACTGATGGATTAAAAGCTTGCTATATTTATGAATAGTCCATAAGAAGAAAATATATGCAGAGAAGGATAAAGAGCAAAAAGTTAAAGATGAGTTTTGTAATGAATATACACAGTTTCATGGCACCTAAACTATCTATAATATTATCATTTAAATTGCATTATTTATTTTCAATTTCAATTTTATATTAAGCATGTAATATTTACTAATACTGTAACCTTAAGGAATAAGCATCTGAAAAATTCAAAGGTAGGGACCTCTACAGGTCTTAGCCACAAGCTTTTGCTAGGAAGAAAAGAGGGAAACCTTTCTTTACTTCAACCTACTTTTATATATGAATAGGTGAAGCTGAAGTGGTTAGATCTAAGAGTGTGAAGCTATTCAATACTTCACTAATTAAGTCCACAATTCTTATTATACATTAATACTCATGAAATCTTACGATTTACAATGAGTCAATGGAAAGATATTATAATAAGAAATCTATTACGATAATTTAAAGTTGTAATTATAAATTTTATTAAACGCACATTATTATTTAAGTAATATTTACTAAGGCTGTAACCTTTAGGAATAAGCATCTGACAGCCTTAGTAATTTTACTTAAATAATAATGTGCGTTTAATAAAATTTATAATTAAGCATGTAAATAAATCCAATTATTTTATATAGCGCAATGTTTATAAACTGTAATATTTAAACAGCATTAAGCTGTTGCACATGCGCTTTGCAGATTTGAACTATAAATGACTGAATACTAACACTTCAAACACATGTAACAACAGACTAGTATCCAATTATATTACAGCTTTTACAAATCAAGAATTAGTTTACATCAATTTAAGAAATCATGAAAATCCAAATAAAATATATGAATATCCAAAAATATCTTATTATACAGCATGGGTATTCTAATCATAGCAGAATTTCTATAATAATTATGAATTTATTTAAATGCACATTGTGATTACATGATTACATAATTAATATTTACTAAGGCTTTAACCTCAAGATATGCATGTAAAAATGCGATATTAGGGGTCTACAGGTCTTAACCACAAGCTTACAACTTGGAAGTAGGTTGAAGTAAAGAAGAGTTCCCCTCTTTTCTTCCAAGTTGTAAGCTTGTGGTTAAGACCTGTAGAGGTCCCTAATATCGCATTTTTACACGCATATTCTTGAGGTTAAAGCCTTAGTAAATATTACTTATATAATAATTATGATTATATTTTTTAATATAAAATAAATCATTATTTCTAATTATATTCAGGATCCTATAATTTATATTATGAATAAATTCTGTTACATCATATTTACATAAAACATTTTATTTGAAAATATAATGATTGTTCAGCATTACTTGATAGCATTAGATACTATGTATTGCATATGTGGAAAGAAATATCATTTGAATTTTGGCATGTAATGGAGTCGTTAATTATATAATCTAACTATGTAACATCTGTTATGTACTATCCCAAAATATTTGCAAATAAACAAAAAAAATAAATAATAAAAACAATAGAATTTATAAACTTATTAAATTTTAAGAATCTTTTTACTGTGGAAGTCATTTTTTCTCACTCAATATCATGTTTGCAAATGTGAATTTACATGATCACATTTTCTTCATGATTTAAATACTGTTCCTATTCAGTTCAGTAGCATTATTAAAAGCATGTATACTGATTTTTTTCCTAGCATTTTTTCCTTCAAAAACTTTTATTTTGTATATCTTTAATAAAATACTGGATTTTTTAGAATCATGAGTGATAATTAAAAAAAAACATTGTAAAGTATTTTAGTTAAAACCAAAAATAAAAAATATTTGATTTAGTAAAAAAAAGAAGTCTTGTTCAGAAGTGGGTTGTATGTATTAAAAAAAATGAATCTTCTATTAGAGAAATAATAAAGACGGAGAAATATATTCATGCTATTGTTGCTTGTGCTTCTAAAACAACTAAATTGTGAATAAGCAAAGTAAAAAACAATTTTTTTTGGTCAAAACTAATAAAACCTTAAATCTATGGCTGAATGATATGAGTAATGAAAATGTTTCAGTTGATGGTCTTGTACTGCTTCAGAAATTATTGTCTTTACCAAAACATTAGTCAAAAATCTGGAACATTACAGTGTCAAACAATTCACTGTAAATAAAGAATGACTGCATAGATTCTAAAGAATACAGTTATGGAAAATGTCCCATGATGGAACACAGCATTATTCTTACATGGAAAATCACTAAAATATTATATTCATTGCAAGATTAGTTTGATGACTTAAAAAGGAGAAGAAAACAACTTCCCATCACAAAAAAATGTCAAAACAAAATATTGCTCCCTCGACTTCCCATTCTACAGTCGTGTGTGATGCAGAAAGTTTTTATCAACGCTTCAGAAGATTAATAATCCAACATTTCCGTTATCCATTTTATGGAAAAAAATAATAAAGAAGAAAGTTTTATTACAATATTTTTTAAAAATGAATTTATTGAACACATGCACAGTTCTGTATATATATATGTGCTATTTCAATTTATTGTTAATAACTATGTTACATTATTTTTTTTAAGTCTATCTGTAATTTTAATTTATATACGCACACTATACACACAAAGCATGTGTTTTATATGCATATGCATGTTATTATGTACTGCATTGTGCACTTGCAATACAGTAAATAATAACCATAAGAATCTTTTTCTTTTTAATCAGCAAAAGATTAGCTATTAGATTATTTTCTTTGTACAGGGGAGAGTTTAGAATAAAATATAGCATAGTTTGAGGCCCCACTGTAATTTATAGCATCTCCACAAAATGTTGGATCAATTTAAAATGTCACAGCTGGTTTTGCAAAGAAATCATGTCATATAATTTATTATGTAAGAACACATTTACATAAGCTATTCTAGTTATTCAGTTAAAATCACTTTATTATTATATGACGATTTTCTTTATTTGGATATTAAAATAAATTGTTTTAATTTCATTGAGTTAAGATATTATCAAAACAATTCAACCTAAAACTACTTTTTAATTCTTGTTTTATTGTTACAAAATATTTTTAACTTGTTTACGTTTACAACTATAACTATATGAAGTGTATATACTTGCAAAACATACACGCAATCGAAAATTTAAAAACATCTAAATATATGTAATATTTAAAATAAATTTAATGTACAGCTTACCTTTAAATTTTTTGAAATCATCTATTATCATCTAATTAAAAAATAGCAAAAAATTAAAAAACTCTATTTATTTTACAAAATATATACTTTTCAAAGTTGGATATTCTCTCTTATATCTCATTCTGATTTTAAAAAAAAGCAGAATTAATTAATCTTACAATTGTGCCGCATTCTTTTCAAATTCATTTAATAGATTAATCAAACGATCTCATTAAGTTACAAAGCTTTCAATTGTTAATATAAATCAGACATTTTATGTCATCTTATATCATATTTCAATTTTATAATGAATTTTGAGCACTTTTAAAAAAATATATATCTATTCATTCAATGGGAGGGGGGTGTTATAAATTCTGATTATGCACTTTTTAAAATGAATTAAACATAAAATAGCATAGAAGATATATATCCAGTTTTTAACTCTAAGAGCTACAATACGCAAGCAAGAAAACGCTTAGATAATAATAGATCACTTAAAAACCAAGATAATAATAAGCTTTACAAATTATAAGTAAACTTACTTTTTTAATGCTGTCAGTAAAATTAATTAACTAATTAGCAGTCCCTACCTTACTATCCGTGGTTTGAAAAAATATGAAATGAAAAAAAAATATGATTAAAAATTTATAAATTTAAATTAATAAATTTCACGTGAAAGTCCACCCATGAATTATCTCTCAGTACGTCATTTCTTTATGCACGCACAGTCAGCTGCTTTTCTTCTCTATCTCAGTTTATTACTGAACTATCTTCATCATAGCTGCGTTACTCTATTTATTACTAATTATTTTTATTGATGACTTAATGACTATATTTTTAAAATTAAATTAAATTGTAGGTATGTGTTAAACATATATATTTGCTGTCATTCATGGTTTTATATATGCAGTAAAGATTAAAAAAAAAGTAAAATAGTAAGAGCATAAGACCAATCAATCAATATGTTTATCGAAATTGCTTGATGTAATATTCTAGAGTTTACTATTGCAAAATCACAACTTCATTGGATTGAACTATGAAGCAAAGGAACAATATAAGTCTTCCTAAAAAATATTTTATAATAAACTTTAGCATGATTTTCATGGGAAAAGTGAATCATGTTTACATCATAAAGATTAAATTTAAAGACATTCTAAAAAAGTAAAGTATTGTTACTTGTTTTAATTGAAAAGATATGAGGAAAATAGATATCTACAAATAGCTATGGTATTAAAATATTAAAAAAAAGTTTTCTGCAGATGAGATTAAATGACAGCATTGTAAAATATAAAATAACAAACCAATGAGTTCTATATATGGACATAATTATGCTTGACAGATTGATTAATATATTTATCATAAAACTTATCTTTAATAAAATATTATTTATTTATTTGAGTTAGAATAACCAGACTTGTTAGTAATGATAATTTACATTTTGTGTACAATTTACATCTATTGCAATATTTGGCAGATTCTGTGAGAGATGTATTTAAAGCAAAAAAATAGAATTAATAACTCAAATATGTTATTGTCTATTTTATAACTTATGGCACGTATAGTGAATTACATTTAGTTTAAATTGCTTGAACAAATAAAGCAGATAAAAATTCGATATTTGGCTAAAAAGAATATTAGACTGGTACCCATTTTTTAAAAGGAAAAGATGATTATAGTAAAAAGAGTGGTTAAAAGAAGTATTAAGAGATATAGATAAATTAGAAAAGAGATTATAAGAATAACCCACATAGCTATGTGTATTTATACTTTTTATCTGACGGTCATTTTAAGAGTAAAAAAACTGAATAATTTTTCAGAAAAAGCTATTAAAACTAGTTTCAAAAGTTAATTTAACAAGAATATATATATATATAAGAGGATATCAATAAATAAATTATAAATAGTGCATGATTAAAATATGTAAAATATAAAACCAAAAACATTTATTATTCAATATCTATTGATATTAATATTCTTGTCTCATCATTTAACTTTTTAACCGCTAATTATATTATTGGTTGTGTCAGCTAAAAATCAAAGCTTTTAATTGGCCAGCTCACAAACTGAAGACAAGTCAATTGTCAAAATATTTTCACCTTTAATATCATATTGACTTTATATTTGTTTATAAAAAATATATTAATACATTTTCAGGTTATAAAAGTGAACGAAAGTTCTTTCAAAAATAAATTGCTATTTATTTATTATAAAATATTCAATTTTAGCAAAATAAAAGCCAACATATAAACAAAGAGTTCGTGACGTAAATGCTTTTTACGTTATAGAAAACTAAATATTTCTTTTTGCTAAATCTTAAATATTTTTACTAAAATCTTCAATATTTTTCGAAAATAATTTTGTTTTTTTAGTATATTTGTATTTAAAAATTATTTTAATACTCAAATTATACTTTGGAATACTTTAAACCATATTCGAAATGAAAATCTCAGCGTTTTTCTTTATTTTCTTTGATCAGGCGGTTTCTTTGTTCTTTCCAGCCAATCAGAATGTCTTTGTCAGCTGAGAGCCGGCTGAGAGCCAATCACCAATAAGTTTCTTTCATTTGTTTAGCTTTAAACGCGTTTTTTTTGACTTTTTACTTGTAAAATAATTCGGAAGAGGGCACCATCTTACAGAACTTTTAAAAACCTAATCAATAACTGTCAAACGAATCTCCTACTGCTAAAAATAACAGAATTAGAGTGACGTCAACTGCTTACAAGAGTCCTCGTAAGAGGCGGTCAAAGAACAACTTTTCAAAATCTTCAACGTTGCCCCAACCAAAAAACACTTTGTAAATAAATACCTTTAGTAGTGTGTTTATTTTATTTACAAAAAAGTATTGAAAAACATTGCTTTTTGGTAATACATCTTTAAATATGGTGGCATTTTAGATACTGAAACCAGCTATTAAACTTTCACATGTGTATTTGATATCTAGAATAAAATGTTATCTACCAATTCACATATAAAACTTGCTTCTTAACATTTTTTTCTATCAAACCAAAGTTTTTTGCTATGTAATCATAATATGACAAGCAATTTAATTTTTTTTTTTTTTCAAAATAATAACTGATCCAGCTCAAAAATCCCAAAAATTAATTTGGTTTCAAGCAAAAAAAAAAAATTAAAAGTTACCAAAAGTTAATTTTTACAAAATTAGGAAAAAAAAATTCTGAATAAAAAAAAAATATATATATTATGAACCAAACAATTCGAAGACCATATATGTTTTCAGATATATATATTAAAATGATTGATCTTGAAGTCATGATTATTTTCAATTACTAGAATAATTCTTAAGTTTATTTTGATTTGAATAAGAAAATGTTTTTCAGTCTTATCTAGAGTTAGTTTTATATTAATTAACTAATAACTATAGATTTTCTTCATTTTTAAAGAATAATCTCTTTGATAATGCAAAAGAGATGCTTGAGATTGGATACTTTAATAAGGCTCAGTAATTATATGGAACATAATAATGTGTTTGAAAGAAAGGGAAAAAAAAATGTTTAAACAATTTTATGAGATAGTTTAATTTTGATAGAATATTTATGTTTGAAAAGAGTATAAAATAAGAGTAAAACAAATGAATTTTAAAATACTGAATATTTTTATTTCACTATAAGTTTATATGATATAGTGCAATATATAAATACAATATTTAAATACATGCATATTGTTTATAGTAATTTAATGTAATTATAAAGGACTCTAACTCAGACTTTTGAACAATACACAACTATACAATCCTTCTTTTACAATTGATACACATGCATATACATTGCACATCACCTCTTCTGCATAATTAAATGGATATGTTAAGGTCCCATGTGTGAGGGATCAGATTGACTTAAGGTTACATGGGTATCACAATATTTGCATCAACAAGGGCTTTGAGAATTTTGATTCACATATTTTCAATGATATGGATGGCTGAACAGTTGGAGAGGATTGAAGATTGTTTAATGATTTGCTGTCTTGATATAAACTGAGCAGTGATTGTATATATGTGTGAGAGATAGTGATCGGGATAAACTGATAAGTGCTGGTTCAGCACAAAATACATATATTGGAGATCATTTATCTTTTTCACATGTAAATGGTCATATGTATCAGTTGTATAAGATGGATTGGATAGCTATGGGTAGTTTGAAAGTCTGAGTTTGAATCCTTTATAATATATTGAAGCAATGGATCTGAAGTTCAATCTATGCTTCACAGCCTCCTATAAACTTAATTAGTATTGTAGGCCTGAATTAAGTTTATAGTCCAATATCAGCAGGGTTTTGCATTTAAATATTTTCTTTTAAATAAATTCCATTCTAAGATTAGATTTCTGTTAATAAAAATTGCTTGTAAAACCTATTAGTCAAACATATATATACATTAAGCGTATATATATGAGTTAATGCAAAATTCTGCTGAAATAAAATGCTTATTTTATTAAAAAAAATAAGAATGTATTTTTCCTTTTAAATCTTGTTAAAATATTTAGTATGATTTAATTTTGAGATAAGCCCGCCAATCCATGCTTCACAGCCTCCTATAAACTTAATTAGTATTGTAGGCCTGAATTAAGTTTATAGTTCAATATCAGCAGGGTTTTGCATTTAAATATTTTGTTTTAAATAAATTCCATTCTAATATTAGATTTCTGTTAATAAAAATTGCTTGTAAAACATATTAGTCAAACATATATATACATTAAGCGTATATATATGAGTTAATGCAAAATCCTGCTGAAATAAGATGCTTATTTTATTAAAAGAAATAAGAATGTATTTTTCTTTTTAAATCTTGTTAAAATATTTAGTATGATTTGATTTTGAGATAAGCCCTCCAACATTTTCTAAAAGAATGTATATTTTTAATTAATTAGCCCATTCAAGGCAAATTAAAGATGGCCTTCTCTTTCTTTTTTAATTAATAAAATTCAAAGTTTAAAGAAAGAAATTTGGAATAAAAAAGTAAAAGTTATTTTTAGAAAATGTTACCTTGAAACAAAGGTGCATGGGTGGGCCTATCAAGATCTAAGATCATACAAACAATAGAGGGTAGCTTACAAAAAAATGTATAAATAGAAGAGTGAACAAAAGACAGGGCTATTCAGAGTTTTCTTGCTGGATTTCAGATTTTCCTTTTGGAAATGGCATTCTGATTTCTCTTTGGAGATTGCATTCAGATTTCTCTTTAGAGAACTCTTTCAGATTTTGCTTTTGCTTGTTGAGATTTTATTCCAAAAAGTTATACAACTGTCTTCTTCAAAATCATGGAGAAGTTTGAACATACTACAAGCTAAAAGTCATATGAATTTGATGGATTCTACTATGCTTGGCTAGGCAAAAAGCTTTGCCTATTGCCGGGGTTCCTAAATACCATCAAAATGCCATAGTATCCACCCAATAGTAATCAGAACTCTGTGCCGTGTCTGTAGGACTTTTCGTGAAACCATGCTACGTATTTCCATTTACCTTGTCCAGACAAATACCTATTGATGATCGGATCAAGCCACGACAACACCTAACATGACCAAGGCACCAGAACAGTAATTGTATCTCTCCTCCATTGAACTATTTACTTTCTACCCCTTTTTGTTCATACCTTCTTAATTGCTTCATTGGATTATATTTCTGAATTGTTGTATTTAATTATATTTGTAATGTAACCATTTTTATAGACTAGTCTTAGATATATATTGTGTGATCATCTATCTATATATATTTAACCCTTTTTCCTTCGCTATTCGTCATTACTAACATGTATAAATATTTGTATTCCATTGCGGTTAAGTTTAAAATTTAATTGTTCATTTAAAATCTCTTTCCAATTTTATTTATGTTTCTAAATTCCATACGAGTAAGTTTCCTTTGTTTGCCAACTTGATCTCCTCGATAACACCTCTTTTGTCCACCATTATCTTATTACGTATATCTGATTTAGCTATATACATCTTAAATAATTTTTAAACTGTCTGTTTTTAGTGCAAAGCAATTAGGCAATGCTTTGTGAAAGATTTTTATTATTGTACTTTATCTAGGAGATTTGAGTTGACAACTTTATTAAAATTGGGAAAAGACTTAGACCGCAAAAATATTATATCGTTTAATCTGTTTTTATTGTCTAATTAGTTTTTCATTAATTCAGGGGAATAGCGGAGGCCATTAAATCATTATTAATATTTTAAAGTCATTAATTAAATATCTTATTTAACTAACAAACTTGAGTTTGCTAATTTTGTTCTAATGCTTATGTTACTTTTCCAATGATCCAGGCACACAAAATACATATTTCATAGTACTTTTACACACATTTAACTATTTAGCTCCATAGATGTTTCCGTCCATGACTCTCTTCTGATGCTAGTTTGTGGCCAGATGAGAAAATAATTTATGTGTGTCTCAGATAATGTTATTGGTTCATAGTTAGCCTCGAGAATAGGCAAATAGGGCAGAGGTCATAGTATTCTTGATTTAATATTTCTTATATGGGTGGCCTTGAGGTACTTTCGCCTAGTATTCGAACTGGGTTAAACCAACATACATCATCTGACTGTCACAGTAAAATTGTTTTTTTCCGCATTCTGGCGAACAACATGGGCCGAATTTCATTTTTTTTTGGAAATATAGGTATATATAGATGTAAAAAAAGTTTTCTTCAAGTTTGTCGCAGTGGGACATATGTCATTTTTTTAAAAAAAAATTAGTACCCTGAGAAGTTACGTTTTAGTTTAGTATATTTATATAAAAATATATGTATAATTTTTCCAAGTTTTGTTTCCTAATGTGAGCCAAATGTTATTTTTTTAAATTAAATAAAAAGTTAAATGTGCCATAAGGTAAAAAAATTTTTCTCCCGAGTTTAGTATATATATGAAATGAATATTTTATATTTAAAAAGTTAACACTCCATTAGTTGTTTTTTTTTGTGATTATAAAATGAGATTTTAGAATTATAGCAAATTTTTTTTTCTGCACGAGTAGTTTTGTCATGGCTAGTTGCCATATTGTTTTTGTCATATAAAGTATATAGCTTCGATGAGGCAGAAGTGTCAAATACATACCCACCTGCCCTCCCTTAAAATAGCTTTTGTACTTTATGTTACTTTAGTACTGCTTAAACATGAGAAGTTTTGAAATAATGTTTTTTTGAAATATAGTGTATATTCGGTGTGTTAATATTTTAGTAAAAAAGTACAAATAGATAATAAAAGGTTTTTTTTTTCCGTTTGTATAAATTTTTGTAAAGATCTAAGAGATAACATTTTTCCGTTAATAGAAATTTTTTCTAAGATGGAAAGTTTGATAAGTTCAAATTAACACGTGTCAACATACGGTGTTAGCAAATATTTTTTTCACTTTCTCTGCGTCGTTTCTTTAATGAATAATTTTAATCATGCAAAAATTTTTTTTCACTTTTAAATATTTTGCAGTTACGTTTCCTCGCAAACATATATAAATATATAAGTATAAGTTTCGTTAATATCAAATTTAATTTTCAACTTGTGAAATAGTAAATGTGTATGTTCGTTTTAATAAATATATATATATAAGATATATTTTCTGTATAACATATATGTCAGCCACCTTTAGTTAAAATTTTTTTTCTCAATTCGGATTATGCTACTGAATCATTTATTGAATAACCATTAGGTGAAGACTCCTTTGAGTAACCATTAGGTGAAGCCCTTGTTTTTTAGTAACCGTTTTTGGTGAAGACTCCCTTAGTAACTGTTAGGTGATGACCCCTTACATTTTAGAGTTCTGGATTGCTGAGTAGTCTGAAATAATAGGTCTACATCTGCAATCATTGCTTCCTTGTTATATTTGCGATCAGCGTTTACTAGCCTGAAATAATAGGAGTATGAGGTCTGCAATACGACATCTTTCTAATAAAATCATGAACATGATAATAAAAGAAATGTTTGTATAGGTATATCTGTTTGCATATTTATATGTAGTCATATATATGCTTATTTAATGTTGTACATATTCATATATATGGCTGTATATGGTATACACTTTGTTATAGTTCGGTAAAACCCATTTTTATATAAATGTTTTTTTAAAACAGTTTTTGATCTCAATGTATTTTCTGCAAAAATTGCTTGATAATTGTTAATCTATTTCGGGTTGTGACCAAAATGGTAGTTGGTTTCGATCCCAGGTTTATATTCGGAGTGGCAGTTATCATGGGATTTTAATTTTATTTTTAATTTTTTTTGTGCGTATATTTTGTTTTATTAATCGCACATTAGGCTGTTTAAATTGATTTTGGTGTCTTGACCAAAACGGTAGCGTGGTTTCGAACCCAGGTCAGACATGTTACCTTACTGAGTTGTTATACATCTTAGACTTAATTAATATTGTCATTTAAAATACCATTTACTTATTCATGTAGAGATTTTTTTTTAAAAGTAAAACTCAAAATAAATTTTAATTGCATTAAACTGTACAAACGTTATCAATGTGTGCTTGGATCATTATCCATTAATATATATATTTGATATGGCCATTGTCTTGTCGACTGGCACCCTTATCAAATAAATTTGTCGGCAAGTGCAATCTCTCATATCGGATTACAAATAAACAAACATAGGAGGTAGATGATCAAAATAAAAATATATGCGTAGTGAGCCAAAATAATTTTTAAACATGACTTATGTATATTTTGCTCACATATTCCTTTTGATATATATATATATATATATACTTGCATATTAATGTAAATGCATTTTTTAGTTGTTTCAGGTGTCAGAGAAAGCCAGGTCAAGCTGTAAGTGTATTATTTTGAATATATATTGTGACAACTTAGTAATGACATTTTAATGAAATATAACGATAAATAAAGTAAAGTGAGGAGAATAATATGTAGTATAAATAAATATTAAAAACAGACACGGCAGGATTTTATATTTTTTTCATGTACAAACTGATACATATAGGCATAGGTTTAAGATAGGACCTCATGAGATAGGCAAAGTTAATTTCTGAAAACATAAATAAAACAGATAGTTGGAACTTAGAATACTGACTTATTTTAGAAAGAAGTAAATTTTTTTTTGATATACAGGATATAGCTCCTAGACACATGATATAATATACTTATCTACATTGTTTATAAAAAGACTAAAATATGTTTTACAAATAAGGTGGGATTGTTATATAACAAAATAGCCAATATTAAGCAAAAATGGACCAACAGAAAAAAGACGAATATTATGACAGTGATGAGGAGGTAGTGCTCAACCTTCCAAATATGGCAACATGTATTCATAGTGACCAAAAATACAATTTGGAAGATCTCATCAAAGAAATGAGAGACAAAAGAAAAATGATGATGACCATGTTCCAACAAGTCATGGGAATGACATCACGAAGATTGAACCGTTTGGAGGAAAACATGGGTCCCCATCTGCAACATACTAGTAGAACAAAAGTATTGCCAGATGATGACACTCAGCTTAAATCATTGATGGATAATGATTTAGGAAAGGATATGCATACCTTGGACATGTCAGTCAAGCAGGAAATACAGGATGGAGAAGAAAATGGACAGTTTAATGAGTATAGAAAGGAAATAAATAATTGTCAACCGCTGAACCCAATCCAGGTGCAACAAGGCAACCAAATCCTTATGCCAATAATAATTAATCCAGTGACATCTCCTGTGGCAAAGTTTGTCCATATCCAATGTTTTAGAGGGGAACCGGGTGGAAACCCTAGACAGTTTCAAAATGTTTTTTCAATTCCAGAATATGACAGAACAAGAAAAAGTGGCGATCTTCAGTCATCATTTAAAAGAATCTGCCAGAGACTGGTGGAACATTCTGTCGATACAACCACAAACATTTATGGAATATGAGAATGCAGTGATGTCGATGTATTGGAGTGCAGAATGGCAGGAAGGTTTGATGTATTCCATAAAGCATGAAAGATACCCGACTAACCATCAAGAGACTTATGCTCAGTTTATTGTTAGACAGGTAAATCAAATAAAAGCACTAAGTGCTTTCAATTATTCAGAAATGCAGATAGTAAGGATTATTAGGCACAACATGCCACCCTGGATAAGGGACATATTGATAAGCAGTCAAGAGCAAGATATTGAAGATACAACTCGTATACTAACAGCTATCAAACATGAAAACTCGATGAAGACAGAAATGGAAAAAAGGTAAAATTTCAAAATAAATCTACCAAACAAAAGAGTACAAACCTGTCAAGAGTAGAAAATAGGGAAGCTGTGCCATCCCATATAGCAATTGTACAACAAAAGGATAACGAAGAAGACATACACTCAAATGCAAATCCAGTCATTCAAGTAAATATAAATGACAATAAAATACAAGCATTAGTTGACTCAGGCAGTCAAGTATCTATTGTATCAAAAAAACTAGCCACAGAATATGAAAGCAACCCAAGATACTTAAAGTTTCCCATGCGCCTTATCCAGTTAACACTGGCGAATGGAAGAAAAATGAATAGTGAACGATAACAAATGTGGTTTGAGATTACAATTAGTGGTGAATGTTTTAATCATGCCTTCTTAGTAATGGAGGGGTTGTTGTATGACTTAGTATTAGGTTCAGATTTCTTTCAGCAGTATCAAGGGATCTTACATTACCCAACAAAGAAATGTATGTTAGAAGACATACAAGTCCCATTTACAACAGTGGGTCAAGATAATCACTCCATTGGCAGGTGTGTTGTACAAGCGATCGATGAGGAAATGATAAAACAAAAAGTTGGCATATCAATAATTAAGAATAAGGAGCATAGTCAGCAGTTGAAACAAATTTTACAAAGATACACAGCGGTATTTTCTGGTGTACCAGGGAAAATTAGAGGGTATACTCACCGCATTAGGCTTAGAGAGGAATCGTACCAGCAAACAAAAACTTACCCTATCCCATTCCAATACAAAGAGGAAGTGGATAAACAAATAAAGAAGATACTGGAATGGGATATTATCGAATGGACCCCTTCGCCATACAATAATCCATTGATTGTAATCAAGAAAAAATGGAAATGTGCGTTTGTGTTTGGATGTGTAACCGCCTAAATAATGTGACCGTTCTGGAATGTGATGTGCCGCCGCCAATGCACGAAACATTTGTGCAGCTCACAGGGAAGACTGTATGCTCAACCATGGTCATGACAGCAAGTTATTGGCAAATGGCATTGGACCACTGCAATAGAAAGTATACGGCATTTCGTTACAATGGCCAGACTCATGTGTTCAAGAGGGTTCTATTCACTTTAATTAACAGTGGAGCAGGCCTCATGAGATGTTTGAAGAATGTTTTATCTCCTCAAATACAGGAACACATGGTTTGTTACATGGACCGTATCGTGATTGCCTCAAAAGATATTGATGAGCATTTACATCATTTGGAAAGCTTTTTTCGTGAATGTGTACGTGAAAATATAACCATCAACATGGAAAAGAGTTTTTTTGCAGTGGAAAAAATTGAATTTTTGGGCCATGTGGTAAATAGGCAAGGTGTCAAACCCTATCCTGCAAAAATAGAAGCTATAAAGAATTTTCCAACTCCCACCAACCAGAAGCAGGTTCGAGCATTTCTAGGAATGTGTAATTTCTATCACCACTTCTATCCTAGATTTGCTTATGACACCACACAGCTAATTGAATTAATAAAGAAGAGTAGTAAAAAATGGGGAATGGAAAGAGAGGCATGAGCAAGAAATGTCTAAAGTAAAAGATAAGTTCTTGGAAACAGTAATGTTATACCATCCGGATTTTTCCCGCCTCTTTTACCTTCAAACAGATAGCAGTAGGCAAGGCTTGCGTGCTGTTTTGTTTCAAATTGGTGATAAAAATGAGCATCAAGTGTTGTGCTTTATTAGTCGGACATTGAGAGGGGCAGAAAAGCATTATACAACAACTGAGCAGGAGACATTAGCAATAGTGTGGGTGTGCCAGAAACTGAAACAGTTTTTGTTGGGATCAGAAGTGGTAATCATAACTGACCACAAATGTTTGAAATTTCTGAACAAGAGCTTTTTAAACAATGACAGATTGATAAGGTGGAGCCTGATTCTTCAACAGTTTCGGTATAGTGTCATTTATTGCCCGGGATCACAGAATATTGTGGCTGATATTTTAAGCCACCACCCTGTGCCCATGTGCTCAAAATCCAGATTTAGGAAACCAGACAATGAAGATAATGACAACCACAGCAGGAAACACAGTGGAATCTCACCTCCAGAATTTAGTGTATTGGCAGGCCCAGGATGCTCAATATAAGAAAATAATTAACATTATTACATCTAAGATGGCAGCCAGTAGGCACTATAATCAATACAGAATCACAGATGGGATCCTTTAGATTAATACCAAAAGCCATCACAATCCATGGAAAGTCATAATACCACACAAATTGAGAAACCAAATTATTACATACATCCATCAGTCAGTGGGACATTATGGTCCTTGGAAAGTAGAAGAAGCAATAAAATGTCAATTTTATTGGCCAGGAATGTACTCACAGATCTTATGTGTATTGAAAACCTGTGATATTTGTGCTCAGAGCAAGGCACCAAATCGAACGTACGCAGGAGAGCCACAACCAATCCTTGCATCTAAACCAAATGAGCTGCTAGCTGTAGATCATTATGGCCCATTACCAATGTTTTGACAATTTCAGTATCTGTTTGTCACATATGATGTGTTTTCAAAGTACTGAAAGCATACCCAGTAAGGACAGCAAACTTTAGAGGAGCAATAAAGGCACTTCGGGAAAAAGAGTTGCCAGAAGTTGGAAAACCTCAGATAGTGATATCTGATCATGGCACAGCATTTATATCCAAAGAATGAAAGACGTGGATGACTGAACATGGAATTCATCATAGGCTAACTTCCGTTAGAAATCCACAGGCTAACCCTTGTGAGAGAGTCATGTGAGAAATAGGGCAACTCTTTAGGACATATATACCAACCAACCATCGGGACTGGATAAATAAAATTGAAAAGGTGGTACAATATATTAACAACACAATGAATGAGTCAACAGGATTTACTCCAACTCACCTGCATTATGGGAAAGAATGCCCTTCATTAATTAAAACCAAAATGCTGATGGAAGAGGAGAAGATAGATAAACTACAAGATCAAAAGATAGCATATGAATGATTAAAATGGGCAGCGTTGCACCGGAAAAATAAACAAAACCAGCAATATCAATTCAGGCAAGAGGAGCAAGTATCGCTGAGAGACCCTAGGCCAAGTAATACATTGTGGAAAGAATTCAAAAAGTTTTTCCCAATATATCGAGGGCCATACATGTTGAAAAAGGAATGCCGGAGAAGTGCTTTCCTTTTGGAAGATAGTAATGGCATAAAAGGAGTATACAATGCCAGAAACTTAAAACCTTGCATACCACTGGACCCTGGAAAACACAGACATTAGAATATATATATACCTTGTTAGATTAGAACCAATACTGACCCAACCTTAGTTATATGATTAAGAAAAGAAAACACCGTAGTCATTACAGCAAATAAAGAGTAGGCTTGAACTAACCTGGTGCAAAATTTTTTACCTCTGACTTGAAGCAACAGCATTTTTTTACCATTTTTTTTGCTCACTAACTATTGGGAAATGAAGCAATGGATCTGAAGTCCAATCCATGCTTCACAGCCTCCTATAAACTTAATTAGTATTGTAGGCCTGAATTAAGTTTATAGTCCAATATCAGCAGGGTTTTGCTTTTAAATATTTTGTTTTAAATAAAATTCCATTTTAAGATTAGATTTCTGTTAATAAAAATTGCTTGTAAAACCTATTAGTCAAACATATATATATATATATATATATATATATATATATATATATATATATACATTAAGCGTATATATATGAGTTAATGCAAAATTCTGCTGAAATAAAATGCTTATTTTATTAAAAGAAATAAGAATGTATTTTTCTTTTTAAATCTTGTTAAAATATTTAGTATGGTTTGATTATGAGATAAGCCCACCAACATTTTCTAAAAGAATGTATATTTTTAATTAATTAGCCCATTCAAGGCAAATTAAAGATGGCCTTCTCTTTCTTTTTTAATTAATAAAATTCACCGCTTAAAGAAAGAAATTTAGAATAAAAAAAGTAAAAGTTATTTTTAGAAAATGTTACCTTGAAACAAAGGAGTGTGGGTGGGCTTATCAAGATCTAATATCATACAAACAATAGAGAGTAGCTTACAAAAAAATGTATAAATAGGAGAGTGAACAAAAGACAGGGTTATTCAGAGTTTCTTGATGGATTTCAGATTTTCCTTTTGGAAATGGCATTCTGATATCCCTTTGGAGATTGCATTCAGATTTCTATTTAGAGAACTCTTTCAGATTTTGCTTTTGATTGTTCAGATTTTATTCCAAAAAGTTATACAACTGTCTTCTTCAAAATCACAGAGAAGTTTGAACATGCTACAAGCTAAAAGTCATATGAATTTTATGGATTCTACTATGCTTGGCTAGGCAAAAAGCTTCGCCTATTGCTGGGGTTCCTAAATACCATCAAAATGCCATAGTATCCACCCAATAGTAATCAGAACTCTGTGCCGTGTCTGTAGGACCTTTCGTGAAACCATGCTACATATTTCCATTTTCCTTGTCCGGACAAATACCTATCGACGGTCGGATCAAGCAATGATGCCACCTAACATGACCAAGGCACCAGGATGGTAATTGTATCTCTCCTCCATTGAACTATTTACTTTCTACCCCTTTTTTGTTCATACCCTTCTTAATTGCTTCATTGGATTATATTTCTGAAATGTTGTATTTAATTATATTTGTAATGTAACCATTTTTATAGACTAGTTTTAGATATATATTGTGTGATCATCTATCTATATATATTTAACCCTTTTTCCTTCGCTATTCTTTATTACTAACATGTATAAATATTTGTATTCCATTGCGTTTAAGTTTAAAAGTTAATTGTTCATTTAAAATCTCTTTCCAATTTTATTTATGTTTCTAAATTCCATACGAGTAAGTTTCTATTGTTTGCCAACTTGATCTCCTCGATAACACCTCTTTTGTCCGCCATTAGCTTATTACATATATCTGATTTAGCTATATATGTCTTAAATAATTTTTAAACTGTCTGTTTTTAGCACAAAGCAATTAGACAATGCTTTGTGAAAGATTTTTATTATTGTATTTTATTGAGGAGATTCGAGTTGACAATTTTATTAAAATTGGGAAGAAAAGACTTAGACCGGAAAAATATTATATCGTTTAATCGGATTTTATTGTCTAATTAGTTTTTCATTAATTCAGGGGAATAGCAGAGACCATTAAATCATTATTAATATTTTAAAGTCATTAATTAAATATCTTATTTAACTAACAAGCTTGGATTTTGTTCTAATGCTTTATGTTACTTTTCCAATGATCCAGGCACACAAAACACATATTTCATAGTACTTTTACACACATTTAACTATTTAGCTCTGTAGGTGTTTCTGTCCATGTCTCTCTTTTGATGCTAGTTTGTGGCCAGATGAGAAAATAATTTTGCATGTCTCAGATAATGTTGTTGGTTCATAGTTAGCCTCGAGAATAGGCAAATAGGGCAGAGGTCATAGTATTCTTGATTTAATATCTCATGCATGGGTGGCCTAGAGGTACTTTCGCCTAGTATTCGAACTGGGTTAAACCAACATACATCATCTGACTGAAACAATATATATATATTCTAACCTGTAATCTCATGCATCTTCACTTCAGAATAGTATATGATATGAAATAAAATGGGTTATAGCTCAGTTAATAATTAATAAATAAAATATTCAGCATTAAAATTAAATATTCCACTAGCTCAAATTTAAAATTCGAATAAGGTTCAATTTATAAAAATAAATTAAATAAATATTTAATTTTTATATGAGACTTGAAGTGAAAATACATGTGACAAGATAGATTACATTGAGCCAATATCCTACAGGATACTACCTCAATGGCATAAGAACACTATCCCCCTTTATTACTATTTTAAATAACAAACTCATAGTATTCTTACGACTTTAATAACTTCTACTCACTAAGATTAAACCAATAATTAAATCTTAATCTTCTATTTATAATAATCTAGCTCAATAAAATAATCTCAGGTTCATAAAGTTTATTCTAAGTTAATTTAAAAATACGGTAGTAAAATATGAGAAGGGATTTTATGTCATAATCTACTACACTTAAACTAATAATAATAATTAATAATAATAATAATATTCTTCATTGTTTAATTACTACTGGATATCTTTTCTTTTCGTTATATTTTTATTACCATAATAAAATAATAAAATAATTTTATATAATCTTTTATCTTCATGAATATAATAAATAAATACGTGGTAGCATTTGATAATCTGATAAACAAAATGTGTGTGGCAACTGATAGCATATAATTTAATATAATATTGTGATAACTGATTTATGACCAATAAAACAATGTAAAATTATAATTATTTAATTAAATGAATACCAATAAAATATTTAAATTCTTAAATAATTCTCTATTTATCTTTTTGTGCAAAATTATATATTTGTTTCGATTATTATGCATATATCGTGATTTCATGCAGCGATGTGGAGAAATAAATAACTCGGACACAAAATTTTTGAAATAACAAAATTTAACAAAGTTTATTACTAACAACAAATAAATAAACAATTTATTTACACTATTTACAGTGGATATCCTTAACTTTTTTTACTTTACAGTTTGATCTACCGGGTTATAAAAAAAATAATTTATATTTCAATTATATCTTTATTTAGATTTAGGACAAAATTAAAAAAAAATGTTACTATTTGGTTTCTCATTATGGTTAACTTATTACAAATATATTTATCTACTTTATTAGCAACAGCATTTTATCCTTAATATTATTAAACTATCTTATTTTAAAAAATTCATACTTAGAAAACATTCTATAGAAAACAAAATTTTATAATGAGTATGGACTTCTCAAAATATTAAAAAAAAATTTCATCTTGCAAAGTCAAAGATGTTACACAAAATATTATCCAAAATTCAGTACTAGATTTTAGTATTTATCACACAATGTTTACTAATCATAATATATTCTTCTTTAAGCCTTACTTTAGTATGATATAAGTGTAATCATCAATATATTTCTGTTAATCAATAAACAAAAAAATATACTATGCATATTGTTTACATAATTTACTTTGTACTATTGTATTTTAAAAATATGCAATACTTATTTTTCTCTTAAAAAAATAATACTAAAGCATTTAAAATTATTATCACTTTAAAGAAAATATCTTTGTTTAGATACCTTATTTTAAAAAAGTTTATATTTCATTTCCGAAATAAAATTCAAAATATATTCTATGATTCTTTTCTTTCCTTAGGATACTTTGGATCTTCAATTTTAAGTTATAACGTCCTATTCCTTCTAAGCAAATAAACCAATCTTATACAAAACGATAGCATAACCTAAGTTCTAAATTATTTATCATTTCTCTTAAACATATCTTACTGAACGATGCAGTTACATGAAATAAAGATAGCGAAAACAGATGCATAGGATTAAGGAAGAAAGCTAGAGTATTACTCTTAACATATCTCAAAATCATGGCACAGTGCGAAGAGGTATGACATTTACCTGCCTAATATCCTCTAGTACAGGGATGATGTTAAAGCTATTTCTTCAGCTTTATTAGAACATCAAATATTTAAAGAAATATAAACACTGTCCAAATAAAATGTGTATCAGTCATAGGGCTTTGTTAACTATGCTGATATTCACATAAAGACTAAATATTATTTCCATTCCTTATAACATCCTATTTCTTAAAACATCATCTTGGTTTCCTGTTCACTAAGTACTTCCAAGCCACTATCTCAACATTATTTCTCAAGATTTTCCACATCTTACATCGATAAATAACTATCTGCATTTACAAAACAATAAATAAAATTCATTAATAGTTAAACAATCTAGCTGTTCCACAAGAAAAGTCTGCTTACTTCATTATTCTATATGTCTAATCATATACAATCTACTTAGACAATATTTGAATATCCAATAACATGAAAATTTTAAAAGAATCACATAATTATTTGTTATGTTGGATTATATCACTAATAAAAAAAAAAATTGTCGTATGCATATTTTCAAATCAATCCTATCTCATAATGTTTTTTAAAATGTTGTATAAAAATGCGTTTACATTTATAATAAAAAAAAACTTTTACACTTCATTCTTCCAATTTATGGATGATCTAAAGAAAACAAAAAAAATATACATTATAAATTATCAATAGTTATTATTATTACCAATAACCTTTATCTAGTCATCGTGTTCAGTAGGCTTCCTTTATCCACTTGAGCATTGCAGATATAAAAAAAAATTCACACCCATACACTTTATATTAAAATATTTTTAGCTAAATTATTAGATTGTTATATTATAAAATTTTAATATTAATAAATTAATGTTTTTATGTTTTTCCTAATCTTATATAAAAATTTAGATTTAAACTAGGTTAACAAAATAAAAGGAATCAAAACTATAATTACATATTTTCTTGACGATAGTTCCTGATAAGTCCAAAATGTTTATTATTTTCTCTAGAGTTTTTAAAAATGTTCTCCTCCAAGCACGTTAAAGTTTAAAATAAAAATAATTATTAATCCATTTAGTAAAATTTATAGAAAATAATCCTTGGTTTTAGTATTTAGGACGATAATTATTAAATCATAATATTAATTAATCCCATGAAGCTTCTTAATCTTCTCTACCAATATTCTCTGCGTATCCGATGCATCAATCCATCTAATTTAACTTTAAAAATATTCGATAAACTTTTAAGTACTATTTGTATTTCCATGGATCCATCTTTTATTCAACTATGTGTTCACTTTTTTATATATGTTTCCTTCTTGATACATTTAAACTTTCGTTTGGTATTTTTATAAATCTCTTTTAAAAATAAAAAAAAATGTTACCTTCAGAAAGGATATAACATTTTACTCCTTTGAATATCATATTATATAAAATGATTCATGAAATATAATTGTCTTATTACTATTTAAAAATAAATCTTGGATAAACTTATAAATAATACGTTTCAATACATTTTTTTAGACTCCGTATAATGTCCGAGCTGTGGTTTTTTTTATGTACCAAAACAGTTCTCCGGTGAAGTATTAATAAAGCTGTATCAATAAATATTTCAAATATTTTTTCAGCATTACAACTTATATCCATTTTATTTCGTAGTATATCCATCCTTTATTGCGAAGTTTAGGTTAAATTTTTAGATAAAATACGACTGGTAAGTACTTTAAAAATTAGAAAATCATTTCCACGAAGTTTCTAAATTATTATATTTTAAAACTCTCTTTTGCAAAAATACTTTTAAAAATTATCAATTAGTTTTTTGCAAATAAAACGATAAGAAAGTACTAAAAAAAATTGACTAAAATAAAAATTTTAAAAATACTATCTTTTTGATAGTTATAATTTACCTTTCTCCGGTTTCAATACATTATTAATCTCCCCCGATAACCCCGTGCAAATCATATTTATAGTCTGTAAGAATACCTATTCCTATTGGTTAATTCTTACTTTAGCTTGAGAACAAATTTACATATTTTCAATTTATAGTAGAATTGAATTTCAAAATTAGAAATTATGACGTAATGAACTTAAAATATTATTTAAAATACCACTTTTAATTCAATTATAACTTTATTTAAATTATTTAATCTTTTAAAATAACTTTTAAAATAACATTTAATAACTTATTCCATTTCTTAATATTCAATTTATCTATTTTTATTTAAATAAAATATTTAATTTTTATATTATGAATGTATTCGTCTTTATTACATCATTTAAGCATTTGGAAATAACTACGTAATATTTTAATATTCACTTCTATGATAAATAATCATTATATCCAACTCTATAATACACAAACTTTGTTATTAAATTCTAACAAGCGTGTGTGTGAAAGTATACATTAAAAGTCACATGATTAATAACTTTGACAGACGATTTTTAATCTATTTCTCTGCCCAGATTTATAAAATTGATACACTTATTATATTATATAAAATAATTATAAAAAATTTGGAAGAACAATTTAGAAAATATAGAATTAGATATAATTTTCACCATCATAAAGTTTATTTTAAAAATATACTATATTAATTTTGACTATTAAATATGATTATAAATTTAAACATAGCATTTATTAACTATAAGTTTTAAACTATTAAAATTGAATTTTTAAATATACTTTTAATTATTTATAGCTGTGTTATTTAATATGGCCAGCTTTTACAACCATATGCAACAATATTTAAAGCTTTACATAACTATTTTTAAATGATTTTATATACTACGTATTCTCTTTAGCTTCAAATTGTACTTTAAAGATATAATTGAATTAATACAATTACCATATTAAAAGAACATATTCTAAATGTAAAATTTTTTAGTAATTGACTGTTATGAACTATTACCGACCTATAGAAAAGGGCACAATATTGTAACCTTATATTTTGGTACAATATATATAGCTTGGTGGAACTGATTTAAAATTTCTCTATCTTCTTGTAAGTGACTTAATTTAATTTTTTTTGGTTACTATTTTTTCTTCTATATTGGTTTTGCTCTTTTCCAATCACTGAGTTGGACAAGCTATGTTTAACCTCAAAACCAACAGCATATTATATCAATTTTAATAAGATAAATAATAATAATAATCACATTTGTTTTTCTTTTTAACTAATTTTAAAGATATAACTTTAATTTAATTGGGATAATTTATTTAATTATCTTGAATTAAATGATAGAATACAATAAACACATTTTTTTCTTTCATTTTTAACAGAAATATGTAAATGAGGAGAAATATAATTGAATAAAAGGGAAAGAGAACATTCAGAGATATTTTTTTTTATTAACTGGGATGAAGACTATAAGTCTGTAAAAAAAAAAAATTCTACTTTTAAAAATGTAACAAATATAAAAGCTATTCATTAAAATTAAAACTAAAAAGTTTTCTTATATAATTCCAATTGCAATGTTATTATGTGCTAATAACAATATGAATAGCCAAATTTAAACAGGTCAGTTTGAGTCTGCTAACCAAGAATCTAACTGCTGATTATCTTCCAAAATGTCTCTAATTGAAATTTACATATATTATCAACCATGACAATGGGAATAACATTCTTTAAAGGTCAGTCTACCTGGAAATATTTTTATTGCTTACAGACTATATTAACCTCAGGTATAATATTTAACTTTTATGATTTTAAATTATCCAATTACACCATATATGTGTGGAGTGAAAAGCTATAATAACATTTTTTTGGTTTTCTGTGCCAGTGTCAGAACAGTGAAGATTTAGTTATATCCCACTTTGGACTTATGTTACAGATAAGATTCCCTCTATGTGAGTTATCATTTTATTGTTAAAAAATAATATAATTGTTGAAAGAAAATAACAACTAACCAGACAGTTATTTTATAACCATTATAGCAATCATGGGATAATTATCTGCTTGGACAATCATTCCTAGTATTTGATACTGACTAAATAAATTAAAAGTAATGAAATATTTTAATTTTGGAGTAATACCTACATAAAAGTAATGAAATTTACTAACTTTTAAGGACTACTCTAGTTATAAATAATGAAATTAGTTAATGTGGAGGGATACCCTACCATCGTGTTACAGTGCATTAAAAAAGTAAAAGATTAGCCTTAAATATTCATAAGGAGATTATTTAGATGAAGTCGATATATTTTTATGCATTACAGTATTATACATATTTCATCTTTTATAAATATCTCAAATATTCAAAGAGCCTATGTGTGAATCAATTAATTATGGAATGTTTATTATGGGTGGAAATGAAGAGAAATATAATCAAATTCATAAAATCCTATATGTGATAATTGAAAAACTTTTTAATTTATATATTGTTAGTATTAAAAAAATGTGTTATTGATTCTATTGGTGTTTATTTAATATAATTGAAATATTATATATTTTAACTTAGTGTATGTATTCTTATTTTGGTTTATATTTTCATATGAAGTTCATGGCGTATATTCTATGGGGCCTAAAATAATTACTTATTAATTTAATTGGATTGGACATATGATATAGGAATTGAGGAGAATCAATTATTAGGGAACAGCACTTGCATAAAGGTTTTGATTATTTAATGAATCTATAATATACATCAACACCATATGGTTTAGTCCTGTATGTCTTTCCAGGGTTTTGTGCCTATGCTCATATTATACTTACTATTATTATTATTCTGCCCATGTTTTAAGCAGAGTTGGTTTTTATCTCAGTTATTTCCCACATTAAAGTATTTGTTTCATATTATATCTTAATTTATGCTCATGAAACTAGACGAGCCTCCTAATTTAGATGTTTTATAGATGAAGGTAATTTTATGCCTCTTTTACTTGGGAAGTGAATGTCTGCACTATTTTATAATGTTATATGCATTATTCTGTTCCAGTGATTCAATTTGCGGAATGATCTCATGCCATTTTATTATATTCTTTATATTCATTTCTGCACTGGTGGTTAATCTGCAGAACATTCTGTAATGGTGCTTGCTGCTCTGATGATAGTTAGAAAACCCACAGGGCATTTAATGCTTTATTATTCCTTTGCATGGACAAATACATCTGCAGGAATACCATTGTTGTTTGTTGTATAAATGTGCTTGGACAGAGTCTCCATACATTATATGCTGTTTCCCTCATTTTTAGATTGACCCCACATGTTCAGTTAGCAGCTATTAAAAGGGCATTTGATAAATTATTTTATAATTTATTACATATCAATTTGTATGATATTTCAAACTTAGTTGAGAATCAAATTTTCTCTTTGATAAAATTTATCTCCCCATGGTGAGCTTTTGCATGTTTACCAATACCAGTTACTACTATTATTATTATTATATATAAATCTGGGGTATATGTGCATTGGTTCTGATATTGACATATTGGAGATGTTTTTGACTAGGTGTTTGAACCCATCCTCTCCCCTATAAAAGCAGAAATCAAATCCATTTGTGAAAAAACTTTATAATGTGTTTGTTTTAGAACTTGTGTACATTATCCATGTATAAAACAAGAACATGTGATGGTATTTTATTTTGTTTATTTATTTATTTATTTTTTAAGCATTGTATTAATCAATTATTTATTAATATTGATTGAGTTGTGAATAAATGTTAATTTTATGATTTAACCTAACTATATCATTGCTATTTGTCATACATTGAACCAGAAAATCCATCATATTAAATAGATTACATATTAGAGCACATATTGTCACTGATAACACATACGAGGTTTACGGGAATTTTGAGAGAGTATCTTAATGCTTTTGTTCTGGGGTAATTAGTGATGTATGGGGTAAAATAAAGTCCCATGTACCTACTCCATCACTTTAGCTTTGCTTTGTTAATTTTATAATATAACCCAGAATTTGTTACTTTTATTGGTGTTTGGGATATTAGGAGCTAAATTAATGAATAAGCTTGCAAGCACCTATTTTTTAATATTTTAACTGATGTTTTACCTATTACAATAATAGTCTCATTGCTATTGGTTTGATTTGATATTTAAGTTAATGAAGAAAGAATATAAAGTTCATGTTGCTTACCTTCTATTGCAAAGCAAATACTCTACATATTATTTCTGTATTAAAATCCTGAATATATCTGAGTAGTGACCAATCTTGTTACAATGCTGATTATAATTATTACTGTCTTGTTAAATGGCCAGTATTTACCATGTGATAGTTAATATTGATGAAATGAATAATATATTTAGTTCTGGAAAAGTAATCTTTAGTAGTTTTATAGATCATACCATCTTGTTCATGGTCAAATATAAAGTCTCCTGTAAATAAAAACCTCAGTTTAAAGTTTTGAAATATAGTTTTAAGATACAGTCATTAGTGAGAATAGTTATTAATTGAATAGTCACCTAATTCATTTTGGGCTAATTTAATATACCTTCATGTAATGCTGTGATGGGTCTTGATGGTGTACCCAGGCCATGACAAAATTATATTGTAACAGTCATGTTATATCATTAATTTTTCCTGTTATGGTCCAGGTCAACCTTTTGGTTACAATATATAAAGTAAATGTCACCTAATGCTATACTACTAATTATAAATAAAATAGGAATTCATATAACATTACAATACTAGCCAAAAAACAAAATTTTATTAAAATTCTTCCACAACCATGGTTTCAGCTAATAACAAATAGATTTTTTCAACTGAAATTTAAAAAAAAAAAGTAAAACATATATATTCTTTCCCTCATTCACTTCAACAATTAACTTCCTTTAATGTGCTCTGTCTCGTCTGTTTCTTTAAAATTATTTGTCACATATATTGATGATTGCTTGTTTGTTATTCATGAAGATAAATTGAAGGATTTTTTTGATAGAACAGAATGCTTTTGATTTTAATATTATATTTATTATTGAGGGATGGGGCACATTTGAATTTGTTAATTTAACATTTCTAAATTTAAGTGTCACTAAAGTTGATAATGTTTTTTTAGTAGTTATTTATTAAAAGAAATATATTAAGATATATAAGACCAAATTATTAACCTTTTACTCATAAGAAGTTTTCTTTATTGAATTTTTGTTATATAAATAAAAGGCTTAATAATTTTGAAAATAATAGTTATATTCAGAGGAGTCAATTTGCTTCTAACTATATTGAGTTAGGATATATTTATAAATTTATTAGAAATATTATATTTAATAAAAATATCTACAAATCTGTTAATAATAAAGAGCTAATTGTTAGTAAAAATAAAGACTAATTATTTACCATATAAGTCATCAATTTTCAAATTGATTTATAAGAATATTTTTTATTGGGGGTGGGGGGGTGGGTGGGTATGAAAGTGGTCTGGAAGAAAGACTGGAATTTAAATTCCTTATTAAATAATTCAAAACAGTTAATTGATAGCAAATCTATTTCTAGAAAGTTTATATGGTTCATTTCAACTGTCATAAATTTTATATGGGTCAAAAAAGAGTTAAAAATAGATATCATAACTCACATTTGTATATTCATGAACTGAATACAGTCATAAAATATTATTTGACAATGCAGAGGATATCTTTTATGAAAAAAGTGAATTGGAAAAAAGAAGAGTAAAAGAAACTTTGATGATAAAATTTTTTGAATCTGAGGCCATCAATCTCATGAAGACATCTTTTTATGTTAAAGAAAGTAGTTTGTTGAAATGAATGATAGGAAGGATATTTTGTGTGTGTGTATATATATATGTTGTATGTTTTGTTAAATTTTATTTAAAAATATCTATTTGTTAATAGATGAAATCATTGTTGTGGAAAAATTTTAGTAAAATGTTGTTTTTGGCTAGTATTGTTTTGTTAAATGAATTTTTATTATATTATTATATATACTCATATTCTCATGAATAAATGATGAATTCATAGTATTATTTCCAGGAGTTATCATGCAGTAATAATATTACTCTCTCTATATATATGTTTTACACAGGCTATATATTGATTGAATAAAAGCCTTTGTTTCATTACATGTATTAAAATATAACATAACTATTCAATAAGTTGTTCCATTAATATACATTTTTGATTTAAATGCATATAATTAAAAATTATTTTTTTTATATACAAATATTTAAATATTGAAAATATAATGGAAATTTCAGAGTATTTATTGAGATAAACTTCAGTTATTTAATTAAAAAAAACAACCATTTATAACTGCTAATTTTAAATTAAAATCATTCCATTTAATAATAATATTTTTGTCTGACTTATCTTTAAATTAAAAGTGGAATCACATTTTCTTAGTATTCTGGATGTATAAAAAATCACAAATCAGACATTCATATTTTATATATATGATCACAACTTACTAAATATTTTTCTGAAACAAATATATCCTTTTCATAAAGAGTTGTATATATTAATTAAAAGATTTTCACAGATTATATATACATATTAATAAAAGTATATGGCAATTTCTATTTATTTGATTAGATGAATTTGGATATATGACTAGACAACCAACCAATTAAAATTGGCAATTACAAACTGAAATCATTCCATCTGATAATAGTATTTTTTTCTGAATTATTTTTACACTAAAAGTGAAATTACTTTTATCTTAGTACTTTAGATATTATAAGCATCATAAGTCAAACATACATACTTTATATTTTATACATATTATCTTCTAGGTTGAATCTGAACCAGATAAACTTGAAAATATTTCATGCTTTAATTTTGTTTACTTATTTATTTTTAAATTTTAATTTGTTAAACTGAGATATTTTCCATTACTTTTTTTTTCTTTCAGGTATATGGTCCACACAAATCAGTTAACTTACTCAGTATTGGTTGGAAAATAGGTATCAAGCTATTATTTACTAATGAAAAAAACAAGAATAAAAAAAACTGTTTAAACCATCACTATTAGCAATTGGCAACCCTGTTTAGTAATGTTTTTTTCTTACATTGTTCCCCTATGAAGTGCTGTTGGAGAGGCCTTTGCCCTGAAGTACACTATTTAATCTTTTATCTAAATATATAAGTCACTGAAAAACACTGTATAAAAGTCCTTGATGGAGAAATGTATTGTCGTCTGTATAAAATGCATCAAGTTGTTACAATTTTGTGTTCTTTATCAATAAAGAAAACATTTAGACAGATGTGAGCACCTAATATTTTAATTGTGTCATTCATCTTTCTTGTGTCTAACGTGACAATTTTTTAGATTTTTTATTCATTGTTTTAATTATCAATATTTTGACCAATCATAGAAAATTTCTGAAGGTTTGTGATGATGGTGTTTTATATAGGTATTGAATGACTTTAGAAAAATTTAATTTTATTTAAATATTCCAAATACATTCAATTGTTATTAATAGCACCCAGGTTAGTATATTCATAATGTTTTAAGAGGTATTATTCTCTCCTCTTCTTCAGGTGTTTCTGGCCTGACCAGTAACAGTACTAGCATGGTAATCTAACTGGGACCCTTAGATTCTTGAGTATTGAATTTTAAGGTAACACTCAAACCATCTAAGCCAGTCTGCCAAAGGCAACAATCAGTAGATAATAGACATGGTCCAAAATATAAATGCAATCATAGAAAATATTTGTTAAACTGTTGCAGAAATGTTTCTTCGTTAATTAATTTGCTAAAATTGTTGCTAATAGTGTATTGGGGTGGGGTGGAAGAGGGATTAATAAGAAAGTTTCATTATTGCAGCAAAATGATGCATTACTTTACTAGATTTTTTAGAACTCCCAGAGTCTTACAAATTACATTTTACAAATACTAAAATTTGAGATGTACATATACCTAAAATAGTAAACTGACAACAGACATAAGTAATTTTTGACTGAAATCACTTTGAATAAAATGCCATATATAAATATATATATTTAAGCAGGACCAGTACAAATAAGTTCATTGCCTGAGGGAAGTCTTAAAATGTGGGCCTTTTAAAATTAGTGAAAAAACTTTGAATTTATTTAAAATTGCTTCAGAGTGCAGAGCTAGCAATCATCTGCCGTTCATATATATGATCTGCAGACAAATTAAGACCAAATGAAATTCTCTTCAAGAGACTTAGGATTTATTTCTCAGACTGTTGATTCATAATCAGCCTTACTAACTACCTAATACTGGTCAGGAAATAAACATCTAGCTATCTTTAGTTACAAGATAAAATAAGAATCAAAAACTGCTTAACCATCATCATCTAGTGATTAGAAATCATGGTGAGTACAAGTTTCTATATTATTTCTCTTTAAGAAGTTATTGAAGTGATCTTTGGCCTACAGTGAGTCATTTATTTAAAAAGCTGTTTTATCTATTTATTTAAAATGGTCTACTGAACAAAACAAAGGATAAAAAATTAAAAAATATATTATACCTACCCGCCTCTTAACGTCGTCTTAAACTTTTATAAATATCATTTATATAACATCAATAAAATATTTGATATTTATAATAACGACTCGATACAGAACCTTGTACCTCCCTCTTACACAAAATCCTATCATACGGGGCTGTCGGTACCTCGGGTAGAGTGGTCAATAGCATTGGCAAACATTCGCCAATAACATTAATACTCGTTTACTAGATTAAACATTAGCCAACTAAACTCTTTATTTATTTAAAGGAAAAAATCCAATGGGCGCCAGCCGACCTTTGTCGACAAGTCTGCCTGACCAATACGATCTAGTACCCGCTCCCGCTAGCTCAGCTAAAACATCAATAAATTACAAAATCCGTCTACTTAAAAAAATCAATTTACGAATCTTTCTCTGCGCTAGTTTTTTCGTTTCTTTTCCCAAATTCTAATTTAAAATTTTATTTCGCTCTCATAATCTCATAGGATACTCATATCCCATTTCTAAACTATAATTCATTATTATAACATTTACTATTTATTTGATCTACGATATTTATTTCTCTCTCTTTCTTTTTTTTTTTTTATAAATAATCACTAACCCATTAAATCTCCGTTTACGCTGTTTCACTTCGTTTGGTCTTATAATATAATCACTTACACTTTTGCTCAAATTTAGATAATATTTAATATAACAAAAAATATCATATTATACATACATTTAGAAAATAATTATACGCACACAAATATATTTGAAATCGCAATAAAAATCCCTTGATAATGGAGCTAAAGACAATTAGTAATTATTGTTCGTAACATAAAGTTCAAAGTTTATTATTCCATACATTACTACGGCTTTTAATTAGTGAATTAAGAATAAAATAAATATTACCTAGCATTCTCTTTTATGCCTAGTTCCGAGCATAGCTTCTGATAGTATTTCTTTCGGTCAGTTAGTGCTAACTCTTTGCGATCCTTTTTCCGATGTCATTGGGATCCTGTGGGCTTCACCATGGACACTCCACTTCCTTCTTGTTTTACGCGAACATGATCGTCCTTCGAACTGTCTGCTGTTGGTATTGCATGGAAGGATTCGGCCGGCTGTCCACACGATGGGTTTAACAATGCAGCATTATGTTTTATTTAAAACTTTGGACGTATATTAATAATATGAATATGAATTTAAGAATAATCAACCGAACCGAATCAAAATCAAATTTTAATCATAATATCAAATTCAATCTAATAACAACAACAACAGAAAGTTCGCTCCTTTTATACTTTACGGTCCTTATCTTGCGGATTCAATCTACATTCTGAATTTCTGCTATTGGACAATTATTTCTTTTCTTTCAAATCTCTACACAGTTTCATTGGTCATTCTTTAGATGATTGCAAATTTCAATTTCTTTGTTAGAGTTATTTCACTAATTAGCCGTTTAATGGAAATTTCTTATGTTTGTCATTAGCTCCCATTGTTTATTTCATTCCTTTGATTATATTCCCCCCCTTTTTTTTTATTATAAGACAAAACGAACTCCACCTTGCTTTTTTTTTTTTTCTCTAAAAGCAATCTTAAATCAAATTTCAATTAAATCAAGTTTTAATTAAATCAAGTTTTTAATTCTTTAAGTTTTATTTAAATGTGATTCTAAAATTATATCTTATAAAACTGTCTAATTTATGCTTTTAACGATAAACCCTTCTTTTTTTTTATTTTACCCTACAAGATCTTTTATTTTTATTAAATATTTAAACAAATCTTTTATCAATTTATATTTCTCCAAAATTATGTGTAACTCCGAAGAAAACACACTCCTTCCTGATGTATCTCGGTACATTTTCTCCGTCCCCCCTTTTGAAACTAAAATATCAATCTGAAGGTTTTAGTTTCAACGTTTAACTTTATTCTTATTATACAATCCCCTCGATTTATTTTGATGGAAGTTCGTCCTTTCTTATTCTCGTGTGTCTGTGTTACTTGTTAAGTTTTCTTCTTTAGTAATTGTAAGGATCGAGCATTGAACGATCCCTTGCAGTCTGACCCTTGGGCGACTTTGAAGGCATTATTTCCATACTCCTTTATGATTTTGTATGGCCCATCATATATTGGTTGAAATTTCTTGTATATCCCTTTTTCCGGATGGCTTACTGGATTTACCCTTACCATGACCTCATCTCCCAGCTTGAACATAGCCTTGCTCTTCCCTTGTCTCCTTTGTCTTATATTTCCCATCTTTCTGAGTTTACAGCGTGCTTCATCAGCGTCCTTCTTCTTATCAATATGTGGTGTTCTGATCGGTAAAGGGGTTTTGAATGGGTAAGGAGTACTTCTCCCTTGATGAAGCCTGATGGGTTCGAACCCGGTTGATTCGTTCTTGGACCAATTTATCATGTCCGCAACTCTCGTGGCCTCTTTTACCCATCTGCGATGATTGTTCTGGAGATACACACGAAATAAGCGCCCCAATTCCCTCATGACTCGTTCGCAGGGATTAGACTGCGGATTGCGAATCGAAGTGAGAATATGTCTGATCTGGTGGCGCTTCGTCCACCTTTTCCATTCCTCCGACATAAAGGGAGTTCCATGGTCTGATATTATCTGCTTTGGGATTCCCACATCTCGAAAATGTTGACGTTCAAGTACCTGTATGGTTTGTTTGGCATTAGCTTGCGCCACCAGATATACCGCTATGAACTTGGAAAAAACGTCATAGGCTACAACAAGATACTTCTTTCTATTAAACTAAGGTAGGGGTCCGTAGAAATCTATTGCCAATAGGCTGTTAGGCTGGTATGCATATATAGGTCTCAACAGGCCCACGCTTGATGAGTTTGGGGGCTTTGTTTTCGCACATACAGTACATCCCTCAATGATGTTTAAAACACTCTTATACATTCTTGGCCAATAAAACCAAATGCCTATCAACCCTTCTGTCTTGCTTGCCCCATAGTGTCCATAATTTTCATGTATGAACCTGATTATTTGTTTCCGCATATCCACTGGAAGAACGACTCGTGTATGCTCCTCATCTCTTATTTTACGCTGTAAAAGTCCATTTTTTAAACAATATTTTTTTCTTTCTTTCCATAATGTATTGTTTACAGGTCTACCTGCAGGCTGATGGCACAAGTAGTCTATTATTTGCTTACATTCTGTATCCTCTTCTTGTGCTTTCACTAATCTTTGCAAACTGCACTCTATATCCTTGCCTTTATCTACTTCCGCTGCTGCTATGTATGCATTGTTACAATTTAAATGTTGTTGCAGTGGTTCTATTGGATAGTGACTTAAAGTGTCTGCTGCCATATTGTCTTTGCCTGGGAAATACTGCATGCGATAGTTAAATTCTTGTAAGATCAAACTCCATCGGATCAGCCTACTATTCGTGAGGAAGCTATGATTAAGGAACTCAAGGTTCCTATGGTCTGTGATCACTATCACCTGCGATCCTATTAAATATTGTCTAAACTTCTTAAAGGCCCAGACAATTGCTAAAGCCTCCCTCTCAGTTACTGTATAATTTTTTCTGGCTTACTTAATAAGCGACTTACAAAGAATAACACCCCATATCTCCCATCGTCCTGCACCTGAGATAATGTGGCCCCCAGGCCTATTCCACTACTGTCAGTTTGCACTAAAATGGTTTGTCAAAATCTAGGTATGACAGCATGACCTCTTTTAGAAACCCCCTTTTTACCTTTTCAAAACTACGCTCTTGTTGCTCCTCCCACATCCACCTTTTGTCCTTCCTTAATAGCTGTAAGAGAGGCTCCATGTCTGAGGAAAAAATTTTATAAAATAGGTTGAAAAAATTACATAGTCCGAGGAAAGCTTTGATGTCTTTCTTCTTCCTTGGCTTTGGAAAATGTTGTATAGCCTCGATTTTCTCTGGATTTGGAGATATTCCTTGCTCACTGATAATGTGTCCCAAGAATTTCACCTCCGTAGTCATTAGGTGGCTTTTCCCCAAATTTATTTTAATTCCTTTTTCTATGCACTCCCCGAACAGTAGCTTCAAATGTTCGAAGTGCTCCTCCACACTATCCGAGGCCAAAATGATGTCGTCCACATACATCGTAATTAAACTCTTGATTCTTTCTGACAATACCTGATCAAGGCATTGTATTAATCCCGCTCTGCTGTTTTTTAAGCCGAAAGGAACCCGATTAAAGTTATATGCCCGTCCATTATATCGGAAAGCGGTATATTTCCGGTCTTCAGGGTGAAACTTGATCTGCCAGTAGCTGGCCGTTAGATCAAACGTTGAAAATATCTTTTTTTTATGGAACTTCATTAATAATTCACTTATAGGTGGCGGGGCATTAGTGTCTAGCACTGTTATTTTATTTAATTGTCGCGCATCTAAACACAATCGAATAGACCCGTCCTTTTTCTTTACTGTCACCAACGGATTATTGTATGGGGATGAGCATTTAGAAATAATTCACCATTTTAGCATATTCTGTAGCTGTTCTTCTACTGCATTTCTATATTGATGTGGTATTGGGTATGCTCACGCTTGATACTGCTGGTCTTCCATAAGCTTTATTCGGTGTTCGTATCCTTCAATAACTCCCGGAACTTCTGAAAACACATTCTCGTACGTATTCAACAAATTCTTCAGCCATTCTCCATTCTCACTTTCCTGTTCCTCTTCCCTTATTATTATTTTTTTTCTATTTGTATCCCTGCACTTTCTGCATCGTGCTCCGCTTTACTATCGTTTGCCTTGCAGACGTCAAATGGTATTTCTGCATGATTAATCCTTGCCTGTCACTTTTCATAATCCAGCACGCATCCTGCTTTGCACATAAAGTCTGAGCCCAGGATAGCATCATGTATCAATCCCTCCAAGATCAGCATAATGTGGTTGTATTCCTTCCCTGCGATCTTAATACTCACCCAAGCTTGCTCCGATGCCAACTTGGCTCTTTTCCCATTCGCCAGCCTTACGTATACATCCTTTAATGGCAAGGTTTTAATTTTCAAGTTACTCCGGTCCATTTCATTGAACGTTTTCTACGAAATCACCGACACTTGGCTTCCTGAGTCAAGTAGTGCATTAATCGCCTTCCCTTCAATTCCTATTTCTATTTTAGGACATGATTGATATGCCATTCCCAGCTCGCCCCTCTCTTCATTTTGTACTAGGTTTGCTACTTGTCTGCGATTATCTTCTGCATTTCCCTCTTCCCTCCGATTTTCTTCATACTGTTTATCATTATCTATCGTCCTGAGTATCTCTGCAGCTCGCTCTATGGTATCATTCCCTATTATTATTTCTTGGACGTTTTCTGGAAAGCCTCGCCTTACTATCCGCAGTATTTGTTGCTCAGATAGTTTGTATGCTGTGATTCCCCTTAATCTCACCACTTGTTTGCGGAAATATGTACTTAGTGATTCTTCTGTTCACCATTTTTCTTGTCTTACCTGATGTTTAACAACTTCCTGAAGCCCCTCCCCCCAATAACTCTTCAGCAATGCTTGTTTATATTCCTTAAAGTTCGTTGGCTTTATTCCCAGCGATTCCCACCAATTTTCGGCCTCATCTTGTATGTAGCTAATAGCTATGTTAACTTTGACCGACTCGCTGAACTCATTACATGAAAAAAAACGTTCTAGACTCTCTAAGTATCTATTCGGTCTTTCCCCTTCGTTTCTCGAGAAAGTCTTTATTTTGATAACCTGACTTGCTATTTCCATTTTACACCTATTTTATCTGACTTTATTTAATATGATTGTTTTTATTTTCTATTTGGAACGTGCATACAATCCACACCTAACCTTCCCAGTTCTTTTTTTTTATGCTAAAATTCCCCGGAGTGTCCCTATGCCTCCACGTTTTATATAATTGCAAAATCACTTTTACAGTTGTGCTGCTTATACCGTTTTCTAATCCTACTATCATGCTCCCTCCCGCTTCTTTTTACTAGCAATCACTTATGTCACTCATACACGACTCTGGCCACACCGCTTACAAATGTCCAGTCATGACTCACATCGGTCCTGCCATTCAAAATGTTTAGTTTTGTTCCACGTTGACGCACCATTTATACCTACCGCCTCTTAACGTCGTCTTAAACTTTTATAAATATCATTTATATAACATCAATAAAATATTTGATATTTATAATAACGACTCGATACAGAACCTTGTACCTCCCTCTTACACAAAATCCTATCATACGGGATGTCAGTACCTCGGGTAGAGTGGTCAATATCATTGGAAAACATTCGCCAATAACATTAATACTCATTTACTAGATTAAACATTAGCCAACCAAACTCTTTATTTATTTAAAGGAAAAAATCCAATGGGCACTAGCCGACCTTTGTCGACAAGTCTGCCTGACCAATATGATCTAGTATCCACTCCCGCTAGCTCAGCTAAAACATCAATAAATTACAAAATCCGTCTACTTAAAAAAAATCAATTTACGAATCTTTCTCTGTGCTAGTTTTTTCGTTTCTTTTCCCAAATTCTAATTTAAAATTTTATTTCGCTCTCATAATCTCATAGGATACTCATATCCCATTTCTAAACTATAATTCATTATTATAACATTTACTATTTATTTGATCTATGATATTTATTTCTCCCTCTTTCTTTTTTTTTTTTTTATAAATAATCACTAACCCATTAAATCTCCGTTTACACTGTTTCACTTCATTTGGTCTTATAATATAATCACTTACACTTTTGCTCAAATTTAGATAATATTTAATATAACAAAAAATATCATATTATACATACATTTAGAAAATAATTATACGCACACAAATATATTTGAAATCACAATAAAAATCCCTTGATAATGGAGCTAAAGACAATTAGTAATTATTGTTCGTAACATAAAGTTCAAAGTTTATTATTCCATACATTACTACAGCTTTTAATTAGTGAATTAAGAATAAAATAAATATTACCTAGCATTCTCTTTTATGCCTAGTTCTGAGCGTAGCTTCTGATAGTATTTCTTTCGGTCAGTTAGTGCTAACTCTTTGCGATCCTTTTCCCGATGTCATTGAGATCCTGTGGGCTTCACCATGGACACTCCGCTTCCTTCTTGTTTTACGCGAACATGATCGTCCTTCGAACTGTTTGCTGTTGGTATTGCATGGAAGGATTCGGCCGGCTGTCCACACGATGGGTTTAACAATGCAGCATTATGTTTTATTTAAAACTTTGGACGTATATTAATAATATGAATATGAATTTAAGAATAATCAACCGAACCGAATCAAAAGCAAATTTTAATCATAATATCAAATTCAATCTAATAACAACAACAACAGAAAGTTCGCTCCTTTTATACTTTACGGTCCTTATCTTGCGGATTCAATCTACATTCTGAATTTCTGCTATTGGACAATTATTTCTTTTCTTTCGAATCTCTACACAGTTTCATTGGTCATTCTTTAGATGATTGCAAATTTCAATTTCTTTGTTAGAGTTATTTCACTAATTAGCCATTTAATGGAAATTTCTTATGTTTGTCATTAGCTCCCATTGTTTATTTCATTCCTTTGATTATATTCCCCCCTTTTTTTTTATTATAAGACAAAACGAACTCCACCTTGCTTTTTTTTTCTCTAAAAGCAATCTTAAATCAAGTTTTAATTAAATCAAGTTTTTAATTCTTTAAGTTTTATTTAAATGTGATTCTAAAATTATATCTTATAAAACTGTCTAATTTATGCTTTTAACGATAAACCCTTCTATGATAAAAAAAATTTTTTTTATTTTATTTTACCCTACAAGACCTTTTATTTTTATTAAATATTTAAACAAATCTTTTATCAATTTATGTTTCTCCAAAATTATGTGTAACTCCGAAGAAAACACACTCCTTCCTGATATATCTCGGTACAATATATTAAATGAAAAAAATATATATTTATAAAAACACATATAAAAATTCTAACACTAAAAAAGTGCAAAAATAAATAAAATAAATCAAAATAAATTAAAATATAATAAATAATAAAAGTTCTTTCTCTCACACGCAAATCTTCTCATTATGTATGTATAAGCAATAATATTTTTCTAGTTTCATTTATTTTATCGTTTTGATTTCAATATATTCAAGTTACCTGAAAAATACTTTATCTCATAGATAAAATAAATAATTTTGCTTTAAGTACATTTAAATTAAAAGATTATTCAAATTTTTTTTTAAAGTGATAAAAAATTTATTTAGAGGAATAGATAATTTTTGATTAAAAAAAGAAAGGAGTATTTTTTCCATTAAAAAAGCATTTAGATCTTTTTTTTTTAAAAAATACATTTTATTTACTTATTTTTCTGGTATTAATTTTATTAATAAAATTTATTTTAAAAATATTGGAACTATTTCAGCTCAATATCTAAGACAGTTGTCTTTTTGCCATATCTATCAGATTATTGGTGACTTTATAAAAATGTTTAAGAAAAAATGACATATATTGTACATGTTGCAATATAAGAGTAGCTATATAGTTTTACTGCTACTGCAATTCCTACTAAATTTAATTAATTAACAGAAAGAATATTTTTATACCATAGATAGTAAATTTATATTGCAATAAATATACATTTTATATATAAGTTAATTCTAATATTTGAAACATTTTTAAAGAAATAAATCTTTTATAAAATAACTTTTATTTTAAACCGCTAATATTATGTATTCTTAATAAGCTAAAATCATCTTAACTTCTTATGTGATTGCTTTTATTTCAAACTGATATAATATTCACAAATAAAGAACAGAATAATATTAAAAATGAACTAATTTCGAAATAATCTGCTGAAAGTAGTTCAAAAATCTACACTTTGAAAATGAAAATATTTTTTAAAATAAAAATTAGGATATTAGTAAAACAACCACTAGCTTATTGTATATAAAAGACATTTAGTTCATTAATATATATATATATACAGACATTTATTAATAATTTATATATATATATATATATATATATATATATATATATATAAACAGATTTTCAATAATAATTAGTGTAAAGTTGTGATTATTTACGTTAGATTATATATTTCCAGATAAAAGATCGTAATATTAACTCGTTGTAAATCAAGGTTAATTTGTAAAGAAAATAGTGGACTTAACAAGTGAAGAGACTAACAGCTCCCAAATCAAGATACTTCAGATTGGCCTATATAAGTGGAAATTTAGGTCAAAGATAAGATGGCTATGCTTATTTTTCTAAAGTCACTATTGAGATGATGTGACATGATGTACTATGGTGTCTCCTTTCTCGGAGTTAGGAATCTCTCAGCCACTATACGCACAGAAACCTGGCCACTTTATCTTCCCTTTCCATTTCCCAGTCTAAGTTTTCCCCATATTCTTCTCCATCCTCTCCTTACCATTTCCACATCACTATCTCTGTCAACTCTATGGCCTTTATAGCTAAATCTCCCTTATCTTTTTCCAAACCCAGCATATAAAACCAAGAACCCACTTTCCATATAATCACTTTGTTTATATTTATTCTCCACAACTTGAATATTTGTACCTTTTCTGCTATTGTAAGCATTTACATTCAATTAACAGATGCCTAATATTTTCCATACCTTCCTTACATAACTTGTAGACTAAATCACTCACATTTCTCCATTTATGTGTATATCCCTTGTTGTAAATGATCCTGTTCGAGCCTTAAACAATAAACTACTTTTCTTGCTATTATCATAAATTAATTCCCACCCAATATTGTGTTTTCTTCTATATATAAACTTTTTTTACATTCCATAATAGTTCTCCAATTTTCCAATTCCTTATTTTTTATTAATGCATCTATTCTTTTATCTCATTCCTTGCCACTATGACACTCAACAATTCTACTAACACAATCATTCCACCTTTTGTATAAGTAGACTCACATAAATTCTTTATCCAAATCTTCTGCATACCATTCTACCTTTCACTTTCATCTTGTTGCCTGTCTATTACTCATAACCCAATTAAGTACTATTTTTCTCTTAATATCTATAAATTGCAATCTACCAAACATTTTTATTTTTATTTTTGCATATCTTATATAAAAACTTGACTATCCTATTTCTCCTTTGTCAACCATGCATCCACATCTAATGCATCTTTTTCTACTTCTCATTGTATTTTTTCTAAGTAATCTAACATCCCTTTACTAACACACAATGAATTGTTACCATAAGTTAACTCTGTAACTGTCACTCCCTTCTGTTCTTGCTATATCATATTTATTATATGAAAACACTGTTAATTTCTTTATCAGTCTCTTTCTTTTATTGATTCATTTATAATTTTTTTCCCATTCATCCAAGAAATTTCTCTGATTATTTAAGAATATTCCCAAATAGTTGTACCTATTCACCACAATTAACCTTATATCCCTCAATAAAAATTCTTTTCTCTTTATCCAGCATTTATCCTAATTACTTTTGATTTTCTTCACTAAATTTAATTTCCAGCTCTTGACCTACACTTATGCAAGTCTTGCACAACTTTCATATTTTCCTTACTTTATATGCACAAGAAGATATCATGAAATAAAAAATCTGATAATAAATACACTCCCTTACCACTTATTAATGGTATCTATACCCCTCTTCCTAGTTTTTCTGTTGCACTCTCCATTTCATTCAAATATAACAAAAACAAAATAGGTGACATAGAGCATCCATCTTTGCCTTAGTCCCATACCACTTTTAATTCTAACTGATTCTATATTTCCTAATTGATACATATAGTAATTATTTTCATCCAACCTCTTAATAAGATCCACTAAAGCTCCATTCATCCCCAAATTTACCAAACTTACCAATAATCTATTTCTATTTCTTCTATCATAAGCCTTCTTTATATCTATATACAAATAAATTATCTCTACAACTATCTGATCAAAATCCTCCTTGCATTTCTCTCACTATATTATTTTCTTCCATTCATTTGAAACAACCTTCCAGCCACCAATATGCAAAAACTTTATATAACACTGACATTACTACTATCAGTCTATAATTGTTTAATTTTCTATGATCCTTACCCTTTCTTTTAAATAATATCCATACACTTGTGTTATTCCAGCTATCTGGAAATTCTCTCTTCTGTGCCCACTTATTAAAATATGATAATAGATTTAATTTTTCTCTATTTCCCAAATTCATCACTATTTCTGCTGCCCATCTATCTAAACCTCTTGCCTTTTCACTTTTTAAATTTCTTTCTTGCCTCATTCAATTCATTTTCTGTAAACCTAATATTTCCATTACTATATGCTTTTATGTTTATTGTCACTCTGTCCTTCACATCTAACATTTTTTTTATATCCAATACATATTTATTTAAGATTGTGTCTAATTTTTCTCTAGAATTACATTCTTTTTCTTCATCATTTAATAATACTATTTCTCTCTCTCCTACATTCCTTCTTTTAATATATTTCCAAATTTTTTTCTTCCATCTCTTCCACTTTTATTAATATCCTCTAATTATTTACTATTTAATTTCATTCTCTCTAGATAATTATCTATTTTAGCCAACTTATTTTTCTAAAAATATTTTTTCCATTTAATACCAACATTCTTTTTACTTTCTTTGTTTTTAATGGAACATTTATATTTTCTGCATGCTTTCCCCTCCATCTTACACATTTACTAATTCTTACTTTCCTATTACTTTTATTCTTCTGAATATTCTCATCTAAAATCCTATTTGCCACTTTTTCTACTTCACTACACCAGTCATTATATTCATCCCTAACAAACTCTTCCATGAGTTTTTCTACTTTTATTTTATATTCTTCTAACTTATTCTTATCATTCCTTCTTCATTCACATCTTTCACTATCCTTTAATAATGGTTCCAACACAATTGAAATAAAACATGTATATAAAAATAATAACCATTATTAATTAATTATTGAAAATAATATTATGGACAAATTTATGTTTGACCATTGTTAAGGATTCACTATCCTTTCAATTTTTATTACTATTTTTCATCACATTACTTACCATTTCTATTATAAAAAAATTATGATCATATTACATAGTCTCTCTTCATTATCAAACACTTTAATTTTTCATATTTTATTCATTCCCTCTTTCTCTACTAATACATAATCTATTGTGTGAAATATATTATTTCTAGAGAATGTGCATTGTCCTTTCATAAATATTGATAAATTTTCAATGCTTAAATTCACTCTGACAATTTTTTTTCAAAAGCTGTTCATTCTTGTTATTCACATCATCAATTTCTTTAATATACCCACTCATATTCCCTATAAACATTATTTTCTTCCCCTTTTTTTATAATTCGACTATCTGCAGTGACCATGTACACTATAGCCACCACTCACTCTTGCCCTCCAAACCAAAGTTCTTGACACTTAACAATATTTAAATATTTTTTGACAAAATTTGTATACAACTACCCTTTTTTTTCTATTTATACTCTGATATATGAAGTCTTCCAGTGTAGGTTCTTCTTCTCTTAGATATGTTTCCACTACTGCTAAAACCTCAAGCTTTTTATTTGTAAGTGTTTTGTTTAATTCTAACCATTTGTTCTGGTCTCCTACCACCTTATTCAAATATCGAATTTTAATAATTTATTTTTTTCTTACTCCCCTTTTATAAATTCTTTTGACTCTTTCTTTTCTATTACATTTGTAATTAGCTTGTTTCTCATTATAGGCCCATTCCCTCTCCACATCTACATTTATATCTAAATCAACTACCCTTTGTTTACTTTTTACATTCCATCTATTCTTAACCTTCTTTTTGATAATACTGCAATTAAAACCTTATCACCCTTTATAAGTTTCCCAAACTATATTATTTGTTTTTATAAATAAACCCCTCTAATGCTTCACTTCCTTGTTTGATAAGTGTAATACATCTTTACTATTTAATTCCCTCTTATTAATAAAGACATTACACACATGCACAACATAACATTATTTCTCTGCATAATTTTTCAATCACTCATTTATAGATTATGCCCTATCTAACATATACCTATTGTCAAATCTTGGTAGTAATCCAAATATTCTTATCTTGTGTTGAGGTTTGAGAGATCCTCTATAGTCAAAAAAAAAAAGACATTGTTTGATTATCATAAATGTTCAAGTTGCATAGGATAAAAGTTAAAGCTTTTCTCTAAGAGTATTCAATAGTAATTAGGCAAAACTGTATTATAACTAATCAAATACTTGATCATTACTGATGATAATTTGCCATTATCTGACATTCTTTTAATATAATTATTTTTTTAAAAAAAAGAAAAAAAATTAGAACTTAAGAGCCTTGTGACATAATATTGTGTACCTATCAGCACCATGTATGCATTAGTTAAGTGGAAGGAATGTTGTATTTGAGTGAAATGGAGAGAGCAATAGAAAGACTAGGAAGAGGGATAGAGATACCATTAACAGGTGGCAAGAGAGTATATACATTGTTTGGTCTTTTTTTGTGGATGATGTCTTTTTGTGTGCAGAAAGAAGAGAAAATATGGAAGTTATGCTGAGGACATGCGCAAGGGTGGGTAAAGATATGGGGATTAAATTTAGTGAAGAAAAATCAAATATAATGATGGTGAATACTGGGGAAAGAGAAGACAAAGATTTCTTATTGGGGGATATAAAGTTAAGTGTGGTGAATAGATATAGTTATTTGGAAATCATCTTGAGTATTAAGAAAAATTGCTTGGATGAATGGGAGAAAAAATTGATAAATGAAGCAAAGAAATGAAAGGGATTGATAAAGAAATTAACACTGTTTTCATATAATAAATATGATGTAGCCATGGAAGGGAGTGGCAGTAGCAGGGTTAACATATGGCAATGATGCAATATGTGTTAGTAAAGGGGTATTCGATTGCTTAGAAAAAGTACAAAGAGAAGTAGGAAGACATACATTAGATGCTGAGGTGTGGACAGCAAAAAAGGCAATTCAAGGAGAAATGGGATGGTCAAGTTTTTATATGAGGGATGCAAAAAGCAAATTGAAAATGTTTGGTAGATTGCAGTTTATGGATAATAAAAGAATAGCCAAAATAATATTTAATTGGGTTACAAATAAAGGGCAACCAACAAGATGGGTGAGAAAGGTAATGCAGTATGCAGAAGATTTGGATAAAGAAGTTATGTCAGTATATTTGTACAAAAGATGGGATGATTGTGTTAGGAGGATTGTTGAGTGTTATAGTGGGAAGGAGTGGGATAAAAGAATAGATGCATTAATAAAGAATAGGAAGTTGGAGAGATGGAGAACTAGTATGGAGAGTAAAACGAGTTTAAATATATATAAAAGTAAACGGAACATTGATTGTGAGTTAATTTATGATAATAGTAAGAAAAGTAGTTTAATGTTTAAGGCTCAAACAGGATCTTTAGCATATATATAAAAGTAAACGGAACATTGGGTGTGAGTTAATTTATGATAATAGTAAGGAAAGTAGTTTATTGTTTAAGGATTGAATGGGATCTTTAGCAACAAGAGAATATACACGTAAATGGAAAAATATGGGTGATTTAGTCTGCAAGTTGTGTAAAAAAGGCATAGAAAATATTAGGCATCTGTTACTTCAATGTAAATGTTTGGAAGCAGAAAGGTTACAAATAATGAAGTTATGGAAGGTTAAATATAAACAAAGTGATTATACAGAAAGTGAGTTATTGGTTTTTATGCTAGATTTGGGAAAAAATAAGAGGGATTTAGATATGAAGGTCACGGAGTTGACAAAGATTATGTTGTGAAAATGGGATGGAGCAGATTATGGGAAAACTTAGGGTGGACAATGGAAAAGGAAGGTAAAGTGGCTAACAGGTTTCTCTGGGCATAGCTGCTGAGAGATTTTTGACTCCGTTTAAGAAGAAGTCACAGTACATCACATCTTAAAAATACTTCCAAGGTATAAGCAGATTTAGAATTTTTTTCCCATTAGTTCAACTTGTAATAAATCTCAAACAATTATTTATATATAAATAATTAGATAATAAATGACCCAGATTAATCTCGATTGGTAAGGTGAATAATAATGCACTGACTATAAACCAAACAAAAGTGTGATTATAATGTGATGAAGACATCATATTTAACAGACAGAAAAGGTGCAACACATTTGTAAGTGTTGACCATTTAAAATTTAGAATTACATTATTAACGTTAAGATTTCTTATTATTGATTAATTGCTCATCGTTTTTTAGTACGATGGTAGAGTGGCAGATTTTGGAACTTGAGGTTCATACATCACAATAAAACTTGAACTTGAGGTTCATAGATTGCAATAAAGCTCTGTCAGTTCTCAAACTTTTTATGAATTCCAGAGCAATAAAACGACTCAGTTGTTATAAAATAATTTATACTATTTTTAGTTTTTTATTCCACTTTTTTAAAACATTATTTATTTATTAACTAAGATAAACTGATATTTAATATATAAATAGTATATTTATTTATTATAGTATTTGTTTAAGTTTTTTTAACTTTAGATCTGAAAATTATTGATTAACTACACACACAAAAAGTTCTAATTAGATGCAATTGTTGTTTTTAAATACAGATAAAAATCGTTACAGAATAAATCAAATTAATATAAAGATGTAATGAAAGATATCTACATAATCTTATATTCATTAAATACTTTGATTTCATTATTTTTAGTTTTTGTTATTTTGTAAAAAGGAGTGTAATTAATGTAAATTTATCAAGCAAATTCATCCGTGATTTTTTATTTAATTGCATTTTCTTTTCTTCAGAATTATTTATAATTTTATCTTCTCTGTCTATATATTTTTTTTTCAAAGAATCTTTAAATACTTTATTACAAATATGTGTTCAGTAGTTCCTATGTTTTTAATTTTTAGAAATATATATATAATGTAGCATATAATTTTCGCCATAAGTTGACGTACAGGATATATGTGCATTTAGCTAGACAATAGATTGTCATTTACATGAAGGGAGAATTTAATGTGAATTCTGATCACGATGAACAACTATTGTATTGTACATATAATAGTGACAAATTCAATGATTATTTTATTAGATTCTGCAGATGTATATAAAGTATAATCTTCCTATTTTACTTAATATCTTAATTAATTTATCAAAATAAACTTATTACTTAAATTCAAGCAATGCCAATATAAATATTATTGATGCTGATCAAACCGTGGACCCAAATCTCAAATATACTTCTATAATAGATGTGTTATATTTCATATTATCATCAATTATAACATCAATCTTTTTTAGTAGTTGACCTAAAGATCATAAAACTTTATAGCATAATTTATGAAAGATATGACTATGATATCTTCAGATCACTTCTTGATTTAACAAAGGCTTAAAAAGTGTTTAATCTTTAATTAATCATAATTCTCATCCTTCGCTCTTTAGATTTCAAGCAATTGCTTAGCCAAGAACATTAACATGTCAGTAATATTAACTTAGCTAAATAATAGAAATGAGAGTTAGATAAAGACCAAGGGCAATGGATTTGAAATTAATTTTAACTAACTCTAGTAATTTATTAAATATTTTATAGAGGTTGCACTTGGTTACATATTTACAGACATATTCACCGGAACAGATACATCCAAGACATTAATAAATGCTCTTTTAATCTCAAATTAGGATCAAAATTGAACTTATAATATCTTTAATACATACAATTCTTTTTAATAAATACAAATTAAATGCAGACTGAATTAAAAGAGAAAATCTGCACTTTCAAAAATTCCTAAACATGCGATTAATAATCTTGAATTATTATAATATTTAAATTGCATATAAATAAACAGTCTTTATATATTTAACAGACACAAATAATTTATAAAAACAAAACAAAACAAAAAACTACTCACTTAATTCTTCCAAAATTGAAATATACAATAAAATCATACTATAGGTTTTAGGTTAGCATGTTATATCAAATCAGGTACATAAACTAAAGTAATTTTTTCTTTAATCTGTTTACTATTAATAATAATTACTAAATACTAACTTATGGATCTTCCTGTTCATAAGTGGATATGATGGGTCTTTGGTCAAATATTTGTAAAAAAGGAGCTATCAATAAGATAGACTGCCCTTTAAACAAGACTAACACATTTAAAATATATAATGAAATTCTGACATTCAAAGGGTTATATATTGCATAATGTACAGGACAGATGACATCTGCCATCATCATGTTCATGAGACTCACACAAAGTTATTTTTTATAGCTAAAAATGAATACTATAACAAATCACTTGATTACAAAGTTTAGTTACATGAGTCTTCACATTGAAGATTCTTTGATGGCCCTATTTTTTGTCTTTCTTTTGTTTTAAGTGTTGGACATCTGCTAGATCAATTTCAATAATTAGTAACTCTCAGATAACAATCCCAGTGTTGAAATATCTAGATTTTTCCTTATTTCCAATTTTATGATATTTTATACAATAAATAAATGTTTCTTCTATAGCTATGCTGGTGCAAGAATGTTCACCATTAATTAAAGGTTCACACCTCTGATTTTGTCAATTTGTTTTTTACGTAATTTAATAATTACCAGATGTTGTATTTCCTATCTATATTTTTTTTCTTATATGCATAAGCTTAATTCCCTTATCCAATATTAATCAGATCTATAGTGTTTCTTTATATAGTACAACCAAAAAAAAATACTTTTCAATTTCTGAAATGAACATTCTTGTAAATAATTTGCAATAAACTGGTCTATATTTTCTTTAAAGTTTTACTTTTAACTTTTATAATTTGACCCCCCTTTCTTTTTTCTTTAAAATGTTAAAATTTGTATTCGTGTCTGGTCCCATGCTTTAATTCTAAAATGGTGATACAAGAATATCATTTGTAAATTGCAAATTGTAACAAGTGTATATTTCATTTTTTCTACATCTCATGTTTATATTTTCCCAGCAAACGTAGTAGTAATATATGTTGAACTATTTTTATTTTTTAATATTAATAGTAGCAGACCAGTTCAGGTAGCTAAAAAAAACCCTTATTAAAACAGGCAAAACTCTCTATACATATTGCCACTCAGTGCAAGCTAGAGTAATCAATGGATGTCAGAAGGCTTGTGCATAAATCCCCATCTAGTGCCTACTCATACAATATTTCCAGGCTAGTTTCTGGCTTGTGGCCTTTATCAGTGAGGAGCCTTGAATCTGAGAGCACTGCACCTAGATCTTAAAATCTAATTCAACCCTCCAGCAGACACTTTTTATCTCTACTTAACTACAAAACTATGAGACTTAAATTGAAAACACCATAATATTTTCAATCCAAACTCATTAGATTATATAGTCATATAGGTCTGAACTCAGTTCAGTGCCTATATGTTTTGGTGTCTTTGGTTCTTTAATATCCATAGCCACCACTATCCTATTAGGAATCCATTGATTACTCTGGCTTGTACTGAATGACAATATGTATAGAGAGTTTTGCCTGTTTTAATAATAGTTATAAGCAAGCATAAGAAATGGTGATCATGTGATGTTTATTGGCTTAAAACCAATCCTGCCTAATAGGATAGTAGTGGGTATGGTTATTAAAAAACCAAAGACACCAAAATATATAGGTACTGAACTGAGTTCAGACAATATATGACTATATATGTTAATGAGCTTGGATTGAAAATATTATAGTGTTTTCAATTTAAGACTCATAGCTTTGTAGTTAAGTAGAGATAAAAGGTGGCTTCTGGAGGGTTGCATTAGATCCTAAGATCAAGGTGCAGTGCTCTCAGATGCAAGGTTTCTCACTGATGAAGACCACAAGCCAGAAACTAGTCTGGGGATATTGGATGAGTAGGCACTAGATAGGGATTTTATGCACAAGCTTTCTGGCATTCATTGATTACTCTGGCTTGCACTGAGTGGCAATATGTATGGAGAGTTTTGTGTGTTTTAATAACAGTTATAAGCAAGCATAAGAAATGATGATCATCTGATGTTTATTGGCTTAAAAAACCCTGTTGTATTTAAAGCTGCAGATCATATATGCACCATTGAACATATGTCCAATTAGAAAAAGATAAAAATATTGGACAGAGATAAAAAGTATAAAAAATTCCAAGAAACTACTAACATCACAATGGCAAATAACTCTATATGTCAACCTATTGTGACAATTCAAAATGTTTATAAGCCACTCATTAACCTTATTCTAAGAAAAAAAGGAGAAATTAGAACCCTTATATATAAGTATATAAAATTTTTTATTGATTGTTTGTTGCCTTTGACAAAATAGCCTTGTCAGTTAAATGTCACTTTAAATTCTATTCACTAATCTAAAGATCTAGGTTCAATTTCCATGCTAATGTTGTCATTGGTGAAACCAGTAACTCTTGCAAAAGAGAATAGAATAATATCATTTAAAATAATGAATTACATGCAAATCTGTGTGCTATTACTAACAGTTGAATGTATTAGAAAAGTTTAAATAAAGTTTGAATTTTTTAGACATTTGACAAATACTATAGTTCAACACGTGTATTTCATTTTATTTAAACATAAAACAACTTAGTATGCATGATTACAACATCTTTTAGTAGCTGCACCCCCCTTTACTAATTTTAAACTATAAAATAAAGCTCTCTCTACTTAAAACAAAATAACTATCTGAGATATTAACAATTATATGTTAAACCAGCAATTTTATTTATAATTAATATTTTTATTTGTAATTGCTAAACAACATTTTATCAAATATTTTAACAAACTTAATTTTACTTATTTAAAATTTAATATTGTGAGTATATTCAACATTCCCTTTTATGGTATACAATTTTGATTTCTTTTAAGTATTTTGTAGATCTAACTGATGTATTTATGAACACAATATATATATTATAGACACAGATTTTATATTTTACTTCAGAGCTCTTGGTTTTACACAGTTTTTAACTCATGTTGTTATCATTTCTTTTTTGTGTACATTGTATCTCTAAGTATGCAAGTTAATAATATTTTTTTTTTATATAAACATAATTTTATTTATGTACTATTTGGAAAACGTAAAAAGTTAGAAACAATATATTTTAAAAATCAAAAACACAAATAAACTTTTTTTTTTTTAAAAAAAATAAAATTATTATTAATAACACAACTTATATTTCATTAAAGTATTCTTAAAATGAATAGGAGTAGCATTTTTGCAATTCAAGTTTAATATAAAATTTTAATATACTATTTTATTTTCTTAATCAAGTTTATACATACATATTCATTTTTTGATACTTTTTCGTTTACCACTGTCAAACTTCCTCCACTCACAACTTTGACGCCATCCATGACTGATACATATACTAATGATTATTACTAATCATTTTCGAAACTAGAGATTATCTCTAACTGAGGTTTAAAGTTTATATCTGTGCTAGAGATAATCTCTAGTTTCGAAAATGATTAGTAATAATCATTAGTATATTTATCAGAAATGGATGGCGTCAAAGTTGTGAGTGGAGGAAGTTTGACAGTGGTAAATGAAAAAGTAACAATTTGCTCTAGATAAATACTTTGCGTATAATAAAGATATATATGAGAGATAGTGACCTGGGCCAACTGATGAGTGCTGGTTCAGCACGAAATGCATCTTGGGGGTCAATTGTCTTTTATTGTATCTTTATTTATATGAATTTAAAAAGAATGGGGAAGTACGGAGGTGTTTATTATTTCTATAAATATTCATTTTTGTATCGTTTTTTGGTTTCTGTAGTTGATGTCAAAGCAAAGATAAGAAAGACACTTAATTAAGTAATAACTTATGATCATCATGGATATTTTGTTAATAACTTTCCACATATATCCACAAAATTATATGACTATGAGCTGTGAAGAACTATAGTCATAATTAAATCTTCAAAATTTGTGTAATTATTTTAGCTACTTTTGCTATAAAATTATCATTTTTCTATATGTTGAACAGTTATAATCTAATATATGATATTCTACTTATTGTTTTAAGATAACAATTGTAATCAGACAAAAAAAAATAATGCAAATACTTGAAAGTTTTGATGGTATTTTTGTTTCTTTAAAAATGGGAGACAGGTGTTTTTTTTATTTAATTTTTTCTTCTATTTTATGTCATTAGATGTTAAATATATGATGTTTGTGTATAATTCTCAAAGCCTATTTTATTTTTATAAGAATATTATAGTTGGAAATTGTTGTAAACCTACATGATGAGAAAGCATGAAATATTTTATACTAGTAATGTTAAAAAAATGCTTTCATTTAGAAATATATTTTTGTTATGGCTAAAGATATTTAAAAAAAAAAAAATAGGTTAAAAATATTTTTTCCAACCACATACTCCATCTAACAGAAAACTTCAAATATAAAAAAGTGAAACGTATAAGATTTTTGAAATTCAATAAAAAAATTAAATTTGTCAATCTTCATTTTCAGTGTATTCAAACATTCATCACTAGAATATTGAATTGATACTCATTTCATACTTAAAAACAAATGAAATCTTGGAAGAAATGCCTATGGGAATATCACAATTACTGAAGACTGCCTTTTCTTGTTTAATCTACACAAAAATTTCTATTATTAAATATAAGAAACTCCTTATACTATGTTAATGCATTCACCTCCTTTCACAATGAACAAGGATTTAAGTTTAGATCAGGTGAACCTTGGAATCTTTTCTTAGGTCACATAATTTTTTTTTTCTATCAATTTGCCAATATTCAATATAACTAACTATTTAGTATTTATTCATAAATGGGTACCAGGCTATTATTAACTAGATCATAAAGGTGCCCAATTAATTTGAATGTCAGAAGAGTAACAAGGCACCAATTAAAAGCAATACGATTTTAATATGCTGTGATATTCATAATTGATTGGGAAAATAGTCATACTCCTATTGTGCTAAGACTATGTTTTATCTTTATTAAAAGATTGTGTCAAAGTAATTTTGTTGATATATCTTTGCCATAATATTTATGAAAATAATTACATTAGTTGATTATCAATGTACAATTATTGAAAATTATATGTTGAGAGATTAATCTAAATCAGATAATACATATTTATGCCATTTTTTAGTGAAGAACAACTTAGCATATACAGTATTTCTAAAAAATTGAACAGTTCAAAAAAAAAAAACGATCATTTTAACAATTTTTGGAATTAGGTAAAAGTGCAGATATATGAAAATGAACAATAATTTTTTTAAAAAAATAGTATATTTTTAAAATTTTTTTAAAAAACTGTTGTTAATAATTTTATAAAAGTCATTGTAATTTTATGTTGATTTATGAATTTTAGTTTCTTCCAACTTCATAAGGTAAAAGATAAAATTGTAGTAAATTATTTTTAAGAACTTCTGTCTGGTGGCGAGGATTTTCAAGCTAAAAATAGTTAGATATCCATTTACAGAACAATGATTAGATAGCACCTCAATTGATTATAGATTGGATATCTTAAAAAAAAATATTTCTGGGATTAATTAGAAAACATTATTACCTAAAAAATTTATAAATTTCACCTGCTTCTGAACTCCTGTTGAGGGCACGATAGATGGAGTGCTGATCACTCTATGAAACTCATTGACTTTGATTGAATAATTAACGAATAATAATAATTAGAAAATTTATTAATTATGAGCCAATTACAATCTTTTATTATTTAAATTTATTTTATAAATTTTAACGTTGGAAAAATATTTTGCAAAAAATAAATGTTACAAAAATGCTTCACATAACACAAACATCCAAATGTTTTGCAGATCGCATAACTTTCTCAAACGCTTACTTTAAGAAAGATAAGTTGTAAAATGTCATATCAGTAAGAATTGTTTTTTTTTTAATTATGATAATCAGAAAAAAAAGAATATTTCTATTTTTTGATAAAACATTTTTAAGTTTACTTTTATTAATAATTAGAATATAGTTGTTTATATTTATGGTCACTGTCACCATCCACATTATTATTAATCCATACAAATTCACACAGAAGCGAAAACCTTTTGATGTATAAAACATTTAGTCATAGTGTGAAAAAATATTAAGCAAAATAAAAAAAAATGACAAAATGATGAATTGTTTTGTAAGCCATTTATATCCACTCAAGATTTTGTTGGAAATGACTTGGAAATGATAAATTACCAGTTTTACTGCTATAAACTTTACACGAACTTTTAGAAAAATGCCATATTTCAGTAAAATTGTAATACATAGATTTAAATACCTGTATATGTATATAAGCAAGTGTGTATATATGTATCGTCATTTCCAAACATTACCAGGCTTTACAAAATTGTCTCTCTGAGTTATTCGAGCACTTCTGAACCACAGTAATAAAAGTAAAGTTAAATAATATTAAAGATGTAGATTATACCCATCTGGAGCATTTGCTTGCACTATGTTTATTTCAGTCATTAAGCAAAAGAAAATGATTCTCAGAGAAGAATTAAATTTGAGTACTCAATTTGCCATGCCATTATTAGTAAACTATTAGTGGATATTTCAAGAAAAAGGATCTTGTTAAAAAAGACTTGGGTTAGTTAAAGTGTAGAAAAAATTAAATTAACAATTGAATTTGTAGAAACACAAAGTACACATGTATCATTCATCATCACTACAATTTTCAAACATTATTGTTGCATTTACAGAATAAAGATATTTTCAAATTTACTTTTAACTATAGCTTTTATTGTCTACATCACATCAGTAAACTTCCTTAACTCATAGATATATCACAAATATGATTTCATAAATTCTTTTGAGATCCCATTTAGTACAATACTCCCCCCCCCTTTTTATTCCCATATTCTCTAGCAACATGTTTATCCCAACTCTATTTTATTATAAGTCACTCATTGCTACTTCTAATATTTATTTGTTTTCCCAACTATATATATATATATAATTCAAGAGCATATTCTACACTATGTATTATGCAGAGTATATATATCTATTCTATTAATATAAAATTTTTAGATATTTATTAAGAAACTTAATAAGTACACAGACATATTTCCATTTAATATTAGTTAGATTTACTGAAAAATTTTTTTATTAAAGTTTAATTATGTTAATAATTTTATCTATTGTCATTTAATTTGTATTAACAATATGATAAAAGTGTTTGTAGTTATTAATATTTTTTCTTTCATTACTAACAGTATTTATTTTTTAAAAAACTATTGAACATAACTTTGTTTTATTTGAAATCAAGTTTATTTATAAATAAAAACATAACATTTTTAATATTAATAAAAGTCGATTCATACAATAACAACTAATATAAAAGAACATGTTTAACTTTATATATATATCTGGAAATAGATAATTATAAAAGTGGAAAGCTTTAGGGATTTTAGGCATTACATAAAAACCATGATAATATTACAAAATTAATTAATAATAATAATAAAGAACTTTTACTTTGATCAAAGAATCTTTTAGTTAAACTTCAGTGAGACAAACAATTACACACCATGTGATGAATATATACACAACAATAGTAAATAATCTGATAGACATAGACATTTGAAAACATTTAAAAAAATATATAAATATATTCTTTTTTCAATATAACCCATGGTATGGATGATGTATATTTGGGAATCCACTATTCAAGTTTCTGTAAGATACAGTTTATTGATTTTAAATTTAATCATGTTAAAAACAAGTCCAATCATTAAGTATTTTGTAAATATAACATTACTATTTAACTAATAGTAACAATTAAATTGATAAAGCTTTATAGACGTTTCTGTGAACAAAAGAATTTTTGAGAATACAGAATTTTTTGAATTTTAAATATTTTGATATAGATTCCATCATATATTATAGAAGTTTGTCAAAGAATACAAATTTCTGTTTAAGAAAATAAAAAAACCAGCAACATGAAATGAATTTCGCATTTATAACATTGAATATGAATAAAATAATTTTTTTTTGATAGTATAAGAGTGGTTTCTTATAATTTTAATAGAGATGAAAAAAGATATGAAAGCTTTTTATGCACATATAAATTATCAAAGGATCATTCTTATACATCTTGACCAAAATAAAAATTTAGCAGTTATCATAATCAAGTGTTTTCTCTGACTCCTTCACTCCAATCACTTTAAGAAGAATTCATGGATAATTAAATATACTACAGATAAATTGGTAGAAAAACTTTATACTTAATATTTGTAAAGTTAATTACTTTCTGTTATCTAGAATGCCAAAATGACACTCTTATTTATTTCATTTTCTATTTAATTAAGAATGATGACTATTACCTGCTTAAAACATTAATGTTATGTGCCATATTATCCCAAATTATATTATAAAATCCAGCATGGTATATTTTGTATAATAGGTTTAGATTAAAAAAAAATGAAAGAAAATGCAAACATTGTAAATGTAGTAAAAAAAAAACATTTCTTCCATGAAATATTTCAATATATTAACATATCTTGATAATGTTTTAAATCCTAACATTAATTTAAAGATTGCATATGAGCAAATTTATTGAGTTTATGCTCATTCAAACTTTTTCCTGATGGTATTTAACATAGAATTGCATTTTTTTCAAAAAACATATATACTAGGATTGGAAAAAAGTTTATATTTTCTCATTAATAGCTATCATAATTTTACATTTTTTTTTGTTAAAATAGGAAGTTCAATTATTTTTGAAAAATTATTGAGTTTCTTTTATTGGCAGATTTATTTATTTAGCAGAATAATAATAATAATAATAAAAAAAAAATCCCAGGTAACAGCATATACCTTTTGTGATTAAAATATCAGAAAGATTATATAAAAAATATTTATTGAAAGTCAATTTATTTTTAATATAATTGGGTATTCAGTGGGTGGGTTTGAGGCTTTTATATTTAAGTGATTACAATAGTTTTGTCAAAATATGTTCATATGGTTACATGCTTCCTCATTGCTTATTTGTTGACCTTTGCATATTTAGTAACCTGCATTAACAAAATAGAGTTGTATATAAAATTTGCATAAATAATAAAGTGATCTAGTAGATTACATTTAAGAGTGAAGTGAAGCTTATTAAAAAAAATCCACATGAGAATCTGTAAACTGATTATATTCAATATAAACAGATTTATTGATAAGCAGTGATCCACCAATATTTCTATGTAAAATGCTAAATGCTTTTTAAAATTCTTTTACAGAGTATCATGAAATTTTCACATACTACCATGATTGACAAATAAAATATTTAGTTTGGTCTTTCATTTCTTTCCCAAGGAGTAGAAATAATGAGTTTATTAAAAGTGATTATCTACCTCTATAATAAACTATATAAATGATAATTTATTTTGAAGTACTTTATGATGACTTAGTCTATTTGATTATCCAATTAAAATATGATAGTTTCTAGTTTTCTTCTGAAATGTTGATACATACAATATGTCTTTTATATCTGCTGTTTGTGAAAATCTTCATTTTAATATATACAAAGAATATTTTTCTATGTCTATATATTTTTAAATGTATTATTATATATGAAATTAGTTGACCAATATAATCACTTTTCTTATGCTTTGAGTATAAATTTTATCATGGATAATATTAAATAAGAGATCACATTACTTATTCAGTAAATAAATTGGTTGGCATTCATTTTATCAATCTAGTACATTAACATTTATAATTTCCTTCATGAACATTTCCTATAAAAGCAGATCATGAACTTATGAGTTTTTTTGTGTACAATATAATAATAACAATATCCATGACTTTCTCATATGCTTACTCATATACTTCTAAGATTAGTTCTCTTCATCCAGTGCTAGTCATTTATTGTAAACTTGAGTAAAGAATTGACACCTGAAAATATAGTATTATAATATATTCATTTCCAGACCAGATTTTCCCTTCATTAGTAATAACTAGAACTAAAATTTAATATTATAGAAATACATGAGAAAATCCTATGATATTTTCATTGATATAGTTAAGCTTTTCAGACAAAGTATAAAAGAAACTAACAATTCTCATAAAATATAGATCTCTAAAATACATAGTGACTGTTTTGGTATCATGTCTATATAATTATATGAGCAAATTAGCTTGGGTTCAACACATTAAGGTTTTCAAGATACTAGCTTGAATAGAATAAAGAAGTAAAAGATGCTTAGTAGACACAAAAGTGCAATCTGAAAATAATATTAATAAACACAATATCATTGGTCATTCATTATTCAAGATAACAGTAGACTGCTTTAGACCAGAGTAAAGAGAACTTTACACTTTACATATAGATGATAACATCTGCTATATTTCACATTCATATATAAACCAGATAATATTTAAGAGATTTTCTACTAATTGAATTAACGATAATTAGCATTTCACATCTTCAATAGAGAGTTTATGTTATAGTATTTTTTTTAAACATAAACTTTAATTTTGGTCAACAATTACCAAAATGTACAAAGTGAATTTTATTATTTGTGATCAAGAAAGTATGTTAGCAGTAGAAAAGATAATATGAGACTTGAAAAGTGGTGAAAATAAATATTATTGATTAAAGAAGACATGGAATTACAAGCAAAGAAGTAGGCATTCTTGAGATGAAACTATCACATAGATCTTTAGAAACCAGAAGTATCTTTCACATTAAAGACCATCAATGATTTCAGCCTAGGCTCAGAAATTTGATAATATTTTAAAGTGATAAATGTAATTTCTATTTTACAGTTATGAAAAGAATATACATAGAATATATAATAGATGTACATGATTTAACATTGATATAACAAATAAAAATTAAATGTCATTTAGAGAGGGAAGTAATGCAATTAACAATTTTATTATAATATCTATATTAATTTTTAAAAAGCATTCGATTTACTAAATCTATTGCTTGATAATAGGATACATTTGAAATTGAGAGACACTCTGATGTTATCTACTATTTAAAAACATTTCCACATTCCATTTGTCTATTATTAATAAGAGATGTGGATAGAATCATAGCCAATATCAACACATATGGGTTATCACCATTGTTTATAAAGTGGAATGTCAGAACAGTTGATTTTAATGGTTTTAGTTTTGTTTTGAGTAATAGTGCATTTCAAATTCACATTGGTAGTAATATATTTTGGTGAATTAAAAGTGTAAATGTGTTAAATTTTATTAATACATGAATATTCTTTCCTCAATGACCAGGAAAATGTACTATTATGTTTCCTTTTTTTTCCTATGTCAAATGCATTGACTGGGAAGCGAACCTGGGCCAGCTGCTTGGAAGGCAGCTATGCTAACTGCTAGGCCACAAATGCTTGACTAGTATGCTTCCTGAAATCAATACATTTGTTTTTTTGCAATTTGATGTCCTTTTTCTATTAAGTTAATAATACTAAAAGACTCTATAGCAAACAAATTTCATAGAGTTAACAATATTGAATTCTTTTAAAAAATTCAGATAAGAGGATACTACAAACTATTTCATGTTAGATATAATGGAAGATACAAGAACTTAATATGTCTTGAAAATTCACAAAATAAAAGCTTTTAGTATTCAAATGATTATCAGCATTATTATAAGAAAGATTTTTGTACTTTTTTTTCTTTTAACTGTCAAAATAGAAAATGTTAGAAGCACAATAGGTGAGAAAAATGAAAAGTTGAAATTTTATGTTAAATTGACAAAATGGTGAAAAATCCATTTTCTGAAGATGTTAAACTGATCTGTGAGCCTGCAAGGAAAATAATTACTTATAAAAAGAATAACCATAACAAAGTTAAAACTGTATACTGAGTTTATTTTTTTAAATAGTAGTAAAGTTGTCTAATTTGTTTCCTTGATAGATTTTAGCTTATATTAATAAATTAATAAAAAGTAATGAGTTAAGAAAAAAGCAAGCAAATTCTTTGTAAAAGTTATCTATTGTATAACATCTTTTGGTAATATATATATATATATAAAAGTTTAAATTAATTAGTATTTTCAAAAATTATTTTAAACCAAAGGTTGCTTCTTCCTCAGATTATTGCAATCAGTATACGTATATTATGCTTATGTTTAAATATATTATAGCGTTTTTCATATGATCTGACAATACATCTTATTTTTACCATTAAGAAAAGTATCAGATATATATATATATAATTAGATTATATAGATAATAAAGTTAAACAATTCATGGTAGTGAGAATTAAATTTTTTGATGTCTAGAGAAAATCACATTTCTTATTCTAAAGAATCTGGGGTCACCATGAGGACAATTATAAAGTGAATTTTATTAACTGTAAACAAGTGGGTGTTAATGTATAATCTTTCCTTCAATCAAAAGTCCTGCAAGTTGATACACTGCAGAATAATATTTTCTTCAAGATTAATTCATTTCTTTAATCCATAGTTTCTCTTCTCTGCATCAAACTTCCTCATCTAATGATCAATTAGTTTAAAGTTTCAACTGCTCTTCTATTGTCATTTTTTCTAACAACAAATCCAATCCAGCACAATTCCAATCTTTCAATTCTCTGAATGTTGCTCAATGTTTCACAACTTTGGCTGAAGTTTAAAGATTGAATTTTTTTATTAAGCATCCAAATTTCAGATTTATATTAAGCATAGATAAAACATTTATTATAAAGTTTCATTTTTAAATGTTACTAAATGTTTTCTAATATTACTTCTATAAAAATGCTTCATTCAAGTTTAATTCTTGTATTAATTTTATCCACTATGCTTTCATTTATATTATTAATGCTTTTTTAATTCATGATTATAAATATTTATTCCTTTATTTTTTGAAAAGCTATTGCATATTTCTGTGTTCTTTTTAGCATTTGACTTTAGTTTACTTGTTTGTTCTCATTAGAAAACTATTATAATATTATTATATAATATTTCTAGAAACTCCAAAGTTATATTAGATAATATAATATCTAAGTGATTTAAGTAATCTATATTTCTTTTTATATGTTCAGTTTCTCATTTTATTCCACAAAATATTTTTCTTAAAACTGCAATAAGAAGTTTCAGCTAGTTAAAACAGGCCAAACTCTCCTTACAGTAGTAATGTGATGTTTAGAAGTTTCAACTAGATGGAATCCTTCTAATGTTAATCTTTTTAGTGTTAAGTCATATCACTGCTGCTTCAATTAGAGACATATTATTCAGAATTTGACTATATTCAGCGTATTTATTTTAATATTGTAAAGCTTTAGTCAGTATGGAAATGCTTATAGAGCTAAAAAACTTTTAAAATCTACAGCTCAAATACAAAATGATAAAACATTTTTTTTGTATAATTTCTCTTAGTACTTGAATATGATTTATTAAACTATAACTACTTATAAATGTAGTGTTTGTTTGAAGGTATTACATGTTGAATGGTTTTTAAAAATTTCAAACTTTAAAATACTTTTTAAATACATTCAACTGTTATTAATAGCACATAGGTTAGCATATAACAAATGTTTTAAATGGTATAATTTGCTTCTCTTTCAGATGTTGCTAATCTGAATATTGAATTTAAGGGGACATTCTAATCAACTAAATCTTTGGAAAAATAGTTAGTTAGAGTGTCATTTTAAATTCAATATTAATTAATATGAAGATTCAGGTTCGATTCCCATGCTAGAATTGTCATTGATCAGGCCAAAAACACTTGAATAAGACAAAATTATATCATTCAAAACATTGTCTTATATGCTAACCTATATGCTATTACTAACAATTGAATGAAGTTAAAAAGTTTAAATAAAGTTTTTAAATATTAGATAAAAAATATAGTCCAATACATAATTATTACTAATAATTCTAGATTGTTCTTTTGCTTTGTTTGATTTTGAAATTTTCTGTTAAAAAGTTTTCATAACCTTATTAAATATCTTCTATGGAATTTATAGAAGGCTGATGGGGCTATAATTTCTAATACTGAATCTTTTTTGTCATCTTTCCTAAATATAAATATCACTATAGCATTCTTTCAATCAATGGTACATATTTATTCACATATATGCTATCCAGTTTGCTAATAATTTTTCTATTCTTACATAATATTTTCTCTACTTCTTATACTTTTCAAAATATTTATAAAGATTTCATCTCTAAAAACTTCAAAAATATTGCTGTAATTGTATAAACTACTTTTTTTATATTTTTATTACTATATAGTTCTTTCAAGAATTCTGCCACATATCCTATGATGTCAGTCATGTTTTTAATAATAGTAAAATATTTTTATTAATTATTGCTGAAATGATTTTATTTCCAATTCCAAACTATTATTTATATTTTTAACACTTTCATTTTTATGTTTTTATTTTGTCACTACATCTTATTTCTATATGTTATAATTAATTCTTTTCTGTATCATTTTACAGAATTCCAGACATTTTCTAAATGCATTATTTTAAAATATTTTCATATTCTTGTTTACTTTATACAGTAACATGTCTTATTTGAAAACTTATAAATTCTAAATTAAAACATTTTTTAGAAACAAATTATTTTAGTTTTACTACAAAAAGTGTAATTTAATCTATAATAAGTATATTACTTTATTATAATTTGTATAATAAAATATTGTATGCATGAATATAATATATAACATATTATTTTCATAAACGAATGCATTTTAATGATATAATAGCTTTTTGTAAAAGTGTACAATTGAACAATAAAATTTAACTTTGATTAAAGAAATATTTCAGAAAAAAGTTTTTTCTAGTTCATTTTTGAATACTAATAATTTACTTCCCCCATGATAATACTATTAGATGCACCTCTAAATCTCTTACATATAATACCTTGTTTTTAAACTAAAGTTTTGATCAAAATGAACTGCATTGTTAATAAATGATGAACATTAAACAAAAATAATTATTAAAAAGTAATGACTTTTTTCTTTAAAAAAACAAACAAACATATTTCATGCATTATGTTCTACTTGAAAAAATTTAAATTATTTTTTCCCTAGGGACAGTAATTACTGATTTATATATTGCACGAGTCGTATTTAAACATATAATATGTATAAACCAAAAATCATAAATACATCTTAATGATATATTGGCTTTTGACATTTAGAATTAAAATCCAAACTTAAAATATTAAAATTAATTACAATAAGGGGTAGCAAGTAGTGACAAAATGCCCATTAACGATAATCAAATGCTAGGATTTATTTGCAATATTTAATCAAGCTCCCTTTAGGCATAACACATATGTACATATATTTGTACATACTATTATATAACTTTATTAATTTAAATGTAAATTTAATTATAAAATTAATTTGAAATTGATGACTGGAGTATAACTTATATAGGAAACTATTTGCAAAAAAATAAGGTCATTCCAACTCCAAAAAAAAAAAAAAAAAAGATAGAACAACAACAATAATAATACACAAAAATTGAAAATTGCAATAAGTATAAAAATCAATTCATAAAATGATGCTAATCATTTAGTATTTATTTGATATTTTGTGATACTATGTTTTAGTGTCTTCTCCAGCAAACATTCTTTTTTGAAAGACTTCAAATATCCTAATCATAGTTCTGCATTATATTATTTTTTAGCCACATCTTTAATTCATATGTATAGTACAATAATAGATTATATAGTTGTCTATATGCAAACTGAGGAATATATTAATTGGTCTTATAATTTGCCACTATATTTTAAAATTTTACAGACTATCTTAAAATGGGAAAAATTTTAACATCTTTATATATCAATAAAAAGTTCATCATTTTCGTATATTAAATTGAGTAAACAGCAGTTCTATATTTAAATAATGTAACTGTAATAGAGAATAACTTGTACAGAATTTTTATTTAATAATCATCATTATTAGCAATTATGTATAAATGATTGTGGCCATTCTAATTCCAGAAGAGGAAAAATCAAAGATAGAAGGATAAAAATAAAAAGTTAGAAGGGAAAAAGAAAAAAAATATTGCAGTCGGAATTATGGCATGTTTAATTAAAGAATGAAAATGTAGTTCATTAAAATATGTAACCCGATGTCACAGTTAGAGTTGAGAGACAACCGATAGCTTGATGTACTCATGACAATCATATTCTGTATTAATCTAAGTGACTGAAGATAGCACTGTAAAAAAAAAAAAAGAGGGAATGATAACGATTAATTTAGTTATAAATGTTTTCTTCATTTAAATATTCTGAAATTGTTAATATTATATATACGGTTTATAAAATATTTACTCAGATGTGTTCACATTAGCTAATTTTTTTAAAAAATCAATTTTTTCCGTAAAAAGAAAAGGTGTAGGAGGAAAACTCCTCAAATCAATGAGCCAAGTAATTTCTCCTTGAAAATCTCCATTAAAACTATAAACAGATTTCCACTTGGAAAGATAATCTCGCACGTCGACCATTTGCAATTTTAGAATCTCATGTAATATGAGGCAAAGTTATTTGCATCAATAATCATAAACTCATCATTTTTAAAATTACACACACACGCATGTAGGAGTATGACATATGAGAGTATGAAAAATGTATTATTTTTATATATTTAAATTTCTGTCAAATTTAACAAAATACAATTATTTGACATTTTCTAATATTCTAATATTAGAATATTAAAGGTTTTTTTTTTTTTAAACGTCAATTTCTAATTATAACGTTTTAGATTACATTCTAAATTTAGAAATGAATATTTAATTGATATGAAATGTGCTAAACATAAAAAATTATATTTTTTATTAATTTGTATGTGTATATACAATAAGTACCCATTAATGTATAAAAATAAATATTTTTTAATTTTTTGAATTAAAACGTAAGCTATATTTGGGATATCAGAATGAAGCAAAGGTATCTAATTTTCTCTTGACTTGTGATATATAATAAAAGTAAGTACGAAATATATTTAAAAAAACTTACAGGGGAAATATTTCTTCAACAACCTTGTAAAGTGAATGAGTGAAAAAAAGCAAGTCATTAACACACTAGGTTTGTTAATAGCAGGTGATGAGAACTTTTGTAGTATCGTCCTTATTTTAATAGCAAGTTTCCATTTACCAACCAATGATTAAATCACTTGTTAAAATTATTATCTAAAAGAAATCCTAATTTGGAAAGACTATGTACTAACTACTACATACTTTATTAGTACCTGATATGTAAATCTTAATATTCCTTATCAACAGCTGGTTATAAGAACTTTAGTAATGTCATTCTTATTTTATTCTTTAGCTAAGAATAATTACATTTTCATTTACCAACCAATGTTTGCATGACTTGTTAGAATGATACCTAAAAGAAAAAAATCTGTAAAGTAGGCATATATGCACTAATGGTACTTTGGGTTTAGGGCTGCTGTGACTTAATTGTCCGGCCATAATTATTCTAACTTTGCGAATTATTTTTTATTGCTTGAGAAATATCACTTTAGGTTTAGCAAATTTTGTATTTAAAAAACGAGTTTTTGAATTCAAGTTAATTTAAAAAAAATATTATAAATATGATATAAATAAAAGATTTGAAATAAATAAAGTGAACGTCGAAAATTGCTTTTGTTTATTTTTTATTTATCTAAAAAGTCTTTCATTTATATCGTATTCATAATAATTTTTTTAAATTAACTTGAATTCAAATTTTTTAAATATAAAGTTCATATTCATAATAATTTTTTAAAATTTAGTTGAATTCAAAATCTCATTTTTTAAATATAAGGTTTGCTAATCTTTAAAAAAATAACAAACCTAAAATATTAGAATAATTCGCAAAGTTAGAATAATTGCGTCAAGCGTTGTTCGCCGAGAGGTCATCGCAGCCGCCTTGCAAGCAAGTAGTTGATTGCAGACGGTTGTAGGTTCGCGTCCCGGCCGATGCTATGACATATGAAAAAAAAAAGTTAGAATAATTGTGCCCGGTTGATTACGTCACAGAACCGCACTAATCAATATATTTTTTATAATACATTAATGTTACTTTAAAAAGTTTAAGGTTATTTAATTTTATAGTAACATGATAACAAAATTATTTTTGTATTAATTTTATTATTTACATTTATTTCAGTGACTAATTTTTTGAAAATAAGAGCTTATTAATTAAAAGACTAGCAATATTCATTAACTGCTTAAGAGACAAGATAATAAAATGAGACATGATTTCAATGTCGCCACATATTTTTTAAAAGAATATGAATTTTAAAATCATATAATCCTTTTGGTTATTGTTTATAAAAAAAAATAATTTAAACTCAACAGTTGCGTTCTAGCATAGTAGCTTTTACAAGCAATTAATTATAGGATTAAAAAAACCATTTAATGATTTTGATACGGTACATGTTAACTCTTTATAATTAAAATTATTAGTATTAGTTTTTTTAAATAATCAACAAATAAAATATTAAAAAAAAAATTCAGTCATTACTAACAATTTAAATAATTTTTAAAAATTGTTATTTAAAGTTGTAATTATAAATTTATTTAAACGCACATTGATTACTTAAGTAATATTTATTAAACAATTCAAAACTCTCCATACAGTAGTGCCATCTTGTGCTAACAAGAGCAATCAATGGATGCCAGAAGGTTTGTGCATAAAATCCCTATCTAGTGCCTACTCATCCAATATCCTCAGACTAATTTCTGGCTTGTGGCCTTTGTCAGTGAGGAGCCTTGGATCTGAGAGCCCTGCACCTAGATCTTAGGATCTAATGCAACCCTTCAGCAGCCACCTTTTAACTCTACTTACCTACAAAACTATGAGAATGAAATTGAAAACACAATAATATTTTCAATCCAAGATCAATAGCTTATATAGTTATATGGGTCTGAACTCAATTCAGCACCCATACATTTTGGTGTCTTTGGCTCTTTAACAACCATAGCCACCACTATCCTATTAGGCAGGATTGGTGTTAAACCACTAAACATCACATGATCACTATCTCATACTAGCACATAATTGTTATTCAACAATTCAAAACTCTCCAATTATGTGCTAGTATGAGATAGTGATCATGTGATGTTTAGTGGTAAGTAATATTTACTAAGGCTGCAAAATGTGTGCGTAAAAATGCGATAGTAGGGACCTCTACAGGTCTTAACCACAAACTTACATTTTGAAAGAAAAGGTAATTATTTTTGGTAATCAGTACTGCCTATTAGAGATAATTGTAGATAAAGTTATCATAAATCTGTAAAATATATATGAAGCACTGCTAATGCATATACTATATCTTAAAGAAATTCAGGGTTTCATTCAAATTTAGGATTATCTTTCAGATAACTCTAACTACCGGTAATATAACTCTTTATTGGTTTGTAAAATATTCTTAACTAGAGGATAATGCAAAGATGGGAAACTACTTAATCCTTACTATTCAGCAATTAACAAGTCTTTTTTCCCAGGAGGGGGGGGGATAGAAAAAATTTGCCTAGCAATAGCTATTTCTTCAAAGTCTGTTTTATTTATTGCCTATACATTTCAAAAATTCACTTTGCATGTATTTTTAACATGTATCTTTTTTCTAAGTATCATTTTTTAATAAATAACAATTACTATTAAAATTTTGCATAAAACATGATATAGAATTTAAATTTAAAAAAGTTCTAATATATTTATATTATTTATATGTAGATGCTGAAAACTTCATCTTTTGATCTTTTTCATATTAATATAAATGACTAGCCTATTACACCAAAATAGTTATAGATATTGAAAAAAAAAAAAAACCTGCCTAACAGATAAAATTTGATTACTATGAATCATTAAGATGTTTAAGTATAGCATAAAAAATACATTATTTTATGCTTTGAAACTTTTTATATCAGTTAAATATTCATTTTAAACATGGAATGGATGCATTTTGAAAATATATTTTGTGAAAGATGCAATGCATGATTAAAAAATATAAAAAAGTGAAAAAATGGAGTTTGTTAGTATATATATTAAATAAACAAAGCAAAACTCTCCATACAGTATTGCCACCTGTGCTAAACAGAGTAATCAATGGATGCCAGAAGGCTTGTGCATCCATTGATTACTCTGTTTAGCACAGGTGGCAATACTGTATGGAGAGTTTTGCTCTGTTTATCAACAATTAAGATGTGCTAGTATAGGAAATGTGATCATGTGGTGTATATATATTAAATATTGAAATAATATAGATAAACTGTATTCAAGGTTGGCCCTAAAAAATTTTCTGCTCTATGCAATGTCATTTGCTATCTCTTTGCCTAACAAAATTTTTGAAGATGTTTTAAAAAATCATGATACTATTCTAGACTTCAAAATGATTTTAAACCGTAGCAATAGCTATTGGAAATTCATAAATAAAAATAATTTTTACAGAGCATTATATTTAAAAGAAAATATACTATTATTAATAACTTACATGTAGCAATTCATTTTTAAATATTTAAGCAGACCCCCCCATTTTGTTTCTGAATATAGTGGTCTTTTTTTAGTCATAATATGCTGCATCAGATTGTTTTTATTACATATATTGAAAAATTAAAACTATTTTAAAAACGTCTTAATAGCTGTATCACAAAAAGTATTATTATCAATAAGCAGTGTGCAATTAAATGTATTTATGTATTTTGATTCTATTTGTTCAATTAATTGGTAAAATCCTAACCAATTGTATTATTACATTCAGTTGCACTCATTTTCATAAATATATTCATAAATAAATGTTGTTCAAAACAAATTTTACTTCTGACAAATTTTTAACCTCAGGTCAAGGTTAACTGACAGTCAACACTGAAATCAGAAATAAAATATTAAATAGAAGATATCCTACTATCTTTACATCATCTAATATTAAACTTATTAATATGATATTAAATGCAATATAATTGCTATATCCAATCTGCGAATTGACTTTACACATGCAATTGTGACTAGACAAAATAAAAAATAAATGGAAAATTTGTGGATAAATGTAATTAAATCATATTTAAATGTTTAATAAAAACTGGTGGTGGCCTATATTAATCCCTAGGTTACTATATGTACTTTTAGAGGAAGAATACTTCGTTAGTTTTTTTCACAACAAGGATTCCAGTATTTGTGATATTTAGAAAGTTTGTTGCAAATAACAGATCCATCCACTGAGAAAAAATATCTGATAACAGCTTTTATACTCTTAATTTTTTTGTTCTTTAGTGCCTAAAAAATAAAATTGACCAAATAGATCAAGATAAGGAAAGGAGGTAGGGTATAAAGGGCAAAATATTATCATATTATCCCGACTTAACCAAAACATGCTAATTAACCCTAATTTTAATTAATCTATAAATCATTATTTTTTATGTTTTAAAACACAAAGAATTTTAATTAATTTAAAATTTACTATTTAAAAATCACTTTTGATTAATTATTTACTTTAGTATATTTCGCAAAAATACTACATTATTATAATTATGATTTTATTATGTAAAAATTTAAATAATGATATCCTAAAATCTAATTTCATCAGAAAATAAATAAATAAATTGTTTTAGGATTTATTTTTCATATAATCGAAGCCAATTTTGTCACTTCTTTCTCCAGAATTTCGTATTCCATGCAAATATATAGATTGCACAGTCATTAGAGCAGACCCTGTTTGTATTTCAATTTTATTAATTTAAAATTTGTATTAATGTTTAAATAAACAATAATTTTCAAATTTAATAAAAATGATTAAAAACTTATGGAAGTATTTGCAGAAAAATATTCGTTGTTAACAGATGAATGCTAAAAATTAAACACTGATAAAACGAATTTGTGTAATACAGATCAATAAAAACAAGGCAATCATTGTTCTTCCTTTAAATAACTATAATATGGCTTGTTTTAGATCAATCGTTCCCAAAGTGGTTCCTATAAATCCCCAGGGGTCCTTGTGACTGCTGAGGGGGTCCATGGCAGTAAAAATAAATTTGCGGGTGTGTGGACAACTTTGTGAGGTGTGAGAAAGATTTAATATAAAGTAAAAAAATTATGACTCTTTTTCATTATTATCAAAGTTAAGATAGATAGCAATGAATAAATTGGTAGCCATTTTTATGTCCTAAGAAAAATATAAGTATAGATAGATGACAAGCATCAGACGATAGGAGTTGGGTGGAACATGAACAATTATCTATATATCTATGCAAGTTCAAGCAGGAATGGAATCTCACCACTACATGCAATAACTTGTCTAAAAATGGTACACAAAAAAAACAGCCACTAATCAACAATTTAGTTCTGTTTTAGTGTGATGTTAAGTGCATACAACAAATTTTCCTAGTTTTGACCAAAAAGCAGTATATTTTTTTTGTATTGGTTTCAAAGATAGCATATGTTACCTAAGTATTTTAAATACAATTGATATCTTTCTGTATATTAAATTTATTTAAGCAAAGTTATACTTATGTTAAAGTTAATTAATACACTAATTATATAATATTTGTTATTTATTAATTTGATAATTAAATTATTTAATTTTCTTAAAAAATAAATAATAAAATTAGTAATAAATACATACCCATACAATTTTTGAAACTTATTTGAAATTTTATCCTTATATTTTAAATAATTAATTGATGCACACATTAAGTTGTGGCATTATTAATAAATAGTATTTTTTTGCAAATACATTTTTAATTTAACTTCTTATATCTTAAATTTTTGCCCCTTTTCTACATAACAATACGAGTGAGATGAAAAAAAAATTCAGACAATATAATGTTAGATATTTAAAATATGGCTTCATTTCATTACCAGAAAATAGTACTTTACCCATGTGTCTTCTATGCTTATAAAACGAATCAATAAAACATCTAAGCTGAAAAATATTTGACAAAAGTTCATAGTGATAAAAAAGATAAAGATTTAACTTTTTTAAAAACAGCCAAAGAAAGATATTTGAAAACACCATCATTGTGACAATTCTTAATGCCAATATTTGAGTCAGATGACATGGACTGTGTGCATCTTATAACATTTCTTTACTGATTGCAAAATCTGGAAAGCCACACACCATTGGTGAAGAACTTATTCTATCAGCAATGAGATAATATATACCATGCTGTATAAAACAGTTTTCAATATTATAAGCAAAATTCCTCTGAGCAATAATACAGTACAAAGAAAGATTGACAAAATAGCACAGTGCATAGAAAATTATTTATGTGAGTGTTTAAAAATATCTAAATTCTCGATACAGCTTGACAAATCAATTTTTCCAGAAAACAAAGCTTTACTTTTAACCTATGTGAAATTTGTAAAAGAAGAAAAAATATTTAATGAATTAAAAAGTCTTTTTAATATAAAAGTTATATCCTTAAGTAATATCATCTCTGTTACTACTGACAGTGCTCCAAAAATGGTAGAATGACAATGAGGCTTTCTGGCATACTTAAAACAAGCTATACTGAATGTATTATTTGTACATAGTGTTATTCATTAACATTTAATTGCCAAAGATCTTAGTGAATGCTTGCATGGCTCATTAGATTATGTCATTAGAGTAATTAATAAAATTAAAAGGAATGCTTTAAATGAAAGATTATTTGCTCAACTTTGTATAGAAAATGATGAAAATTATAATGGTTTACTACTTAACATGAAAGTTCATTGGTTATCAAAAAGTGAATGTTTGGATTGATTTTATGCACTCTTTGATTCAATGTTGGAATTCCTGGAAAGTAAAGATAATGATTTGCATCTCAATTTAATTAATTCAAAAAATGACATAGCTTATATGACTGACTTATTTGTCAATTTTTTTTTGAAAGCAATTTGAAGCCACAAGTGATCAATTAAATTTAATTAAAACTAAAAGTATAATATCTGTATTTGTTGCAAAATTTATGCTATATAAGCAAAACTTGGGGAGAGGAGAATGCTTTCAGTTTCCAAATCTTTCAAAATTGCAAAAATGAAATGAAGATTTGTTTGCTTGGTGCCAGCACTTAACAGCTCTTCATTCTGACTCAGCCAAAGATTTGAAGACATTCTTCACTTGGTTATTCCCCATTGGGTGTTGGACCCTTTTGCAAGTAGACCTACAAACTCAGATAAATCCATACTAATAAAATGAGCAATTTATTAAATTATCCACAAATGAGGAGTTAAAATTAATGTTTGAACAAGGATACAACAAATTCTGGTTACAAAAACATATACAAATTTTATATCCTGCATTATGGGTCACTGTACAGAAGCTGCTAATTGCTTTCCCATCTACCTATTTAGTAAAACCTGGATTTAGTGAAATTAGTGCTCATGGAAACTTATGAATGTTACTCACAAACATAGAGATGAACATAAATAATGTCATATCATCCCATCAGGTTCACCCAATTCACTGAAAAAAAAAATATGTTTTTGTAATTTATAATAAAAGTTATAATTTCAATAAAATTACTTTAAATATCAAAATGTTTTTATTTATATTTTATTTTTAGGTCACCATTTACCATTCAAGACATCAAAGTTAATTTTGTATTTTTTATATTATGCAGTTATAATAACGTGAAAGCTAAACACCTTCAAACAGATACGCTTTAAACATGCTTATGTGACAGCCAATCAGATGAAATAATGACATCACATGAGACTCTAAATTCTAAAACACAAGCCAGAACTATTAGAAAAAGATGGGACCCATCTTAATCTATGCCTCAATTTTATTATAATATCTGTTTACGCTTAAATTTGATATATTATGCAGTTATGTTGAGTTATTTCACTTGGGGTTCATGGTCAGGTTTTTGCTATAAGAAAGAGTCTGTGGGCATATTAAGTTTGGGAACCACTGTTTTAGATCATAAAATTTAATAGTTGAAATGAATGCAATAAGCCATTAGCATGGAATGTTTTTTCAATGTCTACAGTTGTAAGTGTGTGCATATATATATATATATTTAAAAAAAATGCAAAAAACTCTCAATCCATAATTTATGCATGTATTAGTTTTTGATATCCATTAATTGCTTACTTTGGTTACAAAATCAGCTTCATAAAATACTTATTTTTGATGGATTCATTATTTTTGAACTATTTTTTTTCCATATCAATCATTTATAAATCATACTCCAGAAGTAATATTTTTCCGCATGAACATTTTTTTTTTTTGAAAATTTCAAATGAAATTTTTATTGTTTTAATAAAATATAACAATATTTGTTTTTTCTCTCTTTTAATCTTTATAATTCAGATAAATGTTTTTTTTTTTTAATTAAAATTATCTTAAAACAATTACTTTTGCTCCAAACTTTTTTATTCTGATACTTTTTTAAAAAGAGGATTTTTTTCTTTTGTTTCTGTTTTAGATTTTTATGAAAAATAAAGTCTTGCAAACAGATTCTTCATTTCCAAAAATCAATTTATTTAAAAATGTAATTTTATTTAATTACAATAATTAATATTAGCCATGACTTTTTGAATATATTGTAATGGTATGTAAAAGTGGTATATAAATGAGGCAAATATTAAAATCATTGCTGTTTATCCTGAGTATAGAAAATGGGCAAAGAATCAGTAACAGTAGCCAATACAAATAATACATAAGTTAAAACCATAGCATCACTAGCAATAATCATAATAAATCAACAGTCATCCTTTGTGGCTAGATTTAAAAGCATCGTAATATAAAATCTAGGCTAATCAGCAGTTAGTCAATGTCTAATTTAGGTCATAATAATATAAAATTAATTATTATTTCAACTGATATACATATTTGAATGCTAAAATAAGTACAATAATAAACACATGAACATGCAAGGATATCAATGATCATCATCAATGCTCAGGGTCATCAGGTATCTTGAGTGTACTGGCTATCAATATAAGTACTCATCATAAAACCTTTAACAGAAGTGAATGGGGTTTAAAGGTGACTTCTTAGAACCATCTAAATAATTCTAAAAAAATTATGTAGATGTTTAAGTACACATAATATAAATTGCAAATAGCATTACATCTGAGCCAGCATTGGGATTGCAAGGACCCCAGTGACTGTGAATAAAAATTTTGCACAGTTAATCTATTCTACTATTAAATAACATCACTGGAATAACTTAAAACAATAATTAATATGTTTGTTAATTAGGAATAATAATAGTATAATCAACTTAAAAGTCTACAAATTCTCTGTAATGAAAACATTCTGATTTCAATTTACAGATATCAAATATTTCCATAGATTGACAATCTAAACAATATATTGTAGTTTATATATTATAATAAGTATTAAAAAATGCATATATATATTGTAACGATCTGGAGAATAGGGAGACTTAATGTAATCTGCACTACAGGGCACCACTAGGCATTTGAACCTAGAAAATTTATATAGTAGGCAGATATGTAAGTAAAAAAAATATTTTATATATTTTGATTCGGGTCGTTAGCCCATTCACTAGTTCAGTGCAATAGTAGAGATTTATATTTTATAATACATTCTTATCTAAGAATATATAAAAAAGGAATAAAATAAGCCACTGCCAGTAATTATACACACAAACATTTATTTACGCACATATATAATATTTAAAATGATTTTAGTATCAGTTTACATTTTAAAATCTAACTTACATTTTTAACTTTGATTTTAATTTACATTTTAATTTTTATAAATTTACATTTTAATTTTTATAAGTTCACGCAGATGGATTTATAAAAGTTTGTTTTATAATGTTGAGTATCGATCGGCTGCATAGATTCCACGGTTAAAAACATCTTGAAATAAATATAACCGATCAAAATACAAAGTCATTGATATCATCAATTGCAGAGGGAATACAAGAAACCCAATGGCATTCATCATAAGATACTGCATTGACATAGATGACATATATTCTAACCGAATATGAAAACCACAACATAATTAACCGCTAACGAATCCATGCAATGTCCATACCCAACTTAAATTTAATGCATTTTTATTTAGAGTGTTGAGTATAAATAGACTACATAGATTTGCATTTGAAAAGAAAAATATTCTATCCTTATTTAACCTTAGGCCAAAAGTTCACAGTCAATCCATCTGTTATATCGATGCATTCGATGTGACATGAATACGGTGGCACAAAAGGTTAAGAGAAGAAATTGCCTCTCATCAGATAGGAATACTACATCTATCTGGCAAGAAGAGCAATAAAAAAAAACTCGATAGGAAAGGTCTGCGGTCATTTTGCTGACTTACAAATCGCATTCCATAGGCCAAAAAGGAAGTGTGTGGTGTATAAAGCGATTCTGCCCGTAGTGAATCTCGTACTACATCTACTAATTACACCAATATATCCAATCCATTGACCTAATTTAACTATGAAACAAATAACCTAAGATTACCCTCCCCTAATATAACTTTACAAATCTATATAGCCATTCATGCCCGACTTAAGTTTAACATTTATATAATATTAAATTAGCAAAAAACAAAAATCATAAATAAAATTTAAAAGAACCAAAAAAAAAAAAAATGGAAATGATTTTACAAAAGAAATACATCAAATTAAAATTACTTATTAATAAATAAAGTTGGTCAGATAGAATTCTATTTCAATTATTTTAAAGATGAAACAAGTTTTAAAATTAAAGTTCTTACTGTTTAATTTCCTGGAGTTTTAGAAATAGATTTAAAGGTTAGAGTTCATAAAGTTCTTACGGTTTTAACAAGTCCGTAGTTTCTAATTTCTTGCAGTTGCTTGCCATTTGGAGCCAGCATTAATTCCCTCAATGTCCTATGGTCCTCAATCTAGAAAAATGATGTCATTGCTCTTTTCTTTTTTAACGAGACTGAAGGGATTGAAGAGTGTGTCTTTTCAATGCCTTCTCCTTCACTCCGCACTAAAACATATAGTCACATCTCTTCTATTTTCTTTACTCAACAAAATTTTATTATCAAACTTTTTTTTTATATGTAACTTTAGGATCCAATGGACATTACATCATCGATGATGATGATCCTTCCATTGAGGTCCGATTCCCTGATGGATCTCTTTCATTGGCCATTAGTTTCTATTGTTTTTCTATCTGACCATTGCTTATACATTTAAAATACCCAAGGGCTAGTTCACTTTGACTAATTAAAATAATCATTTCCATTTTTCAATAACATTAATTAATTTGTTTTCCAAACTTAAAGATATATTTTTATCTCTAAATCTTTTTAAATTTTTGCTTTTAACCTTTTAACCGCTAATTATATTATTGGTTGTATGAGGTAAAAATCAAATCTTTTAATTGGCCAACTCACAAACTGAAGACAAAGCCTATTGTTAAAACATATTCGCCTATAATATTAAATTCAACTCAGATACATTTATAAAAAGTATATTACTAATTTTTCAGGTTATGAAGAGAACAAAAGTTCTTTCAAAAATAAATTGCTATTTATTTATTCTAAAATATTCAATTTCGGCAACATAAAAGCTATAATATAAACAAAAAGGTCGACTTTTACATTATAGAAAAGTAAATATTTCTTTTAAATATTTCTTTAATATTTTTACTAAAATCTTCAATATTTTTCAAAAATAATTTTGTTTTTTTAGTTTTTTTTTAAAAAACTAGTTTAATTTCTGAAATTATATTTTTTTAATACTTAAAATTGCATTCGAAATGAAAATCTCAGTGTTTTTCTTTATTTTCTTTGATCAGGCGGTTTCTTTGTTCTTTCCAGCCAATCAGAATGTCTTTTTCGGCTGAGAGCATGCTAAGAACCAATCACAAATAATGTTCTTTCTTTGTTTAGGTTTAAATGCGTTTTTTTTAATTTTTTACTTGTAAAATAAGTCGGAAGAGGGCACCATCTTACAGAACTTTTAAAAACCTATTCAAAACCTATCAAACGAATTTTTTAGCATAAGAACTGGCAGAGTTAGAGTGACGTCAGATGTCTACGAGGAGCCTCGTAAAAAACAGTCTTTTGGTTAAAATACTTTTTCTATTTTTAATAAAGTTTCTTTTTTTTTAATAATTTTTTTCATCTGTGCGATTCTATATATATACGAGTTTAAGATGATTTTTTTTAATTTTCAATTTTTAATTCTTAAAAAAAGAAGTTTTATTTGCGAACTTTTATTTTTTTTATGTTTAATAATAAAAAAACAATGTAACGTCGTATGTGCCCGTTACAATATATATATAACAAAAAATTCATATAACATTACAATACTACTCGAAAGAATAAAATTTTACTAAAATTCTCCCATGATCATGGTTTCATCTATTGACAAATAGATCTTTTTAAGTGAATTCAACAAGATAAAGCAACATATATAAATAAAACAAAATAGTCTTCTTATTCACTTAAAATATGTATTTTCTTTAACATCAGTCTCATGAAAATATCATTTATATTAAAGTAAATTGCTTTTTTAATAAAATGAATGCTGGGAAGGCTATTTTGTTTTGTATATATATATATATATATATATAATATATAATATATATATATTGTATATATATATATATATTGTATTTTTTTATTGAATTTCGTCTGAAAAAGTCTAATTATTAAAAGATGAAACCATGGTAGTGGAAGAATTTTAATAAAAAAAAATTTTTTGGCTACTATTGTTATATGATTTTTTAATTTTATTTATAATTACTAGTATAACAGTAGACAGTATTTAATTTTATGGATATGCAGATGTGTGCATGTTTAATAATATTAAATATTCCAATCAATAATAAATCAATAATTATTGTCCTATTTTATACAAATATAAAAGATTCAATGATAAAATATACATGCATATTCTAATATAAAAAAAAAAAAATATTTCAGTTATTAAATTTCTGTATCATAAAAACCGAGTCCTCCACTTACAAACTTTAAAAAATATTTCTGAGTTTATTTTTTTTATCCCAAAACATAATATTTTATGAAATGGCATATATACTTCTATAAGTCTAAAACATTAGTACATGGGCTTTGAGTGCTTAATTTTAGCAAGAGAGACCTCTACAAATCATAATGTAAGATTCGACTTTATAAAGATAAGAGGGGCTCCTCTTATTTCTAACCTATTTTTCTTAATTATATAGGCAAATCTAAAGCATTTTGATTTGGGAGCATGAAGCTAATAAATTCTTCACTGATTAAGTCCACTATTTCTATTAAACATTAACATTTGTGAAATCTTTCAATTTACGAGTCAATATTCAGATAGTAAATTTAGAAATATTTTGAATCAATTTAAAGTTATCTAATTTAAAATGTAATAAACTTTTGTTATATCACTGTATTTTATAAATATCTGCACTTAAACATTATCCTAAGAAAAGCTATTAACAAATGCATATTTATTGAAGCTCACCCTTGAAAAGTACTAAGCTTCAATAAATACGCATTCATTAATAACTTTTCTCAGGATAGCACTTAAGTGCAGATATTTATAAATATATGCCCAATAATAAACACATGAAACTGGTCATTTATTTTTATATTCATTCCTCATTCATTGAATAGTTTCTTCAGTTTAATCACTGCAGAATCATTATTTTTAGAAGATAAAAATTTCTTTATCTGTATTTCAAAATTATAAAAAACCATATGCATTATGCATATTTGTGTTATCCTTCTGAAAATATGTTTTACTATAATAAAATTTGAATTTTTTATAAATTTTTTCTAACATTTTTCATTATAGGCATGGTCACACTTCATCATTTTTGCTGTTTGTGGGTGTTACAATGAGGCTGTGATTTTTCTTCATTATTTTGTACTTATATATAATGTTAAAATTACCATGTGCAGTTTTATTTATAATGGAAATCATTTTAAAATTACTAGTTTAAAAAAGTCTGAATATGTTAATATCAGATGAATCTTAAGAAAATTATGATATATAAATAGAGTACCAAAAATCCCTGTCTAGTATCTACTTATCCAACATCCCCGGACTAGTTTCTAGTTTGTGGCTTTTTTCAGTAAGGAGCCTTAGATCTGAGAACACTGCACCTAGATCTTAAGCTTTTCACCGATGAAAGCTACAAGCTAGAAACTAGTCTGAGCATGTTGGATGAGATAGGGATTTTATTCACAAACCTTGCTACATCTATTGATTATAAAGTTTTGCTACTTGATGGCACTACTGTATGAAGGCTTTGGTACTTTTATTAATAGCATGTGTAAAGATATGAAATCATCAGATAAATATATAAATAGCTTACCAAAGAAGTCAGACCTAAATATAAGTGATAATTTATTTCACTGAAGACAAATTTCTGAATTTTTTCATTTTTGAAAAGAAAAGTTGTAATTTTCAATAATTTGTTTACATATTAAAGGTTATTTATGCAATATTTTTGTAAAATATTTATTTTAAATAAAATACCTATGTGACCACAATTAGATTTTATTTGAAAACATTTATTTTTGATAAGACAAATGACAAGTCATAAAAAGTTTGTTATGAGAAGTAGTACTTTTTATCAAGAATTTAAAATTTTTTATTACTAAAAATAAATTTAATATTTAATTTTAAGCTATTTTTTTTCTTTAATATTAACTAATTCCAAATTTCTTTTGAATTTCAAAAATGGAATTCAAACAAGAAATATTTCATACTACTATTTTTTTGAAGAGACAAAATTATATACAGTTAAACTAAGAACCATTGTTATTGTTAGAATTCCATTTAGTAAATTATTTTCCAATTTTATAAAGTTCAAATATTAACTTTTAAAGTGTTTATCATTTAAAAGCTTATAGTTGTACTAAATAATGTAAAGATTATCAATATATGATATAGAAAAAATACTTAATTAAAAAATAAAATGTTCAAGTATGGAGGAAATTCTCACTAGGATCTTTTCAAATAATAAGGCTAAGAGTTAGATCCTGAACATGTTAAATAACACCATTTAATTTTCCCCTCAGTTTATTAGATTTTATGAAGAAAAGATCACATTGAATTTTTAAATGGCAAAAAATATATTCTGACATAGATGCAAACATCAATGATTCTTTTCTAATTTCTAGGATGTTAGACTTCAAAGGTACTTTATCATTTAGCCATTCTAAAATTTATTTTTGGAAGATAGAATAATTTTTTTAGCAGTGAAAAAATGAAAAGAATAATCAGCCTGTACTTACAAAAAATAGCAGTATACCATATTCTTCATCCTCGCAACTTCTGAAAATGTTACAAATTTAATGGTGATCAAATGAGTGTAGGGCTTTTGACAATGTTTGCAGACCTGAAGTTTCTTCATTGCATGAGTAGTAAAGTTTATATATTTTTATTTACTTTATGATAAAATTATTAATGTAAGTAATAAATATGCCAATTAAAAAAATTTTAAGAAGATGTAGAATTAAAAAAATGTATCAAATCACAGAATAGGTTTTGTAATTTATTGTTATGCCTGCATTTTAATAATAATGAAAAAAATCCATATAGCAAAAGTAAACAATGATTATGTAATGATGTTAGGCCTATATATGTAGTCTGTGCAACATAAAATACAAAACAGCATATCAGATGCATAGAAAAGCAAACTAGTAAAATGAGAGTTCAAATGATAAATCTGATGAATAACTATGATGGGTATATGTAACATAGGAAAATGCGACTTCTTGTGCTAGTCAGTAATTACACACCCAAGCAATGTTTTCAATAGTTTTACAAAATTCAAAAGGTGTATTATCTGCCTAAAAAGAAGAGTATGAAAGTTTTTTTTTGGCAGTGTGGAATAATGATCACACAAAAAATACTCAGAGAGATTGCTTTATTGCTTATCAACTAAAATTAACATAGGCAATACATCTCTTTAAACTCTATCTCACTTATCTTTTTCTTTACAAATATTGATTGATGGTCCAGCACCATTTAACTACTTTTTGTGTATATGCTTTGGCTTTGTGATCAGAAGAAGATGATTCATGAATAGTTCAGTTGAGTAAGTTATATCTGCATTTTTATTTATACATTTATTTTGTTGCATAGTTATATTAAATTTATTAGTAAGTAATCATTTTATTTTATATTTTAGATAGATTCTATTTAACAAAATGATTTCTTTTTCACAATATGAAAGAAAAGTTAGATAATAAAAAGAGCAGCATTACTATTGCTATTGTTATGGCTGCTACTGCTAGTACTATTAATATTGTTATTATTCTATACTGAATTTATACATTTTTTCTTATTAATTACTCCATGTACAATATAATCTATTTACACCCTTAAGAGAATTTAGATTAACTTATTCATCAGTGTTTCTTTCTTTTCATTCAATAAATGCAGACCCCTGCAAGAAAAAAATTTCTTGTAAGATTTCAGAAAAAATGAAAGGTATCAATGACACTATTTTTGATCTTATTGGTAAATCATGTTATATATCATTTTATTGGAAATTTATAAGGAATATAATGAACCTGTTAATTTCTGAAGATATATAAACATAATAATTTTAAAAATATTAAAGTCTTTTTTTATATTTTAATTTGAATGTGTAATGATTATATTTTTAAAACTTTATTACATTTTTTGGGTATTTTTCTTTTTGATAACATAAACGATGTAATTTTTGTATAATTCTAATTGAAGTTATTTTAATAATTGTATTTTAAACAAATCGTCCAAAATTCAATATGGCTACCATTCAAGTGAAAAAGTTAAAACAAGACAGGTCATTAGAAATTAAATATGTTTTTCTTCTGGGTTGTAACCATAAACAAATTTTCAGTAATTTGAAAAGTTAATGTTAATATATATATATATTATTATTAGCCAATTTCTTCAATTTGTAATCAATGGCTTCATAAACTTGATTTCAAACATGTATAGTATACATACAATTGATTGTAGATTTCTTTGGTAATTGTTTGTATGCATATTTGAAGTAACATATAAATAAAATATAACACTGGAACCTCAAAACTAGTAGACTGGCTTTTTATTATGCCTTATCTTGGTTTATAGATCTTTATAACTATGAAAGTGGTCTTCAATTCCATTCAGATTCTCTATTTCATAAACTTTACTTAGTCAAGCAATCTAGTACACATATTTGGACTTTGAAACATTTGATTAACATAGAAATAAATTGCAAATTGACTTTCTGTACTCTCATCTTTCTCTAACTTCTCTAATCTGAATTCATTATTTGCAGTATACATTAAAATTTGCAGTTTACCTTGATAATTATCATTGATATGTTTTTTAATTTACATTAATACTTCAAGTAATATTTACTAAGGCAATAAACCTCAAGAATGTGTGCTTGAAAATGCAAAGGTAAAGACCACTATAGGTCTTAACCACAAGCTTATGCTCAACCTACTTTCTATATAAATAGGTGAAGCTGAAGCAATTAGATCTGAAGACTGTGAAGCTATTCAATACTTCACTGATTAAGTCCACAATTCCTATTACACATTAGTACTCATGAAATCTTTCAATTTACAATGAGTCAATGGAAAGATCTTATAGTTAGAAATCTATTATGATAATTTAAAGTTGTAATTATAAATTTGTTTAACACACATTGATTACATAAGTAATATTTACTAAGGCAATAAACTTCAAGAAAGTGCTCTTAAAAATGCGAAGGTAGAGACCTCTACAGGTCTTAACCACAAGCTTACACTTTGGAAGAAAAGAGGGGAACCTTTCTTTACTTCAACCTACTTTCTATATAAATAGGTGAAGCTGAAGCAGTTATATCTGAGAGTTAGATCTGAGAGCATGAAGCTATTCAATATTAGATCTGAGAGCATGAAGCTATTCAATACTTCACTGATTAAGTCCACAATTCCTATTACACATTAGTATTTGTGAAATCTTTCGATTTACAACGAGTCAATGGAAAAATCTTATAGTTAGAAATCTATTACGATAATTTAAAGTTGTAATTATAAATTTACTTCAAGTAAAAAATAGACTATATATAGGATTAACTATAATCAATGTGCATTATAAAGAAAAAAAAAGCATTTTTGTTTTATCCAAAAATATTTTTTCTTTTTTTGTTACATTAATATTTTACATTTTCTTCAAAATCAGAAATAAATTTAATAGACTTCTATTTTTATATCTGATTTTAAATAATGTATAGTACTTTAATAATTTCAAAAAATTATTATTTAAATAATAGCGGAATTATTCCAGACTACATTTTAAATAAATATATAAAGTAAATTTATGCTCATTTCTACTTTTCCCTCAAATTTTTAATATATATAGATATACATATATATTATATGTAATATATACGGTATATGAACACAGACTTTCAGATGAGCCATCACTCTCCACTCTATCTAATAACACTGATACACTCAAGCACATATATGCTGAAAAGTGTAGTAGTTTGGAGCCTGTCCATTAAAGTATGAAGATTGTCTGTCTTCATATATATCTGAGCACTTATAGTATATATGTGTGGGAGATGATAATCTGGACCAACTGATGATTGCTGGTTTAGCATGAAATACGTATATTGGTGATTATTTATCTTTTCAGCATATATGTGCTTGAGTGTATCAGTGTTATTAGATAGAGTGGAGAGTGATGGGTTATCTGAAAGTCTGTGCTCATATACCCTATATATTACATATATAGACACAGGTATATAACAAACCTATGTTTCAGTTATATATATTATATGATATACCATGAGACCATTCTGTCTCAATATGTAATTAAAATGATTTGCATGCTGAATCATATTTCTGGATATGCACATATTTTGCAAACAATAAATAGGAGTTATGTTAAAACTAATGGTTATACCATTGTATCTCCAGATTTTACTAGGAATGGCAATCAAAACTTTGTAATTTTTTTTATAACACCCTACTTTTTTATATATTGTATACATCTAATTCATAGTACTATGTAATTATTAATAATTTATAATATTTATTAATTAATTTAAATTTTAAACAATAATTTCAATAAAATGGTTATAAAAGTAAGAAAAAATTTACACTTTTAATTATGTAAATGGAAAAATTTGAATTCAGGATTTTTCACTCTTTTCATCCTCCACTCTATCTGAAGCAACCTATTCATGTGAAAAAGAAATGTGATCCTGAATATATTTATTTTCTGCAGAACCAGCATGCATCAGTTGAGCCAGATCATAATCTCCTACACATATATACAATCACTGCTCGGTTTATATTAAGATAGTAATTCCTCAAACTTTAATGGACAAACTTCAATCTTCCCACCCTCCCAACTATTCAACTGCTAAACGTTACATGATCACTATTTCTTATGCTAGCACATAACTGTTATTAAAACAGGTAAAACTCTAAGATCTAGGTGCAGTGCTCTCAGTTCCAAAGCTCTGGAGGTATTGGATGAGTAGGCACTAGATGGGAATTTTATGCACAAGCCTTCTGGCATCCATTGATTACTCTGGTTGGCACTGAGTGGCACTACTGTATGAAGAGTTTTGCCTGTTTTATTAATTATTCAACTGTACATTTCATTGAAAAACCAATGAAAAAATGCTCAAAGCCTTTATTGGATTTGATATTATAGCTATGTCCATGTGGACATTATGTCATTCTAAGACTTCATATTATTAGATCATTAGATAACTATATATTTTAATAGGAGAGGGATCCAAATAATAATACTATTCTAAAAATAAAGCACTCTCCCTCTAATTACCTGGCAATATGGTAATAAGACAATGGCAATCCTCTTCAAATTGGTTCTCTTTTATATATTAAGAAACCAATTTAAAGGTAGCTATCACCTTCATAAATTATCATATTGTCAGATCCATTAGAGGAAGGGTCTCATTTGTTGGAATAGTATTATTCTTTAGAGAATCTATTTAACGTTATATATTTTCATTTAATGGTGGTTTTCGTTATATACATATACATACAAAATATCCTTTAATTAAAAACTATTGTAATAACAATAAAAATAACAAATATTCTGCGGATTGAAAGACTGAATATAATAATAATTATCGTTATATTTATTGTGTTTATTATTATATACAACAAAATTGCTAAATAGTAATTACAATAAGATTATATATAAATTACATGTTTAATGAGATGGAACTCATAGATATTTCAGTATTAGGTAAATTATTAGAAAGAAATATTCTAATTTTTTTCTCATGTGATTTTGGTTTTTCTTTTTTATTATTTTTAATAGCTGTTAATGCAGAAAATCCTAATAATGAGACAAATTCTATAGTTAGATTTAAGCTTTTTTTTTAATACGAGAATGCTTGTCTTTTTAATATTCCTATCCAAAAAGCGATGATGATTTTGCTTAAAATTATACTTAATGTCATCTCCAGGAGGAAAACAATCGGACTAAGTCGTACTTTACGACATGCGGTACTTCAATTAATAATCGTTAAATTGTTTCTATTATATTTTAAAATAACACTGCATCACTTTTACATATTTATCACTTATTTTCTCTGGTTTCTTTAAAAATTAATGTATTGAGAGTTCATTATATCTAGACAAGTTTGCAAAGCAAATAATTAAAAAAGTATGTGCGCATATATTAATATACTATTATACGAAAATACATATATATATATATTTCATATTTGCATTTAGAAAAAAAAAAACATAAATCAATTTTCTTGTATCAAATTGTTTTTAAAAAGGTGAGACATAAAGAAAAGAGGATATTTGATTTCATTAAAATCACGCTAATAAATTCGAAAAAAAAACGTCAGAATTTTTAAATTGCAAAAGCAGATCACTTTTTGTATTTGTTTCACAGATGTAATGAGAAAATGTTTTCGATACTTCTGCTTCCGCCAGGAATTAATGGCTCGCAGATGTCTGAGATATTAAATTACTAGGCTATATCAAACAGGTTTAAAAAAGTTATTAGATAAGTACAGATTACTCAAAAAGAAAAAAAAAATTGAATACAGAAAGTTAAAGTCTATATGATCTAAATGACCTGAAATTAGGCCAAGGAGGAAAACCTGGATATTTTCTTAACTGTTATTTCAATAAAAAAAGTAATATTAATAAGTTAAAAATGACATATTAAAAATAAAAATAATATGAATTTATTGGCATTATTGAGCTAAAAGTATTTGAATATAAGAAAAGTTTTTAATTTTAGTCACAAAACCTTGGTAATAATCTTTGAAACAGTGCATGATAAGTGAATAAACATTTAAAAAAAAAAAGATAAATACACAAAGTAAAAATATACTACAAAAATGCAAAAATTTTAATTTTAAATTAAATAAGTAAAATTATTGTAACTTTAAATTAAATAATTAAACTTAAGTGATTATACACAATTAAAGTAATATAATTAATAAAAAAGTCACATTTTTTAAACGAATTTAATAATTTTTAATAATGCATATTTAAATATATATAGATAATTGATATTTGTAATGGTTCAAAATTAAAACATTTTTAACAACAGAACAGGTTTGAATTTGTAATAAAAAAAAATTATTTAAAGCTGCGCTCAGCTTGAAATAAATTTTCTTTATTAAAAATTCAAACCTGTTCTGATGTTAAAAATGTTTTAACATTTTTTGAACCATTACAATTATTGCAGAAAAATAGGAGGAAAAAATTATTCTGGAATTACAATTTATATTTATGAATACAGTACTATTATAGTAATATTGATGTTACAAGCATTATGTGTTTGCAACTTTGAGAAAGACTATTCTCAATTGAAACTATCAATTAGATTGAAGAATTCAATAAAGACACTGCTTTGTATAAAAAAATATTAATTAATATTGCTATTTATATCAGAACATTTCAATATTACAAAATATTATAATATATCTTTTAAACCAAAAAGTTCTACATAGATGAACATTAAGTTAAAAATATATATTGATTAACCATTACGTGAATGAATATATTCATTAAGCATAAACTTTGACATTCATAAACAAGGAATTTTTTTTTAAGAATTATTTTAAAAACAAAGAAAGATTAATCTAATAATAAAAACATTGAAAAATCTTAAAATAAAGTCTGTTTCAAAATAGAGCAAGAGAAGATTCTGGCTACAATGTTTCAAATTTAAATTTTATGAGTAGACATATGTTAAAACAAGTTTGATTGTTCTTTCATGCATTATATTTTTTATAATTGAATATAAATATATCAATTTGTGTACAATGTTCTGAAAATGTTGAGCACAACAGAGATATTGTTTAGATTCAAATTCTTAACAAACATGTATAGCAAGCAATATTGTGAAGATGATTAACTTTATGAAAAACTAATTGCCTAAGTTGCATGAAATTTATACATTGGAAATAGTTGAAATATGTCTTCTGGTCACTTTTTAAATAGCATATATGTTGGATCAAAGTTAAACTTATTTCTAGAAGTAAGAAATTGCATAGGAGAAACTTTACCATGAAGGAGATTGTATAAAAATTTTAACAGAAATGAAATTAATAATATATTATTTGAACAGATATAAAACTTGTTATCAAAATATAACTATTTGCATTTACAATGCATTTACATTAAATAATAATAATATATATAAAAGCAATGCACACCACTAGCTGAAATCTATATAAAATTATGAAATGCCCCATACTATATTACTCCAGACATACTTCCTCTTTAAATAAATAAAGCTCATCATTACAATCACATTCTCTATTTAAATAAAGAAAGATCAAATTTTAGCACTATTGCATAGTACTAAATTTGAGCTTTCTTTGAATGTGACTGAAATAATAGAGCTATAGGGCATTTATATATTATTGTACCCTCCCAAATGAATAACATAAATAATTTCCCAAATATGAAAATTAATCTTTTATATCTTTTATCTTCTTTATGTATAATATTTATCCTTCTATTATTACAAACTATCCTAGTTTCATACCATCAATTATGGGACTTATTATCCTCTTTGACAAGACCACAAACCTTCTAACTTTAAATAAGTACCAAGATATCTATCCAAATGGCATAAAAATACCAATATGCTTCACTTTATTAAGTCTTCAGATATTCCCATGATTAACCTAAATAGAATATCTATAATTATTACAAACTTTCTTTAATATCATCTACAATAAACATTAGTTCATTGTGAATTGATTAATAATATTCTACCATAATATCTTTTCCTAATAAGTATTACTTTAATAATGCCATTGCTAATAATTATAACAATAATATTATAGTAAAGAGATCTCAGGTTATTATTGTTTCTTAATTACCTATTTAGCCAATATGCTAAATGCAAAGAGGAATTTTACTTATATATATATATATATATATATATATATATATATATATATATATATATATATATATATATATATATATATATATATATATATATATAATGCACTAATCAAGAAACCCTTAGCTATCATAGACATAAATAATACTATTTTACCATTTTATAATTATATAATCTTCAATGACTCAAACCAAAATAACCAATTTTATTTTGAATAGAATATTAATAATAGATTATACAATCAATAAAGTAACTAATTACTTGATTATTTGAAAATGACATTGTTTTCTTCATATAGAATACAATCTTCATTTATGACTGATGTGATCATAGCAACTTGATACTAATCAATATATATTTTAAAATATTTTACCTTCAAATAATTACCATATGTTATTTTCTTATTATGCTGATTGTTATGCAAGATTTAAATTTTATAATTCAAAGTAAGTTATTTATAATTACATACCAGAGTATGATACAGTGATAATGATTCAGAATAAGAAAAACATGATTATATGTATTTAGATAAATTAATAAACATAAAAATTTATTATCATATAACTTATCAAACTTTATAAATTATTATTATTACTTTTTTATACTTTTTATTTTTTAATTAGTAAATAGTTTTATAAACAACAAAATTAAATAGTAGAATAATTTAACATAAAATTATTTACAGAAATAAAATGACTTTTATTATATATTAATAAGTATTATTAACCTTCTATCCTTGAAACACCATCCATTAATTTTATTCCATTTACCTTTATCAAATAAATATTTCGTTAAAATAATATAATGTTTATAAAATTATATACTTTATCTTCTTTATAAAATATAAATGTTTATATTAACCTCGTTATAATAATTTACTGACTATAAATGAATTTTATGACTAAAATTTACAATTTTCATTCATGCTTTTCTTAACAAATATAACCTATAATAATAATTTTCCCATTTTCAATTTATTTGAGGATTTAATGAGTGTATACATTTAATATAAAGAATATTAATTTCAAGTCATTGAACACTAATATCACCTTTTCTTTGCTATGACATTTATTCTTTTGATCTCTAATATTTTATTAAAAAAAGATAATTATTAATTATTGAACCCATTTGTTTTGTAATTACGCTCAATCTTTAATAGCAATTCTATTAGCTTAACTATTTTTGTAAATTCAGAAATTTTATATCTTATACTTTCAGAGCCTAAAACATTACCAAACCCTTGCCTAAATAGTTACTCCCATAATAAAGAGTAATCATTTATTTAACTGAATTGTTAAGTTTATATGTCAATGCTGATAACACCATGCATCCATATATCCAGTTGATATTTTTATCATAACTTTTATTAAGAAAGTTTTGTTAATCTAAAAAAAAGTTCTTTTTTTGTGAACATATACATTACATTCATCATTGAATTTATCATCCATCAATATAAACTAAATGATTGCTTCACCATATCATTCTTAATACAAAAACACTACATTTCTAAATATCATTAACACCAAGAAATTCTTATACTGCATTTAGATATCACAATCTTGTAAAATAAACATCTACATTTCCAGTCAAAATATCTAAACCTCCTTACTTTAATCCATAACTGACAAGTTTTCTAAAGATATAATGATCACAAACATATTACAACAGAGCAGCATTAAATACAAAATACAATATTTATATTATATTATAAATGAGATCAAAATCAAATAGCCATTATATTATTCTACACATGCATAATTTCATCCCATTAAAACTGGTATATATTATTAATTTTATAATTCTATTTATCTATAACGATATACATAAGAGTTTATTAAAAATTCACATCACAATATTATTCTCCTTATACCTAAATATTGGATTTTCTGATGATTTTTTCCAACATATGATCTGATTTCTATTTATTATAACCCATTAATGATATTAAACAAATAACAAAAAATATATATTTATTAATAATTTAACATTCCAATTTTTAAATGCATTAATAACTTAATGATTATAATTTATAATTTTTTTTTCTAAATGAAAAACAACTTTACAAATCTTCGTCTTCAGGAGCGGAAGTTTCCATAACAACAAAAATAATTTTAAAAGCTCTAAAAAACTTAAAGTTGGCATCCTTCTTTATTGACATACCATTCTCCTTACACAATAATTAAATGCAGCAATTCAAATCCATAAAATTATTCTCCGAGTTGACATTTTTTTTTTATGTGTCATAGCATCGACCGGGAAGTGAACCCACTAACCCGGGACAACTGCTTGTAAGGCGGCTGTACTGACCACTCAACCACCAACATTCCCTTTAAATCACAATAAAATTTCATTCTTATTTTATTAAAATGTTTTTACCATAGTATTAATTCTTCATTATAATATTTATTATTTATAAATTATTAATGTATATCTTCTAAATATAAGCTTTATCACCATTTACAATCCACATCATTTCATTGGCATCCTTTAAAGTATTGTTCTTTTATAAGCCAATATTTTATGCAAACATTGCAAATACCATATTAATTGTTATTATTTTGAATATAACTTTCAAACATTTTAAGTTAAAATATACTTATTCCATATGCTAATTAAAGCATTCCAACCAAAATTAAGACTTATTTAATATATCATTCATCATAAGTACTTCTTTTGATGCCCTTTTTTTATAACATTTCTCCATCATATTCCATTAATAGGGAATTTAAACTTTCAATTAGAGTAGACATTAAAGATCTTATATAAAAATCAAATAAAATCATCATCTAGTTATTTTTTGATTCTATTCATTCTTCATAAATATATTCTTTTACTTTTATATCATTTATTAATTAGATCAAATCAAGCTATACTATAAATTTTATACAATTGTTATGCTGCTACAATATTCTAATGAACTTTGACTTATCTAAATTATTATCTCACATGTGGTCTCTTTCTGGGTCTTTTACAATCTCTTGGAATCCAGTTCAAAATTTCAATTGTCCATCTATTATCATCTCTTTTAGCAATATGTCCAACCCAACTCCACTTCAGTCTTTTAATTTTTTCAATGAGGTCAGTAATACCTGTTTGTTCTCTTACCCATACATTGCATTTTTGATCTCTTCTTGTTACTTCCAACATGCATCTCTTCATACTTCTTTGAGTGGTCTGGAGTCTTTGTATTGCTCTTTTATTAAGTGTCCAAGTCTCAGATCCATAAGTAAGAACTGGAAAAACATATTTATTAAAAACCTTCCTTTTCAAACACATAGGCATATTTCCTTTTAGTATCAAGTTATTTCTACCAAAAGCATTCCAACCAAGTTTAATTCTATGATTAATTTTATCCATTATGTTTCCATCTGTATTAATAATCTGACCAAAATATTTGTAACTGTTAACTTCTTCTAACTCATCATAATCACTCTTTATTTTCATATTTTGAGAAAATCTATTAAACATTACTTTAGTCTTTTTAACATTTATCTTTAGTCCTACTTTCCTACTTTCATCTGATAACTCCTGCAACATTTCCTGTATCTCTAAAGCATTATTTGCAAAAACAACTACATCATCTGCAAAATCCAAATGACTTAAATAATCTTCATTTGCTTTCATTTTAATTCACAAAATACTTCTTGCAGAACTGCTGTAAAAAAGTTTTGGAAATATGGAGTCACCCTGTCTTACACCCTTTTCAATGTTGATTTTTCTACTATCGTTATGTAATCTAATTGTTGCTGTTGCATTTTTATAAATATTCTTTAAAATATGACAATATCCTGGATCTACACCTTGATGATCCAATGCTTTAATCACTGAAGAAATGTTTATAGAATCAAATGCCTTTTCATAATCTACAAATCTTAAGCATAATGGCAACTCATATTCATTTGTCCTTTCTATAACTTCTCTCAATACCTGAATATGATCTACTGTACTAAAACCACTTTTAAATCCAGCTTGTTCTTTTGGTTGGTGGAAATCCAGTGTTTTCTGTAGACGAGTTATAATTATCTTAGTAAAAATTTTCTATAAAACTGATAAAAGACTGATAGGTCTGTAATTTCTAATATCTACTTTATCATCTTTTTTAAATATTAATATTAATACTGCAGTCTTCCAATCATCTGGTACCTCTTTATCATTTAGACATTTGGTATATAACTTTGATAAAATTTTTTATATTTCTTCACCTGCTTCTTTTAATACATCAATTACCATTCCATCATTACCTGGAGCCTTCCCTTTCTTCATAAATTTAATTGCATGTCTCACTTCCTCATTCAAAATTCTGGGCAATTCAGAAGATATAATAGGTAAAGGAGGCACTTGTTCTTTATTACTATATAATTCTTGATAGAAGTCTTCTACATATTTTATGATGTCATCTCTCTTTTTAGTATAATACCATCTTTTTTTCTTATTGCAGATATTACTAACCACACAGATGCATTAATGTTTTTAAAAGCTATTGCAATGTGATAAAAGAATAGTGGTAAGTGTATATATCTATCATGATCTGAATCTGAGTAAAATTTGATTTTATTTTGAATTCCAAGCACACTTAAGATTTTTTATTCAGATGATCAGTCCTTAGATAACTCATTTGACTTTAAATCATGTATCTAATTCCTTTTAGGTAGACAGTAGTATAAAAAAAACATAAGGCTTCACTGCTGCCTGCTCTCAGTTGAGTATCGCTTACTTCTTCATGGTTCCTTGCATACAATTTTCATATTTGCTGGTAGTAACAGACTATTATTTTATATTATATATACTAAAATTAATATTCTATGAATACAAAGAATTTCTTAGGATTTGTGGATGATTAAGCAAAAAAAGAATATATCAGTGTAGTTTTCTATTACTTTCCATCAAATATTTTAACAAAACATATGTCAACTTATAATAAAGCAATAATTATGAGATCATAAATAGTTTATTGCCAAAAGCATTTAAATTACCAGATGTATGTCATCATAATGTATGTATATTTTAAGAATAGATTCTTTAAATTTTGTATATAGAAATCCTGAGAAATACACAAAATTAATTATCACCTCACTATAGCCTTATATGTGATATGTAGAAATGCATTGCATACATACATTCAGCGTCCAGTAAATTCATAATATTTTTAAAATGTGACATAAAATTTTCAAATACTATAAGTATGTAACTTAAACTAATGTTTTTGTCAAGCTACATAAAAACATAAACACACACACACACAATGCTCTACATGTGCCAATTTTAGTCATCTCAATTATTATCTAAATCTAAATTACCAGTGACTTTTGGAAAGATGGATAGTTTATATTAAACCAATTACTAAATGAATTTATGAACCCTGAGTTAGAATTGTGACATTTATTTTATATTCATGGACTAAATCAAGTCTTAACATAACTAGTTAACAGACAGATATATAAATAAGAAAATAACAGAGAGATAGATAAGATAGATAAATATATTCATAAATGAATTTTGTGTTCATTAAACAAACAAAATCTTATAAAAATGATTGTCAAGCACACTTGCATACAGAAAGATTGGCAAGCAGATAGGTAGATAAATAGATAGATACAAATTGTGTATGGAATGCTTAATTTGCTATAAAAGATCCTTATGAAAGATTAAAAGTTGGACATGAAAAATAAAAAAAATTGGTTCAGAATATATAAACTTAAAAAAATCCTTAATGATATGGTTTCCTGAAGAGGGACTTATGTATTGGGTGCTACATTCAAAACATAAATATCTTGAAACTTATAAATAAATTGATTTTGGACTGATAAAATATTCCATTTAATATCATTTGAACCAATATACCACAATAATGCTAATTAATTTTTATTAGTGATTTATATATAGTCACATAGGACAAAACTAAAACATCCAGACATGTGATATTAATATCAATTTGCTTACACTCACCCATCAATAGATGTTTTAAAAGTATAGGTTAATCATCTATGATTAGAGTTTATTGTTATATAATCCAACATGTAGTGACTATGTTTAATTCAGGACTTGATTATATTGTTGGTTTTTATAATAAACTCTAAGCACAGGTAATTTATCTATACTTGTAAAACATCTATTGATGGATGAGTGCAAGAAAATTAATATGAATAGCACATGCTCCGAATATTTGGTTTCTTTCCCACATGATTACATAATATTGCTAATTAATTAATCTGAAATATAAGGCTTTTGATATTATCTAAAAAAAAAAACTGTTTCTACAGATTCATCAATAAACATATTTTTATCAAAAATATATTATGTTGTGATGACAAATATTTTTATTTTATTTTATATTTTTGCTTATCATTGACACAAGTTTTATTTTTAACAACCCATACTGAAATTGAAGTTTCAAATTAAATTAAAAACTGGTATTACCCTTTATTGAATGGTCTTTTTTAAAAGTCTTTAAAATTCTTAAATGCAAAACAATTATCAATTTACTTGCCAAAATACTTTTCAATAACCAATTCAAGTAATACTAATTAATGATTAGAAAATATATAACATTTTATAAAAATGTCAACCAAGATTCAATTCATCAATGATCTCCCAAAGATGCAGTGTAAACATTTAAACTTATATTATGATATTGTTTTGGCTTCCCAAAGTTTGAAAATCTTCTCCTAAGACTTGAATTTTATTCCTAATCCAAAACAGACAGTATTTTCAATATTTCATCTGTACAACATGAGAATATCTCATAATCTTAATGCATATATTTGTAACAGTAGACTGAAACATAATTCTATCTCATGCTAATAAGAACCATGAACTTTAGCCAAACTTATTTTATTCATCTAAATAAAATTAGGTTTAAATTTTTTTATAAAAATGATTTATTTCAAAAGTTGGTTGGCAACTACTCGGATTATAAAAGTAATTTATGGATAATTTTATTAGTAATAACAAATTCTGCTGGGAATACTAGATCTTTACATGATCACCATTTCTTATGCTTGCTTATAACTGTTATTAAAACAGGCAAAACTCTCCATACAGTATTGCCACTCAATGCAAGCCAAAGTAATCTATGGATGCCAGAAGGCTTGTGCATTATATCCTAAGATCTAGGTGCAGTGCTTTTAGTTCCAAGGCTCCTCACTGATGAAGACCACAAGCCAGAAACTAGTTTGGGGATATTGGATGAGTAGGCACTAGATGGGGATTTTATGCATAAGCCTTCTGGAATCCATTGATTACTCTGTTTGGCACAGGGTGGCACTACTGTATGGAGAGTTTTAGCTGTTTTAATACTGGATCTTGTTTGAATAAACAAATATTCACATTAAACTTCTGATTGTCAATTAAATATTAACATAAGAAATGTTATTGGTGCCTCAAGTTTACTTTTTTGCAGTGGCTTTTTGTTCTTGCACATATTTTTCCACCACATATTAAAAGAAAAGCTTCCAGAAAATTTGTAAAAAAATGTTAAATAGATAGGATTTGGCAGTAACTCAAAATATAGTTTTCCCATATGAAACCCATCTTACAGTAAGATCCCATTCTGGATTTTGAACAAAGAATTCTTCAAACAATGGAGTATTATGCTAATAAAATGGACTTCTTATGAAATTCAAACAATTTTTGTTCAATCCAATAACTAACTTATTTGATCTTCCTAGACATTATAAAAATTTCATCAACAGATGCATTTCAAAATGGAAATTAACATCAACTACTAATATAGATGTTGGCAAATATGAATCATAAATCATATAGTTAGTGATTAGCAAATCTGTGGGTATAGTGAATGAATTGAATAACGTAATAATGCTATTAGAAAATACTTCTCTTGGTTAGAATTTCTACAAATTCCTTTATTATATTTTATTAATATTCAAGTTGTCTAAAAAAAAATCCAGACAGCTAAATAAATAAATTATAATTTTTTTTTGATTTTTTTTGTTTACCACAAAAATCACATAGCACATTTGAATTTTTTTTAAATATCATATAAAGAATTACTTATTTATTTATCATAAAATAAGTAAATTTATTTTTGTAAGTATAAACTCTTAATATTAAAAATATAAAATTATATTAAGTAGTTCATTTATTTTTTATAGTTTTCATTTTATTTTTATAAATTCTTAGAAGGTTTTGCTTGACATTAATTATTGATTAAAAAGATCTATTAGAAAAAACAATGAAATAAAATTAAATCTAGGAAGATAACATGGAACAGTTATTTTTAAATGCAGTCTTTAAACTTCGTTTAAAATAAAATTATATATATAAAATATTTGCATTTATATAAACATATATATATTCTAGATTGATAATGAATTCTAAACTGGATTACGGAAGATTGTAAAAGACATCGGAAGATCTAAAATGTGAAATGGATTAATAAGATAACGAAATTTTAGCAAAGTAATGAGAAGGTGCTAACACATATATGTACTTCTGTACTAAATTCTTTATTTATAAAGTTACATAATGGTTTTTATTTAAAAATAAATAAAAACAAACAGTAAATGATAAAAAATAAAAAATAAAGATTAAAATTTAAAAGGAGAAAAACATAAGTTTACAGGATTTTTAAACCTAAAATAATACATTATCAGTAATAATTATTACTTCAAAGCATTTCTTTAAAAAAAAAAACCCGAGAAAAATAAATATACAATAAAGTTAGTAAAAGTACTAATATCTGTTTGGACGTTTTGATCATAGTGTTTATTTGGGATTATATGTTAGATTATTTCCATCATTTAGTTTATAGATGTGTACTGTTTTTTAAAAAAATCAAACTTTTCACAGTTTTCTAAATATACTCGGTTATTAATTAAAGGGGATTTGAACATAGACTTTCAAACTTCCCTCAGTCAACCATTTTATTTTATATAACCGATACTGATTATGTATATGTATGGGAGATGATGACCTGGACCAACTGATGAGTACTGGTTCAGCACAAAATATGTATATTAGAAATCATTTATCTTTTTCACATGTATGTTGTCATGTGTGTTGGTTATATAAGATAGAGTGGATGACTGAAGGAAGCTTGAAAGTCTGTGTTCAAACCCCTTTAGTTACATCTGGCTTAAGTATATACCCTATACTTGTATTTACATATTCAATTATTAGTAATAATACACAGGCTAGATATTAACACAATATTTCAAGTATTAATATTCTCTCTTTTTCATATGCTACAGGCATTATCAATGATAATACTAGTTGAAAATCAAACTGGTGATCTTATGATTTATTATTACTGCACTTAAGATAAATGCTTTAACCAACTAAGATATTCTATAAAAATGCTGCTGGTTATAGTGTCTCTTAAATTTAGTACTCACAAATCTGAGATTACCAATTTAATTACCATGCTAGTATTTTATCTTGCTGATCAGCCCAGCAACTGCAGAAGAAGAGGTAACAATTATGAGGGGGGGGGCAAAATAAATGGAATCATTCTTTGATTTGCATACCTATTGTAGTATATTCTTCTACTGTTACATAGTTTTAGCAGGAATCCTTCTGCATCAAAGTGCCTAATGACATCACCATGTGAAATTATGGGGACATGTAGCACATTTTTTTTGTAAAGTGTGTTTTGTGTATTTATCAATTTTTTTTTATAATTGCTGAAATGGTTGAATAATGTGAAATTCTGTTTTCATTTACATATAAATCCAAAGTGTTAATAGTTTTAATGATTGATTTTATTTCAGCAATAGTATCACTAAAAGATGTAAACTATTTTAAAGCACTCAACTAATTTGAAATGTATTCAAAAAGTTTTCATTGTAATTAAGATAACAGTGCAAAAGTACTATGCACTTAAGATACATAAACCAAATATACCTATTCAAAATTAAAATAACCAATATCATATTAAAGATTCACCACCAATGGATTCCATGTCAAAACAAGTTTTTAAATCTAGTTGTATTTGGTTTATTGCATTAACTAGTTTAACTTTTAGTATTTGATATTTTAATACCCTTTACATTTATAGATAAGAAAATTTTTATTTTAGTTAGATTTTAATATAAAAATTCTGCCATTAATAAAGTTAATAATATCCCAAACTATTTTAAACTATATACAATGTATCTTATTTGAAACAGCAGTTTATATCAAATAATTCCCAAATAAAATTACAGTAAAATAAAATAAAAATAACCACATATAAAATAATAAAGATTTTTCATAAGCTGATATAGTGATATTAGTGATTAAGCCAATGCACATGCATTTTAAAGATAAATTATAAATGAATGCTCTCACTTTTCCAGACACAAGATATAGTTTTTTTTAGAAAAGATGGAATGAATGCATTGGCTTAATCGCTAATATCACTATTACAGTATAAAAACATAATGCAATATAAAATAATATCTCATTATATAAGCTGATATAAAAATATTTTTAAAAATGGATATATAGTAAATAAGAATAATTAAAATGATAGTTAGAATAATGGGAAGAAGTCTTAAGTGAAAAAATTGGATTCTGAAGCAGTACTATATGTCTATTTTTGATCTACATTATATATAAAACATGATAAACAATATACATGAAATACATTTGCATATGATAATCAATACAAATAAAAATTGAAATTTAATATAAATAATATGATTCCAATAGTTTTAAACTTTTCTTGGAAAAATGTAATTCAATATAAATAATACATACAACACATATACTAAGAAAAGATTGTTTAATACACCTTAACCCTGCTTAGCACTTGGCCTATATGTGAGGATTCATATTAGTGACCAACATCAATTTGTATACACTATTTTGATTTATAATTGATTATTCACTATAATGATCATAAAAAAAAATAAAAAAAAATTTTTGGTGGCCATTTTGTAACATTGATGACCTCATAGAATAGTTATTAAAGTCATTTTATCTTAAAGCAAAATTGTGACATTCATGCTTAAATTGTATAGCACATACTTTATTCATAAGCCCAATGTGTTATAGTGCTGCATTCAATATTTTGATTATAAGCTTAAAATATGATTAATGAATGTATAGTATTTTTGTTTAATTTTTATCCAGTGTTTTTACAAAACAATCACTACTTCATAAATGGCATATCTTAAATAAAAATTTTCATTGTTAACGACTTCCAAAAACAAAAAAATGGAAAGTTTCATCCAGTATCTGAATGTAATTCAACACAGTACTATAAAAATGAAAAATTCATTCAGTATAAAATTAAAAATATATAATACATTCAGTTAATTAATTTTGAATTAAAATTTTTCTGACAAATGAAAACTGTTATTATGGCAAATCTAAAATATTTTTCATTAAAAAAAAGGGGACGACGACAAAGAAAGTAAAGCAATTTCAGATTTATACAAGTAATATCAAAAATTACTAAATGTAAATTAAAAATAACATTTATTTTGCTTCCTTAATCTTAAATCATTTTGTAATTCTTTTCAGATATCCAAAGCAATGGAGACATTATTACACATGTTTAAAAAAAGAAGTATTGAGAAAAAAATATAAATTTCATTTGGCATAAAATTAAAAATAATTTTTAGTCATAGGTACTTTCAATATTAAATTGTGTACAATATAAATATTAGCTAACATTTCCAATTCTGGATTAAAATTTTTACAAATGCTAATTTTAATTAAATCAAAACTGACATTCATCATATTTGAATTGCATTTTTAGAAAAAAAGTGAAGATCATTTCATGCAATTAATAATAAATGGTGTGTGATGAAAATACAGTACAAATAAAGTTAATAAGATGAATGCTTTTAATTTTTACTTAAATAGCCCATAACTCTGCCATTAAAATGTATTGTACTATTCAACAAATTGCTAAGTCATTGCAAAAACATGGCTACCACCCTTGATAAAATAGTGACATGTCATGCCCCCCAAAAAACCACTATAGACATTGCATTTGCTGATTTAGGTCAGCATAGTACACATTGTAGCAAAAGCCTTAAATATTGATTACAATATTCAAACTCAGAAAGGATAATTTTTTTTTTTCCATTTTTCAATATGCTGATTTTAGTTTTTTTAAAGTTGACTGCGATTAATTTTTTGTAATATTATACACTAAATAACAAGTCTTTATTACATTGTTTTTTTAATTTTCATAATTTCATGTTAATAATATAGTATAATACTGTAGTACAAATTTAAAAAAAAAAAGAAACTTCAGTGTGGATTTTTTACCAAAGTAATGAAAATTAGTTGTGTAAAAAAACACAAAAAATATTAGATGCTAGTTTAGTTTTGCTTTCCAGTCTATTTTGTTGTAATTTTTGGACGGGAAAAACACACATATTTTCCTAGTGCTATTAAACATTTTTTAAAAAAGATTCTGTTTAAAATCATTTTTGCAACTAATATGACCATGAAAATATCAAGAAAATCTTTGAGATTGGAAATGAAACTGGATAACAATTATTGGTGAATAGGTCACAGAAAATAACAACTTTAAGCTAAGTGTTATTTTTTTTTACATAGATTTATATGCATTATCATACACACATAAATACATATTTTAAGTGAATACTTGCATAATACACACAACACAGTTTACACAAGCTTATAATATATATTAAGGGTTTTTAAATTTTTATATATACTCAATAAGTTATTTTTTTAAACATAATAGTGCTAACTTATAGTGTAGTTTTTTATCTGGAGTAACTGTCAAATTTTTTTTCATAGCCAACCATTTTAAATGCTTATTCTGCAAACAATATTCTTGCTTAACAAGGAGTTTTGAGAGACTAATTGCTCTCACTAAGCAGGGTAAAGATGTACTTTTTTTTTCCATATGTCATAGCATCGGCTGGAACACAAACCCTTGCATGGAGGCTGCGATACCTCTCGGCTAACAACACAAGACAAGTAAAGATGTATTTTAAAATAAAAACATTAAATACATCAATATAGTATACTGAGCATGCTTTTGACTAACTGATAGTGCTTTTCTTAGTATATGTGTTGTATGTAGTAAATTATATTAAATAAATAATATGAATTTTTAACAATTCAAAATTTTTCATCACAATAGAAAATGGGAAGAAGTAAAGTTTCAGAAAATTATATTAAAAATAATTTGCCTTAAAAATTATCAATAATAATATCTATAGGATTAAACTCAACACAGATAATAAAAATAATAAAAATTATTCTAAATGAGCATGTTTTAAATTTTTATAGGAGCAAAACAAAATTCATTTTTTAAAACTCTGCTTAAATTTATATACTTTTTTGTAGAGCAATGGTTAACATAAAAGCCAATAATTATTGTTATCAGGGTTTTAACTGGAATTTTATAAATTCAATATACTTTGCTAATTTTTATTTTATTTATGGTTTCTATAATACTATTCTTCATTTGTGCAACACAGACTTCACTTTCTTTAAAAACATGAATGAAGCTAATTAATTCTATGACAAAATTCACTAATATGCTTATGGCTATCTTTCTTTCCAATTCATACTACATTTTCTATTTGCTATTTTTTGCTTCAATTGTTTAATCCTTTTTTTATTATTCAAAATAAATAAAACAGCCTTCAAATAGTCCCATTGAAGAAAAAGATATTCAGCATTCTTCTGTACCAGAAACGATGAAGAAAACAATCATCTGGCAATTACCTAATGTTTTACCTTTAAATGTAACATGATAACCATATCCCTATTTAATGCGTACCCATCCAATATCCCCAGACTAGCTTCTAGCTTGTGACTTTCATCAGTGAGGGCATTAGATCTGAGAGCACTGCAGTTAGATCTTAGAATATAATGCAACCATCCAGCAGCCACCTTTTACTTAATTAGTTAATTACAAAGTTATGAACTCAAGATGAAAATACAATAATGCTTTTAATTCAAGCTCTTTCATTTGTGTAGTCATATAGATTTAAACCCAATTCAGTATCTATATATTTTGAACCCATTGGCATTTTAAAAACCATACTCACCATCATCCTATAGTTAACTAAATAAGTAATAGGTGGCTACTGGAGAGTTGAATTAGATCCTAAGATCTAGGTGCAGTACTCTCAGATACAAGACTCCTCACTGATCAAAGAACAATCTAGAAACTAGTTTGGAGAAATTGGATGAGTAGATACTAGATAGTGATTTTAGGCACAGACCTCTGTGCATTAATTGATTACTAAGGCTTGCACTGGGTGGCATTACTATATGGAGAGTTTGTTACTGTTTTAATATCTTGTGGAAACATAGAAAATGATGATCATGTGATGTTTTAGTGGTTTTATACCAATCCTGCCTGATGTTGACCATGTTTTTTTAAAAACCAATGACACCAAAATGTGTAGATACTGAACTAGGTTCAGATCTACATTACAATACAAGTAAAGAGCTTGGATTGTAGACTTTATTGGGTTTTCATCTTGGCCTTATAGTTTATTTAGGGGCAGTGCAATCAAATACAAGATTCTTCACTGATAAAAGCCACAAGCTAGAAACTAGTCTGAGTATATTGGATGAATAGGCACTAGATAGGGATTTTATGCACAAATCTTTTTGTATCCATTGGATTAGGTGGCAATACTGTATGAAGAGTTTACTAAAGTTTTATCTTCTGACTAAAAGAATGTATACCCAATAAATTAAATATAATAAGTTTTTATTTCACTTCATTCCTGCTTTAACTCTAATTGCTTATCTTTATCTGATATATATTCTAATTCTCTGTTAAATTTTCTTTTTATAATATTATCTCTTTCAGAATTTATATATTTTTTCGATCTTTTTGATTCAAGGCTTTTTTTGTTCTTTTATGCTTTGTAAATCAAACTACCAATACTAAATCTGCCATTACATTTTCCTTGAATATTTTTATTTTTTGTATTTTACATATTTAAAAACTTCTTAATATTTCTTTTAATTTTTTAATAACCCATTACGGTCATTATTTAATTTTTTTTTGTTGTCTTAATATAGTTTTGTACAAATTTTATGAATAATTAATTTCGTTTAATTTTTGAATATTCAGTCTTTTTAGTGATTTGAAAACTTCTTTTTTTATTTGGAACAAAAAATCTGTATACATATTATCTTATGCCTATTATGAAATAAAAACAATCCAATTAATAGAAGAGTTGATTTATCCTATATTAGAAATAAACTTTATTTAAGAAATTTTCAACAATAACTGAATCCTGTATTGTGGGATATAATTACTAACACTTTTTTTGTTGGGATTGATATATTTATTTATAATTAGATTTTTTTAAAAACTTCTGTATCTAATAAATATATTGCCCTCCCCACAAACCTCAACTTCAATTTTGATACTAGTAAAATAAACATGCATCAGAATGAAAAAGAGTTCATATTTTTGATTTAAACATTTTTCTCCAAAGATAATTTTATATATCAAACTGTATGTTTGATAGATAATGTAAACATACATTTAATTTTTTAAAAACTTGACTAGAGTAAAAATTTAAATGAAATTCAATAAAATATTTGTTGATTTATATATCCTAAAAATATCTAAGATATTAAAACAATGTTTTGATTGATTTTAAAAAAAAATTACGATCTTTATTTCAGGTGAATTCTTCTTAAAAACAATAAGTTAAACAAAATTCATTTTTTCATAAGCTGAGTTGTAATTATGCCAAACATAGATATTTTGCATCTCAAAGGCTATTCATCTTCCATAGAGAATAGATCAATTTCAAATAACTATGTAAAATTGTTAAAAATTTTGAACGGTTTAGTGTATCAATTAGGAGTGTATCAATTATTCTTTCAACTTTAAAACTAATGTTACAAAAAAAAAAAAAGAACACGAGTTTATTCCATAAATGATGCCCAGGCGTTTTGGTTAATTATGCAGTTATGTAATCATCATGTATTTACTTATAATTCTCACTTCTTCAATTTATTATGAATATCATAAATGCCATTTGGATATATTTTTTGATGTTATATCTATACATACACACACATATATATGTCTATTTTAATGTATTCTCTGCATATTTTTAAAAAGTGTAAATATATTTTTTTTATCATAAATCTGTGAGCAGCCTTACATACTCAAAATTTCAAACTATCATTCAGAACATAGTTTTGAATTAAAAACTACAACTTTTCTTACAGAGCTATAATGTTTTTAGTATTTATGACTATATACTTTTACTATATATGTGTGTGTAATTTTGTGAAAGAAAATTATTTTTCACACATGTACTATTAAGTTGACATGTACTCTCCTGTCGATAAGTATTTTAAAAGCGTAAGTGGTCCACATATGCTTAGAATCTGTTAAAAAAAATAAACCAATCCTTATTGAACATTTAAATCAGGATTTTATCTTCTTATTATGAGCCTGATTTTGCAATTGACAAATCATTTGCACCAGTTTAGTTTAAATATCACAGGAAATAGAAAGTTTCCCATTTTTAAATACTTATAACTTTGAATCCTATTAGTTTGAATAAATGTACGCCTAAGTGGACCTCTTATGCCTTTATAACACTTATTAACAGGAAAAATGTGTGTCAATTTGATATCCATTAAATAGCACATGTATGGAGAGTAATTTCCTTTCACAAAATTACACACATATATAAATCGCTTCTTATTATTTATTACATATATATTGTAGTAGTTAGCCCTCACAGTAGATTATATATATATATACACGCAATTTTTAAAATATATATTTTTTCATTTTTATCATAAATGTGGGTAAAATCATCACTTTATAAATTGAAATCTGTTGTGACTATCTGTTTTGTGTATAAAGTTGTCTTCATTTTTATTTTTTTTGAAAGTTGTTGAGATTAAAATCGTTTATTCACATTTAAGTGAAAGGTTGTTTTAAATATATATTTAAAAAATAATTGAAATAATATAGACAATTATTTTAGTTTTAATATTTGTCAAATAATATTTTGGATGTTGATATGCACTTAAAAGAATAAGGGAATTATAAGATTTAAATTTAATAAAATTATATAAAAATTAATTATTTGAGTTATATTTTTATTATTTTTTTATTAATATTAAAGTTAACTTTAGAAATAATTAAATGCAAAGCTTTCGAAAATAAATGTTCAAGGTGTGCTGAGGGTATGCAAATGGACAACAGAAAATTTTAGCATCCTCATGGTTTCAAAAAAATAACCATAATAATTTCAGATGTCATTAATTTTGCAGTAAAGGAAGTTTTTTACCCTTAATAAAAAAAAGAAAAAGAAAATGTAGTACTTGATAAAACACTTTTGATCTACCTAGATCATTTTTTTTTAAATATAGTTTTAAAAAAAGGCAATAGTATTAACTATGGTAGTCAGATAAATAAAAATAGTCTGATGGGGCTTGTAAAGCCTCCATTCTGGTTGCCTACATTACCTATGGCATAATGTTAAAATAAAACAAAAGCCTAAAATAAATAAAAGTCTTTCTAATATGAAAAAGTTATAATAGATAGAATGTTACTGCATAGATTAATTAACAGTTTATCAACATTTTCAAACATTCTTAAATTTTACATCTACCTGTAATTGTCTAAATAAGATTCAGGAACAATAAACTTTTCATCTAGAACTTTTAAAATTTAGTAAGAATTAACTTTCTTTTAGTAATCTTTGCTTTTTTTTTTTTTTTTCATATGTCATAGCATCTGCCGGGACGCGAACCCACACCCGTCTGCAACCAACTACTTGCTTGCATGGCAGCTGCGATACCTCTCGGCTAACAACGCAAGCTAGTTCATCATCAATTATCACTTGGGAAAAACACTGAAAACCAGATTGAAATGAACTTTGAATTTAGAACTTTAGATAAAGAAAAAAAGAAATAAAGATTTTATTTTTATTAATAATAATTTTATTATAAATTGTTGCTACCTATTTTTTATTTTCTTAGATCTCACAAAGAAACATTCTTCTAAAATAACAAAGATAATATTTAAAAATATATTTTTTTGCTTTATATATAATACATATTTGCAAACATCCCATATAATAATTTTGATGTGAATGGTTATATTTATAAAGGGTTATATAATGATTATTAAAATTTATTATCATTATAAATTTAAAATCTTATAAATATATTTTTCCAGGATAAAAGGAATCGTGTTGATGTTTAGTGAGTCATTAGGGATACAAGTACTAAAAGTAAGACATTGGTAAGTTTAGTTTGTTCCACAAATAATTTGAATAGTGGCTGTCATATGCTTGGTGTTATCATATGTGATAATATATATATATATATATATATATAAATTTGATTTGTATAATAGATATATATATATATATATATATATAAATTTGATTTGTATAAGAGATGATGAATTCATCTTATTATAAACTTATTTTATTTGAGAGATGCAAATTCATCTCATTGTATAGCTATTTCATTTTTTTTTAATGAAAGATGATAAAATTCCTCTTATTATATGTTAAATGACAATATACATGAATTTGCTTTTGTCATTTATCAAATATGCCATTACTTGTGAACCTAAGTTAGATTTTTCAGAAGCTCCTTATTTGATATTTTGTATAAGTAGATAAGTTTGTTATTGGGAAATAATTGCAATACCTTTTTATATAACTCTAGTTAAGATTTTTTTCAACTTATGGAAGGCTGTGCTGAATATCATTTTGGATTTTTTTTTTAATACTTCATAAATGTTTGTTATTAATGATAATATGAATTCACTTAAATGTCAATAAAAATGTATACACATTTTTATTAAATTTGGTTTTAATGTATTTTCTTTATAAGGTCGACCCTTATCATTAACTTATAGCCAAATGTATTAGATTCACTATGACATTTTGATATTTACTATGAGATATTAACTATGTATACACTCATATTTTCTTCTGCTTAGTTATATTAAATTACTATTAAATATTATAACAGGGTAATATAAAAGAAAAAAGGATGACGTTTACATTAAAAGAAACTTTAGGATTATTTGTTTACTTATTTTAAATATATTTCAAGATCAATAAGTTGCCTCTTTGATTTCGATATATATTTATTGGAATACATATGTAATAGAATAGTCTTAGATAAAAATATATTTTATCTTTTATAAGTTTAGCTAGCCAAAAGAAAGATATCTATTGTTATTGATATATTACCTATAGTTACAGTTTTCGGCTTAATCAGTTCATAGAAAATATTAAGTAAGAAAAGCCAACCTCACTTCTCTTTTATCTTTATATGTATGATGCAGTTTTGCTGTCCAAATATGTTGAACATTTGAAGAGTCAGCTTTCAGCATTATTAATCATTACAGTATATATATAGTTTGCTATTGTACCTGTCTTGGCTTATTTAAATATTCACTATTATTGTTATAGTTTCTGATTTGCATTCTGTTTATAAGATTGAATGATCAAAAGGTTTTATTGAATCATTTTTTCAAGTGTTTCTACTTTAGGCTTTATATTATTAGGTAAGGCTTTTGGTTAATTATATATATATATATATATATGATAACCTATATATATATATATATATATATATATATATAGGTTATCATGATATTTGTGCATGCATAAAAATATTTACATACTTTTTAAATGAACATAAACATATATATTTATACATAGTGAAGGCTTCATAGTGCAATAACAGTATCTTTACGTGTCATGCCGTGTGTTCTAGATTTGACTATGAGCTGAGCAAACTTGGAAATTTTTTTTTTAAAAACTTGGACTTTTTCTTTCATATAGTTAGTTTATAGCCAACTTGGATAACCATTCAGTATTAGTCAGTAACTAGCTATTTTTAATTAGGGTTAAAAACCAAGAATGAACAATTGTTCAAATTATCACTATTCGGCAGTTGGCAAATATGATGTTTTCCCCTTCATTATTCCTCAATGAAAGGTTATTGAAGAAGTCTTTTCACTTAAATAATATAAGATGGTATCAAACGAGAAAAATGCTAAAAAATGTATTTATAAATTTTATATTACACAAATAGTTAACCTTTTGCTATGAGAATTATTCATATTTTTCATACTTTTTATAAATTCTTTTGTTACTAAATTTAATCAGTGAGCATATGACAATATTATTTAAGTACTCTTATAATATACTTATTTTATTGTGTACACAGTAAAGATATTTATTTTTTAAACAACCTTAATTATAAATAAGTAGACCCCAAACTAATTTGTGGCTATAAAAACATAATTCATGTAGAAGTTATTGTTAATTAATCAAATACATTTAATTTTAATCAATATCAAGTTTATACAGATGCACAAAAGTGTGAAGTTTCAGATCAGTTTTGAATAATCAAATAATTATAAATAAAACCACTGTTATCAACATGATCTCACAGCTATAAGCAATACTAAAAATTTTCGGGCACAAATTCTATTTGACTTTTAACGTCCTTAAACTTCTTGTTTAATATGCATCTTTGCAGCAAATTAAGAGATAAATAAGTACCATTATGTGATACAAGCTCTACCCCAAAGTTTAGGTGGTAATTTTCAATTGATACTAATTTGACAGCTATGTAATGGATATGCTAATGGTTTAGTTTCAATATCTAAGTATGAAAATTGTGGTTATTAGTTGAAAAAATTTCCTTCATTCTTCATCCAAACTCTTGTGAAGTATAAATAACTAATAGTTGTTTGTGAAAATATCTTATTGGTTAGGTTATTTTTAAAAATTGATTGAAGAAACGAGAGGCATAACTAATGAAATATACCCCCCCCCCCAATATATAAATGGAAAGAAAACCGGAAATTGTGTGACACAGTAATAAAGTGACAGAATCTAGAATCAAGATCCACGGATATCTCTGTCGTTAGTGATATTCAGAATTCTTTTGAACTACCAACCAATAAAGTTATTGTATTATTATTTTTAATAAAACAACAAGTATCCACAACCGCCTTCAGAACTTTTAAAGATGAGTATAATATTCTCAGTAGAGTAAAAACATTTTTTAGGTGGTTCTTGAAAAAAAAAGTTACTCCTTCCCCCATGGATCAAATATATCTATTTTTTAAAAATAATTTTACAAATTAATTTTTATAATATATATATTTTAAATAATTTTTTTTCACGTATAACTTTAGTGTATTTTTCCTAGGGAAATTTATATGCCATTTATTTTTTTAAAAAAGCACTTAAAGTAAAAGTAATATTTTGCAATGATAAAATGTTTTAAAATGTGAAATAAAATTTCAAATGTCAAAGGTAAAAAAATAACCAAAAAAAAAAAAATTACCTTAAGGAGACGAATGCCTGCTATCCAACACATTCGGCTTCTTTCATCTTCAGCACAGAGGCACTTCAAATCCCTCATATCCATTGAATTGATAGGCTGAAAATATAATAATAATAAAGATTTAAAAAAAAAAACAAAGAGTGAAAACATCTTAATAACACATCTGGTTAGAGCATTGCCATATTAAAGTTCGATATTCAAGAATCTAAATGTGTAAGTTTGGATCTTAATAAAAGATATTTTACTTTTATTTTTAACCATTCAAAAACAAAAATTTCTAACAATAATTTTGAGCAATGCAAAAGTATTCAGTTTTAATGTTGTTTTACATTTATGCACTTTTATTATATATAATAAATATTTCAGCAAACTATTATAAATAATGATAATGAAATAAAACCATTTATTCGAAAGTAAAATTATAGATCTGATGTATATAATAAATTATTACTAAAAAAATAAATAAAAACATTCATTCTCTTTTAGAAACAAAAATGCTTTTAATTGCATAACGTGTTTCAGTCACATATAAATTCCAAACTCCATGACCACATGAGCATAAAAAATGAATCACAGTGAATATGTGTTTGAAACATGCTGTATAATTAAAATATATTTAAATTATTTTTGTGGTTAAAATATATATTTTTAATACATTCTTAATGTAAAATAAAAGAATTTAAAATTAATAACTAAACTCTTAATCGTAATTTGTAGTTCTCGTGGAAGTATGGAGGTGTTTATTATATCTAGAAGATATTACACATGGGAAAGAGAAGGGTTAATAACTCCGTGTGTGTGTAAAATAAAAAAATCAGATATATTAATCTTTAACTGAGGTTTAAAGTTTATATCAGTGCTAGAGACAATCTCTAGTTTCAAAAATGATTAGTAATAATCATTATTGTATTTATCTGAAATGGATGGCATCAAAGTTGTGAGTGGAGGAAGTTTGACAATGGTAAATGAAAATGTAGCAAATACAATTTGCCATCAAATAGTTTATTGTAGGAAAAGATCTATTCATTTACCAATCAATTTTTGAATAATTAGTGAGATAGGTTATAAAATAACTACCTAAAATAAAGTTTTAAGTTGTTCTAGAATCTAAAAAAAGTTCAAGGTTATTTAGTCTAGGCTTAAACTCAGATTGTAGTCATAAAAGATAGATGCATTACTTTTGTATTCTCTTTGTAATATATATCCAGACAAACATAATTACATATTTTCAAGGAGTGAAAGTTAATTACTTTAATTCACCTCTCTCATAATGATACAGACATTTTTTAAAATATATTTACCAGCATCTAATTAGATTTTTTAAGGATACTTTATCTTTTTTGAAAATCATTTTTTCTTTTTAAAAAGTACTTGCCCATCTTCATTTAATTTTTTGTAATGATACAGTAATATTTTTATAGTGAGTTTGGCTTGTTTGAATAAATTATAAAATGATTATATGATTACTTGCTCAGAAATTTATACCATGTAAAGTACCCAGATAGGTAGATAATTACTGCCTTTTTTTGGCTAAATTCATTTATGTAGAACATACTGACTGTAGAATTCACTTTTTAAAAACGAGATTATATTTTTTCATAACAATTATGAATGTAATATTAAATGAAATGAAGTAACATGAAATGATCAATGTGACATCACCATAGCTTCTATTTTATTCTATACATTATCACAGTAGGAAAACAATCAATTTCTGCAATAGATATTTTGGCTAATATTCACTCATCAATTCCCACAGAAGCATCATTAGCATAAATGAACATATTTAAGTGTATTCAATTAATTATAATATCAATAAATAAGAAAAAATAGGACAGTTCTTTATTTAGATATAATCTGTTAATGGAACAATCCTTTTTGTTGCCATTTATCTATTTATATGCAAGAACAATATACCGAATTATATTTATTTCCGTTTGCCAATAGATTATAAAAAATATAAGAAACAGTTTGCAGCAAATTTGGAAATTGCTTGCATATGACTGATGCAAATGTGTGTATATTTTATTCATTTACAATAATTAAAATGATTACTTGTAGACTACTCATATTATTAGTAAAATAATCACCTTATATATATATATATACATATATATATATATATATATATATATAAAATACATATTTTGGTTATCCAAAATTTTAATATCAAATTATTTCACAACCATCCACAATTAAACTCTTGATGGTTAAGTAAATCATATATTATATTAATTTTTAATAACCCGAAAATATGTATTTTATATATTTAACCCGTGCAAATCTTCGTTTTAACATATATATATATATATTGCAATGTTCACAGTGTTTTAGGCCTTCTATTTTATACACTAGAAAATGCAAGTTAAACTATATATAAAAAAAGAATCTTCTGACCACATAGAAATTGGGACATTTCAAGAACATAGTTATATTTCCTGATTAACTGATCTAATATTTTTATTATGATTTTCATTGCCAATAGAATCAGTTTTATGTTTATTTAAAATGGCACCAGAGTTCGTAGACTCACTGATCCATTGCATCACATAATCAATTCATAACTAATAACTAAAAGTAAGATCAGGATTATGTTTTCTTATAGATTTGCAGCAAATAACTAAAACACAATATTTTAGAGAGTTCACTTTCTTGTTATTTTACTCTTTTATTTGAATTTTTTATGAATTCTTCCCAGGGTTAATTATTAAACAAGTATATTGGCAAAGGTAATTTATACAATTCCCTAACATTAATAATCTTTTTAATAACAAAATCTAATAAACTAAAATTAATAATATGTAATGAAAAGTTGATATTAAAGATAAATATTTTATTATAACAAATTAAACTATTTAAATGCTAAATTATTAATAAAACTGTAAAGAACTTAAAATTTCTCATCCAGACAGTTAGGTTAAATAATTAAAACAATTTAACAATTAATGTTCTTTTTTTGTATGTTTCTTCTAGAAGGCTATAATTAAAAATTCCTTAAATTATATTGAACATGATTGAAATCCGATTAACTTTTAATCTTCACTAAACTTAATTTTTGTTAAAATGTTTAATGTTTAAATTTTATTATTATTTAAAAAAGAATACGTGTATCAAAATACACAAGCATTTATATGTAAAACGCTTCATTTCAGTGTTTATCGATTTATTTTAAAATAGTTTTCATATACCGCTTGTTTTTACTTTAAAACAATTAATTAAAAACAAGCAACCTTGCTAATTACTTTCCTGTAGCTTTTATTTAATTATTGTAGATTAATTCTAAAAGCGGAGATTTGATTTCTATGTAGGTGTTTTCGTTTCAATAATCCCTGGGTAGAATTCTTAGATAGATTGAGCAGGAGATTAATATTTGCCCTGCCTAAGGCATAGAAATTGGACAACAAGGAAAGTGTTTCACGGGAAATGGAGCAATGTATAAATAGCCCTGAAAATTTGGAGGGTTAGTTAATTCATTATTCGTAACTAGACAAGCTGTTCCTCAAGTAAAAGTTTATCTCAACGGACATTTAAATTCTTAAAGGAAATTCGCTGTTATTTAAATCCTTTTGCTTGCAACAAGATGAAAAATTCTATAGTGTTATCTCCACCAGAATGGCTTGCTAATTTAACAAAAGACAGATCCCTAACTTCCAAATTTGCTCCAGTAATGCCTTAAACATCTAGAAGAAGCCAGAACCTTTTTACATCTACCTTGCTGTGGTCAAAGAACCTGAAAATGAACTTAAGTAAATGTGTACACTCTACACGAACTGTGTTTTACCGAAAAGTAACTATTTGCTTTTATTCTTCTCAGGGTAAAATTGTTTTCCATGAAATCTCTGCTCAGTCTAATTAAAAATCTAATCCTAAATGTGTATTCCTAAACAATATAGCCTCAAATTTAATATTTGCTGTTTTTCTAATATTTTGTAGTGTGTCTTGGAATCTTAGTTTTAAGATTCCAAGTTGCTTTCAATTTTTGTTTATTGGAGAGTGACGAATGAGTTTTATCTTTTCATGCCTCGCTTTTTATAAATGCTTTGGCAGTCGTGTATATTTTAAATGCTTACCTGTAATTATGTTATTATTCAATAATTAATTTTAAACTCTATGTTTGCCCTATTGCTAAACCTCCAAAAATCTTTTAGCTGGTGATTTTATTGTCTAATTTTCCGCAGGTGGAGATTTAGTTTCTTATATCTCAGAAAGCGAAAATTAGAATTGTTTTTCTTTGTAATTTTATAAGTCGTCAGCAGGAAGATAAAATATATCTCTCTTTAAATTACAGGTGAGCAATACTTTCGTTCTACTAAAGTATTTAAAGTTTTAATATTTTCGTACTCATATGCACTCTCCGATAGATTTCTGTTTGTATTTATTATGTGTGCTTTGAATTTATCAGAGCGTGTACTCAGAACTTGTTTGTAAGTTTATTTTCTTTAAAGGCTGGGGCAGACATAACTGTTTTTCTAATTATTTACTTGTCCCTTATTAAGACCTTTAATTATTAATTTTAAAGTAATTTTCGCCAATTGTTTGGCTGGGATTCACCAGTTTTAATTGTTTTACTTCCTTTCAATCTTATTTTTCAGTTGCTCTTGAGGTGGATCAATCACCGTTATTTTAAATGTAATAATAGGTGCAGTTCATACCGACATAAGGACATTTGGGGTCTGACCATTTTTGGATCTTGAAAAGCTCGTCCGCACTGGTTTCTTTGATCTATTTCAGGGACGTATTGTTTAAATATATAAAAGTGAAAACCAATGTTTGGATGAATCCTCTGCTGAATAAAATTTACTTCCTCCCTTTATAATTCATTTATTAGAAGATCAGTCGGTCTGTCATAGCTTTGCCTTAGTATTTCTGGTATACACCTGAGTTAACCTTATTTATTGTGTCAATAAATTATACTTCATAATTTATCTTCTCTGAATAAAATTTTATTAAATATGTTTAAACTTAATTTGGCTGATGTTTGTCTTTGTGTTTTTGTCTCAATTGTCTAAACAATTTAAGATCTCGTGTTTCTCCCTGAGTCTAGTCAGCACAAACCATCATCATCATCTATTCTGATCACAGTAAACAAATTTTCCAGATACGTAGTGATCTGATGGCACCCTCTGTATCAGAATAGATTGATAGATGAAAGTAAAATCTTTCGTCCAGCACAATATAATGAATGGAATGTCTATATCGGTAGTATATTATAAGCTTATAGTTTAGGTTAGTTTGCAACATTTAGTTAATCAAACATCAGGGTATGAATAATAATAGCTTGCCAGTAAGTTTTGCAAATTTATGTAGATTGTAGCATGCATGTATTTCTTGGGTTGAAAGAGCTTGTGTAAAATAACTTTGATTTTTGTTGACATTTTAACATTCCTGGTCTGTAGTAAGGCTGGACTCGAAAGCTTTTTGCAGTGACCTCTTTATGATGAAAGTGTTCAAAAATGCTCTAATTTCCCCTTTACATGACAAATTAGTTCAGCATAGAGTGGTCCTGGATACTTCACAATCCAGGACCAGCCAAAAGAAAATTATTCAAGACCATGCTCTAAGCTATTTGCTTCTTTTATATTCTGGTCAGTTTAAGATTTCTATGCATATGCATTTCTCTTTTGTTTTTGTTATCAGAATACACATTGATAATCATGTACATTTATTATTATTTTTTGTTACAAAGTCTCTTTTTTAGAAAACATTTCCACCATCTTTAATTAACTTAATGTCTTTCTTTTATTTATCTGGATAAACAATCTGTATGCACTTACACTCTTTTCAATTTTAAGTTTAATTAAATCGTTAATTTTAAATATAAATATCTTTCATCTTACATATCTAAAATACAATATATTAACTTAAAAAAAATATAAATTTCACCCATTGATGATTTTTTTACATTTTACTTTTAACTTTTAAATATTATCACTGTCAACTTGTACCATATAAAAATAAATAGTACAATATATATATATATATATATATATATATATATATATATATATATATATATATATATATATATATATATATATATTGTACACTTTTATATTGGGATACATCATTATAAATTAAATTGGAAGTAAATTTTAAAAGGATAGTTTTAAATTTTATAAAATAAATATATTCAGTTGTTAAACCAGGAAAGATAAAAGTTATTTTGGTTGTTTTGGAGTTTGAATCTAAGGTTAGTTAACTTGAATTAGTATAAATTTTCTACATCTTGGTTAAAGTATTATTTTAAAAGCATAAAAGAGATAAAATAATGAAATATAACTTAATAGTAATTGTTAATAATTAATTGCTTAATAATATTTAAAATTGTAGTGAAGTTTAAATATAATCTTATGAATAATAATATGTGCTATAGATATAGGTAATCATGTCTGTGCACGTATGATATTATAAAGTAATGACCATTTCCAGTAAAATATTCACTTATTTTTAAAAAATAAATAAGTTAATATTTATTTTATTATTTTTGTAATAAAAAGTTTATAGAATTAATTTAGGATTTAGTCTGTACAAGATAAAATTAAAATTATTTACATTACTGTAAAGTTAATTGTATTTTTTTTATTAAGTTTAGTAAAGATATTATTTTTTTTATTAGTAAATATTTTTAAGAATAATGTTGGTTTTAAAAAAATATTCAAGCTGTTTGTAACTAATTAAGTATTCATAATTAAAAGATTAGAAGAATCAACCAAAATGAGAGATTACGATTTCAAATGTAATAAAAATAAGGAGATGACATTTTTGGGGATTGATTGAAAAAATTACAGATATGACGCAAGTAATTTAGTTTTTCCAATAAAATTTAAATTGAATAAATTAAATATTATTTTGGGGTTAAAAAGTAAACTAATTACTATCTTGTTAATAATCTAAAACTATTTTATAAAGTTTTTTTTTTAAAACTATGGAATAAAGACCTTCTTAAAATCTCTACTGGAGGAAAATCAATATTCAATAATCTGAAAAATATCCTTGGAATCATTATATTGCTAAAAGTACAAAAAACAATGGAAGAAAAAGCTATAAATTCATGCAAACATGGAATAAAATAACAAAGGAGTTCAATGAAAAAAATAATGAGTATTATATTAATACATAATAAATTAATGATTAAAGAAGCTGAGGTAATTATATGTTGTGTTTATAATAAAATTTACAAAGGACTGGTTTGGAATTTGTGAATAAACCAAAAGAAAAATATTTATAACAAAGTGTATTACAAAGATTTTAAGATGATAAAAATTGAATCAGGAAATAATGTTAATGGAAGTATTTGTTTAAGAAAAGTTATACTTAATACTAGAAGAGAGCAAACAAAAGCATATCTAATTAATAATTCAAATCATATAAAATATATTAGAAGATAGTTTATTATTTTAGTAAAACAGTTAGGTATGATAAACTTTAGAGATGAATTTTACATTGTAGATGAATAATATAAAATTAGGAGGTGTTGATATTATATGAATTAAAAGAGAAATAGTTAAAGAAATATTTTATCTATATTTTTGATATGACTGTAACTGTTCACTATGAAGATAAATGAACTATTTATTGATAAAGTCAGATTAAAAACATGATGAGTGGAAGAAAATTAAATAAGCCATGATGATAAATAATAAGGAATAAATATGTAATTTAATGGAAATAATTGAATAAATTTATGAAATAAATATTGTAGTGTTTAAAATGTATATAATATATTTTGAGGATAATATCAATTTTCTCTAACCATTTTGGTCATCATAAACATTGTGCTATTTTCTGACAGTTTTTTTGTCTCACACATCAATGTAAAATATATGATAAAATGATTATTATATATCAGAAAATAATAAATTTGACTTCATTTGATAGATATTTTTGTTTACTACTGAAATAAATTTTAAATGTTCACATTTTGTTTCTGTAAAAATTAAAAAAAAATGAGATCATAAACAAAACAAGGGCTTTACACATCATTTTTAGAAAGATTTTTTCAGTTTACAAAATCAACAAAATCTTTATTTTTGATTATTTTTAAAAACTTGAATGAATATTATTCATTTCTCCTATATCTAATGAATTAGGCTTTAAAATTTTAAATTTTTTGAGAATTTATTGCAAAATTGAGATTTTCTTACTCGTAAATATAAAGTAGATATTTTTACGTCAGAGCTAGAATTTTCTACTTTGCTTCAGGCCATATTTACATTGGCTGCTAATGTAACATTATATTTTTGAAAATAAAGTATTTCAAGTCAAAATAAGTTATTAATAGTTTATATTTCTTGACATCTAAGAAATATAGTGCAAATTATTGAAAAAAAAATCGAAAACTGTAATAAATTTACAAATAAACATGTTTTTGCATTATTGGTAACTACAATGTTATAAAACACTGAATATTTTACAGCCTTTGCAACAGACAATGACTGAATATGTCAGGGTGGGCTTATGTCTAATGTAAGAGCAGGAATTTTGAATTTCATGCTTTTTTCAAAAGAATTTTCAGGGAAAAAAATTATTATAATAAAATATACCATTTTACATCCATTTTACTATATAATACTTATGAAAAAATTCACTAAGGGGTGAATGGGCCAAAAGACACTTCTCTGTTGTTTCACTAAAAGATAAGGCTAAAAAGAAATGTTGTAGAAAATATTAGAGTTAAAGGATAATACTTGCAAAGATTACTCATGGGATAAAGTGAATAGCAAAAAATGGTATTGGATTTATGACCCTTTAATATTATAGTAAAAAGAAAGGAGTCTACAATAAAAAATATATATATAATCAAGTTGGAAATAATTTTTGTTGTCAAGTAAAAGGAAATGTCAAATTGTAAATAATTGTTCAGTAGGAAATTTACATTTTATTATATTACTAAGAAAACAATAAGCGCAAAGATGGGGGACACCAATTTTATTGTATGTTTGAAACAATTTGGTTACTATAGAAATTAAAAGTACTTAGGGATGAAACTTGGTAAAATTGTATTAGGTTTTTTTTTTAAAAAAAGATTATTAAAATTTTTATTATTGGTTTTGAATAGTTTTTAAGTTTTATAATTTGAATAATTATTATAAATATGGGGAGGGGGATAACTAAATATATAAAATTTAATAATTTATGGATGTGTGTAATTAATTGTTAAATTTTTATTTTGTTAAGCTGTTATTAAATAATTATAATAAATGGGGATAAATAATAATTTAAGTACCTATAAATATAAAGATAATAACAGATGAATTTAAAAAGGATAAAATATATACGAGTAAAAATATAATGTTAACACTTCAGCTGATTTCATCAAGTTGTATAAAGTCTGTCTAATTATTGTATTCATCCATTACATAAAAATCTGAGAACTTTTACTCATCAATTACATTTCTAGTCTATTTCTATTCATAAAATATTAATCTAAAATAAACAGAATTGTTTCAAATTAGTTTCTAAAAATCAATTTATTTCACATTCAAATTGATTAAATGTAATGAAAAATTAAAAATAATGTTAATAACTGAAAAAAAAAATACAAGAAAAACATTTGAAAAATAGCCAGCAGTAAAACAAAAGAATTATATTTCAACCAATCATTACATGAACGCCTGGTGATTTTTTTTTTTAAAAAATTACAATCTCTGATTATTCATTTCTGTTGTATTTTCTTGGTCTGAAATTAAATATTTTAAATAAAAATCTAAATCTAGACCTATTATTAGTCAATATCCTGTAAAATATAAACATAAAATCCATAAATATTTGTGAAATATAATTGCATTTTGTTCTTATCAATGGATATCAATTATATGCAAATTGCAGTTAGTAATGGTCAACGTTATTTGCTTGTCTTGAAGAGCAGTCGATCACTGTTCACTTTCATAATTAAGATTTTACATTAATTTATCAAAATATAAAGTTTGATTCAAAAAATTTAAAATTTTAGAAGAAAAATAAATGTGGGAAATATATTTATTTATATTCAAAATCATTTACAAAAGCATAAAACATTTTGTTTTGATTTTTAACTTTGACATTTAGAATCCCCAGAGAACAATGGTCAACACTGACAGCCATCCAACCACAAAAAAGAAGCTGTGCTATATATCAATACACAGCAATGAAAATTGATTTTTTTCAAAATATATCACCAAATGGGGATTTTTTTGGGAACTAAAATTTTAAATTTCAAATTTATAAAATAAGCATAAAATGAAAAATATGCAACCAAAATTGGCCAAGAGATGGCACAATTACATTTAGTAAACATAATAAACATGAATGGGATATAAAACAGGACAGTTTCTAAATGTAATAACAGATGACCGATTTAACTAATGATTGGAATAATAGCTAATAAAACATTCTAATAGCTAATCTTTGGTTATATGACTCATTTGTGCAATGACAGAAAACTAAAAATGTTAAAGATATTCAAATAGAATATCTAAACTTTCAATGTACTCCATATCATAATAAAGTAGATAATTAATATCTTGATTAAGCAGATTCAAGATGATATACATATAATTTTTTGAAAAATATATAAAAAAAAAACTAATGTGAACTTCAGAATACTTATACTGAATGAGCATAAAATAATTTAGAAAATAATAAAAAAATAATTTTTCTTTTTAAAAATCTTCATTCTTAAGTCAATTTATAAAGAGACAATTATAAAAAAGCAATCAGACTTAAATATTTCAAAATTTTAATTAAAAGTAATAGAATTCTTCCTGTGTGAAGTTAAACTATTTCACAACACAAAGAACAGACATGCTATTTGTTATTAAAGGAAAATGTCTCTTTCTTTTTGAATTTATATTTGCATTCAAGTGGATTATAAAATGTAATGCAATTAGTTATATATATCCTTTATCATATCCAGCAAGAAAGAGACATTGATTTTCATAACATTTATTGAAGATTAGTTTCAGTGAAAAGAGTTTAAATTTTTGAAATATATATGAATGAATACACCAAACTTCTTTTTAACTCTTGTTTTTTTATATCACTATTATAAAAATATTTATTGATGTAAATTAAACATAAATATTTTAAAATAAAACCCTTAAAATGTATAAAATCATACAATGAAAGAATGATTAAGGAAGGAATTTACATTAGTGAAATTAAACCTGAATTGAATAAAATATTAATAGAAAAAAAATAGATTTGTTAATTAAATGGTTTTAGGATATTTTTGATGAGTATATAAATGTAAAAAAATTTGATAAAGTTTTGAGATTGTTTGTAATAGAAAGAGTTGAGGTAAAGAGTATTTTTTAGTATTTTTTAATTTGTTTGAAATATGTGATATTTATATTTATTATTATATATTTGTATTTTTATTTTTCACTTGCCCTTGAAAAAACTATGTTATAAAATAGTCAAAACCCTTGGTGTATTGTTATGTTTTTATAATAGTTATATAAAAAAACAGATTTAAAAAGAATATATTGAAAGTTATGAACTATCTTTGAAAAGAAAACTATGTGGATGATATTTAAAATTTTTGAAAGTAAAAACGTGAAACTATGACTATATTCATAACGAGAGAGAGAATCAGATCAGAAGCTAAATATATTACTAAGTGATAATGTCTCCGATTACTTTAGTAATAATTTTGAAAAGTTTCTAAAGATCACAGAAATTAAGTAGTTTTAATTGATTGTAAGTTATTTTTAATTTATGTACCTGAACAAATTAGTTTTCAAGTGGGAAAAAATATAGATATAGCATATTATTTATCATTGAAATCTAAACTAAATTTTTCAATTAGGAAAAAATTATTGACAAAATGACTGTTTTAGAAACAAATCCATTTTAAATGGAAAGATGCCATTCAAGAAATAGTCCCATGTATTATTTCATACTCTGATTATTATTTTAATAATATATTAACAAAAAAAAAACCAAGACGTTTAAAAAACAATTTTTATTATAAATATAATTTAATGTAAAAATTGTAAGAATAATCAAAATGCTTTTCAACTTGTTAGATGTGATACTATAATGTTCACTGTTATAAAATCACATCTTTATTGGATTGGATATGTTAAACTAATGAACAATACAATACTACTTTAAAATATTTTAGAATGAACTTGAGTATGATTTTTATATAAGAGGCAGATCCTATTTATAGGATAAAGATTATCTCAATAAATATTAGATTTCTTTAGAGTGGCTTTGTTTTCATTAGGAAGATATGGTTGTAGAAAAAATACAGTGAAACAAAATTTGGTTGCAAAAGCACTTAAAAGTCAGCATTACAAAATATCAAGTCAACAAAATAATCGACGAGAAGTGTTTTATATATGGATATATTTGTAGTTCTTGTATCATTATTGCAAAACTCATCTCTAGTCAGTTGTTTTTCTATTTTATTTATTTACTGGAATTGGAACAGCCATACTCATTTGTGATTAATCACACCAAGATAACTAGGATTGTAATATTTTTAGAAAATAAATCTAAATCATCTAACAAAAAACAAAAATCCAATTATGCACATTGCACAATCAATGAATATATAAAGGTAAATGAATAAAATGAGTTATAAGTGTCTTTTATATAATGTAAACTTCTTAATGAATTGTGCAGTCATTAAATAATATATAATACTAGAAGTAATAACTGATCCTTCAGCAAAAGTACCAACCAAAAGCATTGTTAAAATTTATAGCTTCTGAGTATTTTAAATTAGTGAAAACTAAATTAAAATTTATAGTGAATATAATATATGAGATTTAGATGAATGTTATGTAACAAAGATATTTTATTTTATACATATTGATGCAGTCAATATATACTGTGCTTACTGTTACAATTGTATTTTTATTTACAAAATAATTTGTGTAGTTTTCTTATAAATCTGAGTTTGTTCTTGTAATTTTTCACATTCAAAACCCTGTAGAGTTTAATGAAATCGTAGAGTGGTGAAATCAAGAGCTAAAAATCCAGAAATAGATCAAATATCAACTTTGTCATTTGTTAGTCTCAAATGTCACATGACCTCTTAAGCGATAGCTTATGGTTAAAAATACAATAATCGCTTAGATATTTCTGATATCATTTGATGGCTGTTCGATTTCTTTTTTGCTTTTATCATCTGGGAATTGACCCAGGAGTGTTTAGCTCTTGTGAGTTTGTCCCATTTGGTTCTATACTGAAACACACAGGACAATGTAACGATAGAAAGCCAATATTTTTTTGTGTGCATTTATCTCTTTTGTATAAATTGTAAATATACTTTTGTAGGTTATTATTCAAATACTTTTGTTTTAAACAAATATCTTTATCTTTTCTGTTAAGAAGATAAAATATAAGTTTAGTGATTCTGTACTTTTATTTTAATCCATTTTTGGAGGCATATAAAAGATCCTTGCGTCACGATTAATATTGTATGAGAATAAGCTGATTATTTTTGTTTTACTAAAACACTTTTAAATCAAAAAAGTTTTTAAAAAAATATGAATGTTTATATGCGAGTACATATGTACACACGCACATACGCAAATATGTTATCATGTATGTACGTCTTTATTTCTTATTTAACCTCTCAAAAAAAATTTAAGACGTAAGTGTGGGTATGAGTAAATATTGTTTAAAATTAAATGTACCCGCAAAAAAAGCTTCTTTTAAATATCTACTAGGAATTATCTCCTAGTTGAATAACTTTTAAATAAAACGACTAACATTGATCAACTTTCGGAGGTGCTTACTGAAAAATAATTTTGGCAATCAACTTTATATAAGTATAGGTAAGCAGAATTGAATTCAGAAAGCAAAAGTAAACATCTCCACACAATCAATTTTTAAAAATGTTGTCAATAAAAGCTAATATTCAATGAAGTGACAATAAATTTTGTTTAAAAAGCAACAATAGACATAATATTGTACACCTTTTTGTAAATAGATGACTATTTATATTTAAAAAGCTTATATAGCAATAAATTATAGTTAAAATTAAAAAAAAAATAAAAAGGGCAAGAAATTGAGAAAAAATAAATGCATTCATTCCCAATGCTTTTTTACGATAAGAAATTTTAAAAAAGATTTGATTATAAAATGTTATAGCATGGGATTAGTTATTTTTTAATTAATCGCATGAGGAGAGATTATTCTAATTATTACTCAGTTTCATCATAATATTATATTTGTGGCATATAAGGTCAAGTATGAAAATGTAATGGGAAAAGATGTTTTTTGACCATATTATCTAATTGTTGAGAAATAGAATTTATCCAATAACATATGTGCACCTTCAGATATTTTATCTTACATTTAATGGACTTGACTAAATTGTATTCGTTTCTTTTTTTTAAAGAAAAATTATCATTGTATACTTTCATCAAATAGCAGACTTGTTTTTTTATCTTTGACTTATAAATAAAAAATGTGTTCTTTTTATTATATAATATATAAAAAAGATTATTTTTTAACACATTACACTCACTAAGTGTTTTATATATAAGTTTTTGTTTTTTATGCTTAGAAATTTGATTTATGATAGTTTTCTTTTTCTATATATATAAACATTTGTTCATTGTTAGCCATTATAAAATTTAATTGGCTTTTTATTTTGCTTATAAATTTTTACCATTTCAACTTAACACCCTGTCTGCATCTGACAGAAAGAGGGATGAGATGTATAAAAATGTCAAGGTTCTTTTTTAACTAGCTCGGTCAAGTTATTTATTACATTTAGTTTCGATAAAGTGACATCCAAATATAAATATTAGTATCCTTGGAAACAATTAAATTTATACTTGGCATTATCTTGTAATATATATATGTAAATTCATGAATTGTGATGTTTACAGAACATTAAAAAAAATATATATATTTTTTATACTACCTTTAAAAAAACCTCTAACATTCTATTCTGATTTTCCACTTATAAATAATCATAAATTATAAAGATTGTATTATGATTATCTTTGACATTTTGGACAAATCTAAGTTGGCCAGTGAGATTTAGTCAATTATAGTCATAGCAATAAATTTCTTCATTTTAAAACACAACAACATAAAGAATATTTTTTAACCATTATAATTTATGATTTTTTTATGTGTGTGCGTGTATTATATGTATATATGCAAACAATAGTTTTTAAAAATATAACTTTTTAATAATTTTAACATATTAATTTCAATTTGACAATAGTAAATTAAATATTATTTAGTTAATTTCACAACTTTTTTTTTTTTTTTTACAAATTTTATTTTAAAAATGTAAATGTTTGACATAAATTTTCACATTATGCATGATATAATTGATATTGGCAGGGCTAGGCTGATCAGTTTTGTCAATTGAAGCAAATTTTAAAAATTATACTTTTCAAAATTGTTTAGAAAGAGTTCACGGTATAGAGATAGCACATCTGCCCAATAAGCTTATTATTTGTTCAAATTCAGATTAAGTGAATTTTTTTAGAGGCATAGGAATTGTCTCTCAATTAGCTAGCCCACAGCCAGGTTAAGTATTCTTAGCTAGGGGGAGAAACAAGAACCATCACTGCTGTCAATTGAAGAATCTGATGAGCCTATCTTCTCCTTTATTGTTAGTTATTACAAAACACTGTTTTTTATTAATTTAAAGTTGTCTATTGAAAATAGCAATGAATAACAATAGGAAGAAAGCACTTTTATATATTTAACTTAACCAATAAACAAAACAAGCTCTCCATTTTTATTACCACTTAGTATAAGCCAATCAGTGATTGTCAGGTGTATACATAATTCTTATTGTTAGTACTTGAATACTCATCCTCAAACCAGTTTCTGGCAATTGGCTTATTAATGAACTCTGAAATTCAAAATTGGAAAAAAATGCATATATGCACTCAGCATCTATCATTTAACTCCATACCTGTCAAGCTTAAAACTTGGAAATTAAAAGCAGCCCAAGTAAACCTCTTTTAATAATTATATATATCTAAAACCAGTTCAACAATTATATATTTTAGTATCTTCAGTTTTTAATTAATTGTAGGAAACTTTATTCCCCTAGCTAGGAATGTAACAATAAACTATCAAATATCCATCTTAACCAATGTAAACTAAAACAGCTTTCCAGTTTACTGTCATCTAGTGAAATATAGAAGACTTAGCAATTGCTAATATATCCATAATTTCTATCCTTATTATTAAATCCCCATTCTCAGATCAGTTTTTGGCTTTTATCTTTACTAATGAGATTTGATATTTGAAGTTAGAAGGAATGCATATATGCACTCAATAACTATATTTTAATATTTTTTCTATCAAGCTTAAAATGTGAAATTACTTTATTATACATTAGGTAGGTATAAAATGCAGAAATGCTTTCATTTTATTGATTAAGATAGATGTGTTGAAAGTTTATAATAAAATTCCTAGATAGAAAATAAGTATGCCTACAGTTAACAAAAGGTTGAAGATACCAAAACATATAGTTACTGAACTGATTTCAGACCTACATAACTGTTTAAGCTAGTTGATTTGGAAGCAGAACTTTAATCTGATTTAAATTTTAAATTTTAGATTTGGCAGGTAGAATGGAGTTAAAAGATGATCACTGAGTGCATCTGAGTGCATATAAGCAGTTGTTTCAACTTTGAATCTCAGATTTTATTGGTTAAGACAAAAATTGTAAACTAGTCTGAGGATGGGAGTTCAAATACCGAGATAGGAATTATACATTCATCTGGCATACACTGTTTATTCTAGCTTATATTAGATGTTAATTATGTGGAGAGCTGTTTTTATCTAAGAATAAATATGTATTAAAGAAATATGTTTATTATCAAAAAGCGCTATAGAAATATATATATCAGAAGGGATTTGAATGCATATTTTTAAGCTTTCTACATCTATCCACTCCATCTTATGCAACTAATGTATATGAATACATACATATGAAAAAGGTAAATGATCTCCAATATATGCATTTTGTATGAAACCAGCACTCATCAGCACAAAATCTATATATTGGAGATCATTTATTTTTTTTACATGTATGCAGTTATATGTATCAGTTGTATAAGATGGAATGGATAGATAAAGAAAGCTTGAAAGTCTGAATCAAATTCCTTTTAAGTACATTAAATTCATATATTTGTATTGAGATATTACATATTCAGCTTGTATTCTGCCTATTTCTCTTCCATGTATTTACATGAACATATATGTAAGGAGTCACAATGACTTAAAGTTAATGTAGCCATGACAATAATATTGATATCAATAAGGACTTTGAGCATTCCATCACTAGATTTTCAATGATATGAATAGCTGAAGAGTTGGAGGGTGGAGAAGATTGAAGCATGTTCATTAAAGTTTGAAGATTTGTTATCTTAATATAAAGTGAGCACTGATTATATATATATATATATATATATATATATATATATATATATATATATATATATATATATATATATATATATATATATATATATATATATATGTGGGAGATGATGATCTAAACCAATTGATGAATGCTGGTTCAGCATGAAATATGTATACTTGAGATTATTTATCTTTTTCACATGTTTGTGCTCATGTGTATTGGTTGTATAAGATGGAGTGGATATAGGAAACTTAAAAGTCTGAGTTCAAATCTCTTCTAATTACATTAAGTTCAGTATAGATAATATATTTGCATTGAAATATATATATAAATCTAAAAATTAGCATAAAAATGAAACGAAATAAAAATATAAAATCGTACACATTAAAAAAAATCATGAATATTAAATCATTCTTTATCTTTAATTATAACATATAATTTGAGTCTTAGTTTTATAATTTGTTGTTTTAGGTGGTTTTTCTATTACTAAATCACTTAAATGATTTCAGAATATTATTGTTTTTAAAAAAATATTTCAGTTTAGAAAAACTGCTTTTGGCTGATTTTACACTTATAGATGTTAGCAAATTTTTTTAGGCCACATAACAATTTTCACTTGAGACATAATATTATATATATAAAGATTTAAAAACAATCCATTAAAAAATTAGAATATCTTATATTCTGTAAAATAGTATATAAAAAGTTAATAATAACATGAAAATAACCGTGAATTAACAATGAAAGATAAAAAGAAATAAATTCTCAAAAGTTTAAAACAATATCTTGATACTGAAAGAAAAGTAATTTCAGCAATAGAAAAAAGAAGAAGAAATTATTATTAAAAAGAAAGATGACATCATGAAATGTGTGAAAGAGTTTTACAAAAAAATTATATAGCAATTAGAAATGAGAAAACAACTCTACAATTATATTTTATGAATTAGTACATTTAAACTGAAGAGATGAGAATTGCAAATAAATTTATGAAGAAAGCAAAATCTTCGAATAATAAAAAAATTATTATTATATTTTATAAGTAGCAGATGAAGAAATAAAAATATTGTTGGAAAAACTATATATTAAATGACTTCTATGCCAGATGATTGGAAGCATGCAATAATGATATAGATATCTAAAAAGAGATTAAAAAAGATAATATTAATCAGAAAATAATAGTAAATTCTTTACAACCTATATAAAGATCAATAATAGCCTTTTTCAGCATCTGGTTTGGTGCCCATTTTAAATGTTAATAATCTATTTAATGTTAACTAACTATTTCAGACATAAAACTATCTACTGTTCAACAATGGAATTAAATAATAACAATATAAATCATTAAAATAAATCAAAATCCTCATATATAAATCCAGTAATTAGAAAATAATTGACTATATCATTACAATACAATAAATAAATTACATGCATTTTTTTACAACTATATATATATATATATATATATCATTTTATGCAATTTTTCTTTCATTTTTAATTAACCAATTGTTAACCAAATTTATAGAAGTTTTGTAAATATTCATAGAATTATTCAATATATTTCTAATATAGTATGTTTCATATATTTGTTTCCTTTCTGGATCTTTGATGTAATTTAAATGTTTAATACTTTTTGTAACATTTATTCTATGCCCATATTTCAAGTAATGAACGTGTACTGCAGATTTATCATTTCTATTAATTGCATTATTGTGTTCTTTGGCTTTTACCTCTAATCATATATAATACATTAAAATATAACAAAAATTATAATGAGAAGAATATAAGTATTGGCTTGTCAAATAGTAAAATTTTGATCAATTTAATAGGTAATTATAAGTTAAAAAATGATATATGGTACAAAAAAGGAATTGTGCATAAAATTACATGTGAAATTCATAAAATGATTTAATTTGGGCATACTGGCAAACAATTAGAGGTAAGAGCTAAAGAACATGATAATGTGATTAATAGAAGAGCTGATACATCTGCATTATACATTCATTACTTGAAATATGGCCATAGAATAAATGCTACAAAAAGTATTAAGCATTTAAATTACACCAAAGATCCAAAAAGAAGACAAATATATGAAACATACTATATTAAAAATAATTTGAATAATTGTATAAATATTTACAAGACGCTATAAATTTGGTTAATTACAAATGAATAGAAAATTATATAAAATGACATATATATATATAAAATTGTAATTTTAAAAATGTATGTAATTTATTTATTGTATTATTTTGATATAGTCAATTATTTTGTAATTACTGGATTTATATATGAGGGTTTTGAATTGTTTTAATGATTTACATTGTTATTGTTCATTTTAATCCCATTATTGAACACTAGATGTTTTTTTGTCTGAAATAGTTTGTTAATATTTGAAAAAGGCATCAAACCAGATGCTGAAAAAGTCTTTTAACATATATATATATATAAATTATTATTGATATTTATATAGTTGTTGTAAAGAATTTATTATTTTCTGATTAAAAGATATTAAATATTAGAAATTATAGACCTATCTGTTTTCTATCAGTTTTATGCAAGACCCTTATCAAATAATTACAATTCATCTACAGAAAATTTGGAATTTAAATCCAACATAGTGAGTCATATCAAAACAGTGGTTATTAAATTAACTAATATTAATAATAATACAAAATTTTTAAAAGAATGTAGAAGATTGGATATAATACCTAAATTTATAAGGATTAATAGTTATAGAAAAATGACTAGAAGCAAAAGAATTAGAAAAGAGGTAATTAAAAGTGTTTATTAATAATAGTTATGATACAAAACAAAAGTTATACAGAGATATTTTAGTATTGAATCAATACTAACAAGAACAATAACTAAGGAAGAAGAAAGAATTTTTAGAGAATTATGTAGGTTAAAGAAGGTATTGATTAACAAAAAAATATAAAGAATGAACATAATAAAAAATAAGAAGATTAAAAGAAGAAAAAGGATTAAGAATGATGAGAAGAAATGGAATAATTATAATGATAAAATTTATAATATGACATGTATAGAATTAACAAAAAAAGAAAAGGAAATTATAAGTAAAGGGATTAAATATATACCATATGGATATAATGGGAATAATGATATAGTAGAATTGAGTACACTAAAAAAAAGCATACAAGTATTTAGAAGAGAATTACAAAATCTATTATTATCAGAATATAGATAGTAATAAAATTATTAGTAATAAAAATAAAGTTTGGATGGAAAAATTTAATAATGAAGTAGAAAATATGATTTATAGAGTAAGGAAGAAGCATAAAAATAAAGGAATTAATAAGGATGATGATGATGTTAAAATAAAGAATATTAAAGAAATAAAGGATAAGTATAAGGATAAAATAGTTTTTACAAAGTTGGATAAAGGGAATAAATCGATAATGATAAATAAAGATTATACAGAAAAAATGAATAATATGTTGAAAGATAATATATTTGGAATAATTAAAAAAATGATACTATATTATTGTATATAAGAGTATATACAATAATAAGTGACTTTTATAAAAAGGGTATAATGGATTATAATACATTTGATTATTTAGGGGTAAAAGATTGCATAGCAGCTAAAATTTATGGAGCATCTAAAATTTTTAAAGAAGGTGTACCATTAAGACTAGTTATTAATGGTAGTGGTTTATATTATAATAAAGTATCTAAATGGTTGGCAAATAAGGTTTCAAAGAAATATATTGATGCTGCCTGTAAGTCATATATAAAAAATAATAAAGTTTTAATAACTAATATTAAAAATGTAATAAATAAATATAGCACTTATAATTTGACAATGATTAAAAGGGATATTGTATCAATATATATGAATATTAATGTGAAAAAAGAAGTATATATAATAATTAATAGATATAAAAAGGATAATAATAATAAAGATATAAATACACCATTAAAACAATTAGAGGAGATGATAGAATTATGTTGTAAAGAAGTAACATTTCAATTTAATGATAGATTTTATAAGCAAAAAGGTTTACTAATAGGAGGAGCATTAAGTGAAGTATTGAGTAATATTTATATGGAAGAAGTTAAGGTTAGTAAATAATAATGTTTCAATCATTAGTAGAAAATATGTAGATGGTTATTTATTGATATTTAATAAAACACAAAGACAGATAGATTTATTTATAGAGGATGTTAATAAGATGGATAAGAATATTAAATTTATTGTAAAAAAAGAAGAGAATAATATATTGACATATTTAGATATAAAGTAGATGAAGTCATATGAAAAAGGGAAATGTAGGATTGAAACATCAATTCATATGACAAGCAATATAGATAATAATATAACTAATTGGCACTCAAAAATATAAATATAAAATAAATATTACAAGCTTAAAGCTAAACTAGTCAATAAATAATTAAAATTACCCAAACTCAAAATTCAAACAGACCAGTAAAAAAATAATATTAAAACACAACCAAAAATTTCACTGCTACAAGCAGACTTCTCAAATGTAAAGAACTACAAAACTACACAATATATATAATATTAAACATTACCCATAAATCCATTCCCACCCACCCTTAATATTAAAAGAACTCTTAAATAAGTTAATTACTTCAGAATAATAAATTTTCAATAATAAAGATTCTTTAATTATTCTTTTGCTTTCATTTCTCTCAAAGAAGACAACCTTAGCTTCATCAAAATTAATAGTGTGGCCTATATCTTTTTCATGGACACACAAAGCAGAACTAAGATATCTATTTTTAACTCTACTTTTATGCACCTTTATTATTTCATTTAAACTCAAACTATTCTGACCTATGTAGACTTTCTTGCAAAATAAACAAGGAATAAAATATACTACACCAGAAATAGTCTTTCTATCAAAAATTTCCTTTCTATTATTTAATAAATTATTCAATGTAACAACCCTTTTCCAAGCAATTTTCTTATTTCCAAACAATTTACTATTTCTACATACAATTTTATAAGAAGACAATTTAAATGGCAAAGAAATAAAATCATATTTTTCTCTATCCTTTACATCCTTACAAATATTACTATTAAATAAAATATTTTTAACAAATTTATCAAAGTAACCAACCCTCAGGTAATCTTTATAAAATTGTATGTAGAAATAGTAAATTGTTTAGAAATAAGAAAATTGCTTGGAAAAGGGGTGTTACATTGAACAATTTATTAAATAATACAAAGGAAATTTTTGATAAAAAACTATTTCTGGTGTAGTATATTTTATTCCTTGTTTATTTTGCAAAAAGGTCTACATAGGTCAGAGTAGTTTGAGTTTAAATGAAAGAATAAAGGTTCCTAAAAGTAGAGTCAAAAATAGATATCTTAGTTTTGCTTTGTATGTCCATGAAAAAGATACAGGCCACACTATTAATTTTGATGAAGCTAAGATTGTCTTCTTTGAGAGAAATGAAATAAGAAAAAAGAATTAAAGAATCTTTATTATTGAAAATTTATTATTCTGAAGCAATTAACTTATTTAAGAGTTCTTTTAATATTAAGGGTAGATGGGAAGGGAATGAATTTGTGGGTAATGTTTAATATTATATATATTGTATAGTTTTTGTAGTTCTTTACACTTGAGAAGTCTGCTTGTAGCAGTGAAACCTTTGGTTATGTTTTAATATTATTATTATTATTTTGCTGGTCTGGTTGGATTTTGAATTTGGGTAATTTTAATAATATAAAATAAATATAATAAATTCTAGAATTTATAGAGCAATAAATTATTGTTCAAATAAAGACAATTATGTTAAACAAATAGATTTAATAAAAAAATTTATAAATAATGATTATCCAAATAAATTTATAAGTGATAATATTACATTAATAGAAAATAAGATAATTATATAAATAATAATAAAGAAGAAAAAACAGTAATAAAGTTAATTATATAGGTATAAAGACAGGAAATAATGATGCAGTTAAAAATTTAAATAATGTTATAGTTAAAATTAATAAAAAAATCGGTCATGTAATAGATGTTAAAGTAATTAATAAAAAAAGAAAAAATCTGATTAGTATTTTAAAAAATAAGTATATTAATAATTATAATAAAAATTCAGATAATGAAATAAATACAATATATGAAATTAATTGTAAAAAGTGTCAAATTAATAATCTAAAAGTAAATTATGTAGGAGAAACAAAAAGTTCAATATATAGAAGACTATTACTATATAAGTATGATAAAAATTCACCAATATATTTACATAAATTAGAAACATGGCAAAAGTTTGAAAAAGATTGTATAAGGATGATACAATTTACAAACAATAAAAGGGATAGAAAAATAAAAGAGGCTATTTGTAGTAATAATATTAAGCCAGTACTAAATAGAGAGTTAGGTCTGAAAAAAATTGATATAATTTAATATAAAAATAAAAAGATTTAATTATATAAAAAATAGGAAGAAAGGGCTGCTAAAAGTATAAATGTAAAATTTAAAGAGGGAGCTACTAACAGTATAACTATAAAATTTAAAGTGTGAATTTAGCAGGTGAGATTTGGAGATAGAAGTGAAAGGTAGGTATAAGTATGTAAAACAATAATCATAATATTATAGATTAAAATAAATTATAAGTATTGAATGTCAATAAAATGAATAATAATGTAATATATAAAAGATATAATGTTAAAATTAAATATTTAAAAGAGTAATAAGAGTTAAATAAAAAATAAAAATAGAATAAATATGATTATAGGAAGTATTAATTGATAAATATAGAATGTAAAACAAATATAATATTTAATAATATTTAAAAGAGAATAATTAAATAATGATTATAAGATGTATATATAAATTGTAAAATTATATGTTCATGTATATTTATATTCATATATTTGTATTATGTTATATTCTGAAAAAGATTGCTGGGGCAATCAAAACTGTCATAGAAGGTTGTAATTAAAGCATTATAAAACAGTAATAAAGAGCATAGATGATTTAACATTGAATTTAGTTATAGAAGGGATTAATGAGTAGGACTTCACCACAATGATTAAAACTTAGATTATTAGAATATAAATTCAGAATATTGTCATTTTTTAAAGATTATTAATTAGAATTCAATAGCAATGATTAGATTACATTGATGATACTAAGAAGATTAGCACTAAAAAGAGAATATGAGGGATGTTCCATATCTTCAAATATTTTTAAAGTAATTTTATAGCAAGTATTTTGAGGATTAAAATGGAAAACTATGAAATTAAAAATATAAAGATATTGCTAAACTCATTTAGATTTTAAGGTTGGTGCAATTATTTTTTGAAGTAATACTTGTAAGCATCAGAAAATGTTGTAAGAATTATTAGAATAAAAGTTATACAGTAAGATTTAAAAAATGCTAAAAAGACTAAAGTACTGTTCATTGGGGTTTCTTGGAAAAAGACAATAAGAATTGGTAATTATTAATTAAAAAGAAGTTAGAAAGTACAATTAGCTTGAACATACTTTTAATACAAATGAAAACATAATGGGTAAATTTGAATCAAGTGCTTTTGGTAAAAAGAATTTAATATTAAATAAAAATATGCCTGTTTGTTTGAAAAGGAAGATTTTTAAATAATGTGATTACTAGTTTTTACATGTTAATACGATATCTCAATGCTTAGCAAAAAGCAATACCAATACTTCAGATTACACAAAAAGTTTGTAGAAATGTATGTTATGAGTAATAAGAAAAGATAAAAAAAAATATGGATAAGAGAATATAATTATCACTGATATCACTGAAAAAAATTAAAAAATGAGTTAGATCTAGGCTGGACATATTGCTAGAAAAGAAGATAACAGATAAGAAGTTGAAGTCACAAACAGAATTCCAAAAGATTATAAAAGAGTTGGAAAAGGGCAGCCTATGAATAGATAGATTAAATAATGTTTGCTGGTATGATGTATAAACATGGAGAGACCTTAATCCTTCAGTGAATTTATAATAACTGAAAATGATGATGATCATCAACCTTATGTTCAATAGAATCACTCACAACTACTTAATTAAACAATTCAATTTATAAATATTCTGAAAACACCTCCATGTTTACATCATTTAAAACAGCAGATATATATTTTTATTTAAAATATTTAAATATATGCAGTAATTATTTACCTTTAAATTTTATTTCTTCTGCATGTTTCCACATATTTATAAATGAAAATCTTAAGAAATAAAAAGTAGTAAAAATAGCATTTAAAAAAAAGTAGGTAAAACCACAGGCAGGGAGAAAATCGCTTTCCAAAGATTATTAAATACAAAGATGTTATAACAGAAGAATAAAAGTTGCTAAAGGAATTTCAATTTAATTACTTTTGTTTTTTGATTAAAAAGAAAGTAAAATTATTATTGTTACTCTTTGTTGCAATAAATTAATAAGGAAAACTTAAAAATGAATGAAATATTTGTTTTAAGAATTAAACAATTTTTGATTAAAAAAATGGGGAATATTTTCATATTTAAAAAAAAATTTTTTTTTAAAATATTGACTCATTTGGATGTCTAGAGTGGCTGAGAATATTGCTATTTTATCACAAAAATTAGTTTGAAAATATGTTCTGTACTTAAACACAAAAAGATAAAAGTCTCTATTTGCTGTATTTTTCGTCAATTTTTTAAAAATTAAAAAAAAAAAAATACATAAAAGAATTTATAAAGTGATTTTTTCTTTTTTATATTCTTAATAAATTTCTCAATAAAGATTAATTATGATAAATAAAATAGAAACTTTTCTTTTTAAGTACCATTAATTTGTAATTAATTTTGTATAAAAAAATTTCAAAATAAAATATTACCCACTTTGTATTCATAAATACAATGTATTGACAATAATAGTTACATATGATTGAGTACAAGTATTTCAATTCTAGAAAATAAGAGTGAAAAAATTAAAGCACAATAGATGCATAAACTATCTTTCTTATAATTGTAAGCAATAATAATAACATCATGTAAAGTTATTATAGTAGCAGATATATTTCTGAAATCATTATTAATATCTTTACTACTCTCAGTAACTACAACTAGTAGTATGAACTAATGTTTATCACATGACTATATCATACATGTAACATATGTAACTCTCTTCACACTACTGCAGAGACATCTATTATAAGTTTGAATAGTTAATGGATACTAAAAATAGATACGATAACATACTCAATTTACAAGAGATGACCCTGGAAGAGACTAAGAAAAATTGCTTCTAATTGAAAATATCTGTTACCTATCTAAGCTACAAAAGAACAATAATTTAAAACATTGTATTTAAACTCACTTAAAAAAATTGAAATGAAATATTAGCCAATATCAATCAATGTTTTAATTCTCAATAGAAATTAATCAAAATATTTTTTTTTATGTGTAAGGCTTTTCCATTCATTTTATTAGTGCTAATAATTTAAAAAGCTAACAAAGTGTTAATAATATTACCAAACAATGCCAATAATACATATTACATTACAACATTTTAATGAAATAAAAAGCTCATTAAATTTACAACTGCAGTTCTGAATATTAAAATGCTGGAATAAATTATATTACAAAGCTGTCAAATAATATCAAGTCACTAACAATGTGATAAAAGTTTGCCATGTAGTTGCAGTATCTTGTTGTTTTAACACACAAAACTATATTAATGCTATTAGTTATATGGTCAATAGCATTTAAATATTTTGTATTATTAATATTTAGACTTTCACAATTTCTAAATTTAATGTTACTAATTCCAGTGCCAATAATACTACTTCTCTGGATTCTAGAAGAATGAAGTAGCTTTAACTATTGATATACTAACATTATATAAAAAAATGACAAAATAAAGTATCTTACCTTAATACAAAAGCAATAATCTGTAGGAGCATTGAAAGTCTTTTTACCATCAATTGGAAAATATAAATTTTCATTAGTAAATTGTGAAAATAAAACTAAATGTCTTGGTTCCTATAAAAGAAAAAAATTTCAGTGAATTATTTTGAATTAAAAAGTAAAAAAAAAAAAGAAGCAATCAATAATAAAATTGATAAAATAAAAATCTACATCAATCTTATATACTACAAACTAACATAAGAGGATATTTAAGTGTATACAGAGTGTAGATTTTTTAAAAACATATTTACTATTGGCAAAATATTATTAGGGAAACTGTGGAGGATGGAACTATGAGATAATTTATTAATAGCCTTATTAAATTATTCAATTTTACTATTATAGCCATAGATTTAATCACCACCATTTAACTATATGGTTCATGGTTTGAATTTATCCATATCTACATAGAATACTGGCTGTTAAATTTCATTTATGAAACAGATAAGCACAATGTCCTAAATATTGTTGATGAAACTCTGCTAATATCTAAGAAGATCATATTTGCTGTATCTGGAAAATAAATATTTGGAGCCTTATAAAAATCAATTTTTTGACATAATTCTTCAATTGTAGAATTCTCAGGTGAATATCTAGAAAAAAATCTTGAAGATTTTTAGTGACTAACTATTTTTTTTAGTTTATTGGCAAATAATTTACTTAACAGCTTTTTAAACATTAATTCTTATTAAGTGCATGGTCAGCACATAAGCACAAATAAGGCTTTAACCTTAATACTATGCACCTTGAGTGTGGTTGAAGATAAGATGGCCACTCTTATCTTTATAAAGTTGTAATCTTGTGTTAAGATTTGTAGAGATCCCCTTTGTGATAAAATTAAGCACTCAAAGTGGATAGTATTAAGGTCAAAGTCTTATATGTATTTAACAGCTTTTTATACATTTTCTGTGAGGCAACTTTTTTTCTGATATCAAATGGTAGAATATTTGAGATCAGGAAGCCATTGCAAAGGAGTATATTTGTATCAGTAATATTTCTCATACAATCTAAGAGATTAGCATGTGCATTTTTTTCCAAACAAGCGCATACTATTTGTCATTAAAATGTTTAGTACTTCAAAGGTATTCATAAATGACTTGCATCACAACCCCAAGTAGTGCTAAACATTATTTTAGATATAACATTAGAAAAATAAATTAAATAAATAAAATTGTAAACCAATGTTATTCCTAACCAAAATGAGGTAAAATTGTGTTTCAGTTTATTGTTGTGAAAGATTACATTCAAACTGTGATATTTTTTCTTGTTTAGATGATAAGTTGAACATACTGTCTTTGTTAAATTAGAAAGACCCTAGTCCTTAAGAAAGAGTTCTATCTTTTTATTAACAGACTTCTATTTCTGAAAAGATAATTGTGAAATCAAAGCAATATCAGCAGCAGAAATAAATTTTCTATTTTCTGCTTTTCTGATATTATTGATGAAAATATTAAATATTGTAAATACAAGAATAAAACTCTATGGTAGGCCATTCTGTAAAATTTTGTATCTACTATAATTATCACTTAGTATTTCAATTTTTTTGTTTGAGAGTACTGCATCAAGTAAACTAATACTTTTCCTGCATTTAAGGATTTTAAAAACTTGTAGAAGATTTTTTTTAAGCAGAATTATAAACTGAGTTAGATCAATAAAAGTAACACTAGATTTTAAGTTATTTTGAAATCCATTTTCTGTCAGATATAACTTGTTCACAATGTTATTTTAAACAATTTTAATAGGTCTATAAAATGAGAAAAAAGTGTATTATGTTCATTAAAAAAATAAATTTATCGTATGATAATTAAATACAATGTGGAATTTATGGTTATCAGGATATCTGTAAAGTATTTATAAAATGGGTACCAAACTCTCCATAGTGCTACCAAATGCATGCTTTCAAAATCAATGGATGCAAAAAGATTTGTGCATGAAATACATACCTAGTGCCTATTCATACAACATTTCCAGACTAGTTTCTAGCTTATGTCTTTCATCAGTAAGGAGCCTTGGATTTGAGAGCACTGTACCTAGATCTTATGATCTAATGCAACTCCCACCAGCCTACTTTTACCTATTCTGTTAAAAATAAAATTAGGAGTCCAAGATAAAAAAACACCATAATGTTTCCAATCCAAGCTCATCCTCTTGCATAGTAGTCATATAGATCTGAACTTAGTTCAGCATCTATACATTTTGGAGTTTTTGGTTTTTCAAAAACCAGTCACTATTATCCTATGGGCAAGATAGGTATAAACTCATCAAAACATCACACGATTACCATTTTATATGCTTACAGAAGCTGTTAATAAGAGTACCAAACTCTCCATACACTAGTGTGAGAGAATCCTTCATAATCAATGGATTCATGAAGGTTTGTGCATAAAATCCCTATTTAGTGCCTAGTCATCTAACATCCACAGAATAGTTTTTAGCTTGTGGCTTTCATTAGTGAGGAGCCTTGGATTTGAAAGCACTGCACCTAGATCTTAGGATTTAATGCAACCCCCCAACAGCCATCTTTTACCTATTTGGTTAACTATATTTTTAAAATGCTTACTACTAACTGCTGACATGGTAGAACATATTATAATCTTTATTATTTTAAGTATCATGTATTTAGATTTTTCTTTTCACTATAGTGACAATCAACAGTTTTGCTTTTATTTGTAAATCATTTGCTAAATATGGAATTAGAGATTATACATAATATCAGAATAATGAATCTAGAATTTAGTCAATAGAAGTAGCTAGTCTTTATTAAAAAAAAATATTGTGTTATGCAACATATTCTTATGAAACTTTTTTTCAAATATAAGTCAAGAAATCCAAGAAATTAGAATACTTTGTTATGAACTAAAATTTATATTATCTTCCTAAGTTATATTAATATAAAGTAAAGTTATAAATGTCACATCCATGTTTTTTTTATTAAACAAATGCAGAAGTGAATAGTTCAATGTGGATATAATTTTGAATTAATTATTTGATGAATTCAGTCTCTGAAGAAAATTTGTTACTCAAGTTAATTGCTTACTAAGATAATAAAGTTCCACAATCTTATGATAATATTTTAAACATCTTTTAAAAAAGCTAATTGGATGAAATTTATACAAATAACACAATCATGATTAGAACACTTAAAACATCCCAGTTAATGACAAATTGAATTGACAGTATATAAAATATCAGTTCTTTGAGAAGCATTATAATGGTAATAAATAATATTTTCAAATTTGTGACTCAGTGATGCAAGATGATTTAATTTAAGATTATTTAAAGATAGTCTTAAATTGCAGTTACATTACATATGTCATGGTTATTGATGTTTAATGCAGGTCCACAAATAGTTCCATCTTTTTAAAGATGTTAGTGCCAGCAAAGAAATGTGAAGTAGAGTAAAATGTGTTAGAAATGAGCCAAATATTTTAAAATGTACCATTCATATATTAAGTTATAATTCAAGCACACAAGAAGTAAAGCCTTGATCTCTGCATGGGTTGGCTTATATAATGATAAGCTTTATGCATAAGTGGACCACTTATGCTTTTTAAACTGATGGTCATGTGTGAATGCACATAAATTCATAAAAAGCACACAACCAAAGGTTTGTTACCTTCTTTATATTGCATACATAATCAGAGTTATATAAGTAGACTATTTATTACAATAAAATTCAAAATTCTCTATTTGTTTCTAATTTCAGATCTTTTTCCTGCTACAAAATGATTAAGTTTGTACAATTTATTTATTAAGTTATAATTCTGGCAAACAGTAGGTTAACGCTCTGCTTTCAGTATGATTAGCAAAGATTGGCATATATCATAATAAGTTTTAAGCATAAGTAGATCATATGCTTTTTAAACTGATGCTCACAGATGAATGCACATAAGTTCATAAAAAGTACATGACTAGCGGTTTGTTACCATCTTTATATTATGTACTGTATCGATCATAATTGTATGTTAACACAATTCACAGCCTGGGTAAAAGTACCTTGAATCCAACTGTATGTGAGATCAAAGATAAAGAATATATGAATTCTGCCCTGTTTACCCACTCTTTAAATCTGCCAACTAATTAGCAACATTTTTGAGATAAACAATAAATCTTTTCTACACTTTGGCCCACTAGCAACAACAGTGGAGTATGAGCTTCAACTAATTCTAATGTCTTACACTAATCTTGATTCTAATTAAACCTATTCATTAACTTAAATATAGGAATGATATGTATGTGACCTTGAGTCATCAGATAGCAGCACAATAATTAATTAGAAATGTTAACTTTAGAATAAAATGAATGGAGACGAATCACAGATAGCTTAAATTCACACACACACACACACATATATATATATAATAAAACATATGTATAACTTTTCTAATATCTCTCTGCTTTATTTCATAAATTTGTTAACATAAATTTCGATCCTGTCATTAATTATGCCTCGAGAAAGGGGGTGGTATAGTTCATATGCCAATTTAACAAATGAAATGATTAGAGTTTTATGGTAGATGCCCATTCAAGTTTGAGATGTATGAGACAAATATTTTAAATAGCCCTATTTTAAATGTAACTTTATTATAAGTGAAATTATTTTAAGAGAGAAATAATTGAATTATATTTTAGAAATTGTTTTCGAAGAGAGTGACATGTTTAAAATATAAATGGATTGCCATATTGGCAACTACGTATTTTAAGATTGTAAAACAAATAAATTAATCAGACTGCAGTCAATCCACCATGATGTGCCCAGAACAAAAGAAATTGGACAGACTAAGAATTTATATTACATCACCAGCATAGATTCAATTCACCTGCCCTATTCCAGTGATGACAAAAAATAAAATGAATGGTCTGCACCATTAGCAAACCTCAAGATATTTCGGATGGAAAGGATGGGAATCACCAAGGCTAGCTAAGCTGATCTTACCCTGGGTCTTCCCAAGTTGTCTTTCATATCCTGATAAAATTTTTTTATAGCCAGTGAAATTATCACGTGGTCTAATTCTGATTTAGCCATCATAAAGAACAAAAACAAGCGATCAAGCAAAATGCTGGCAAGGCAAAATACAAGTACTGGAAAAATACATTTTAGAATTTTAAATATAAAATTGTATTGAGCTATTAAAGATTACTCAAATGTTATACAGATTGATCAAGATTGGACCAACATAAAATAAAATAAGCATTAATGTTATTACAAATATCATTTTCTGGGTGACATGTCTCTGCCTTCAAACAAAATCCCTCTAATATTTTAAATTAAACATTTTATACTCTCTTTTACCATTTATCAAGAATAAACTATCTAAACCCCCTCCCTTTCATTCTCATAACATGAAATAATAGAACTAAATAAAATCTCATACCTGAACTAGTGTCTCCCCAAAACTAAACCATTTATGCATAAAATATTTCAAAATATATAAATTAATATAAAATTATTTCATCTCGACAAAAAAGGTTGCTCCAAGTATTAATCATTTAAAGCTAAAGAGTTAGTTATTTACCAACAGACATTGATTGGGAAATAGGAGGCAAAATATCTAATTATATAAAACTTTTGTCGAGATGGAACAAATTGGCATATAGTTATTCCATTTTAAATAAGACATTTATCAGTCTTAAACAAATACATTCTTAAGTAAATAAAAATAATAAAATTTTCTGAAGCACTTTAAGAGAAAGTTTAGCATCAAGAGGCATAATTTTAAGATGGACAAAATGAGAGCAGAGACATTAGATTTAAAGTGATAGCAAGTAAAAATTTACAGAATTTTAGTTAAGAAGTTACATTAAATTAAAAAGGATTTTCTTTAAGAAGACACTAAATGTAGCAAAATTACATTATCAGATCAACTGGAGTTTTAAAGAATAAATTAGGTGGTTAGAAATAAATTTATTGGGAACGTATTACCTAATTTATTTTGAATCCTTGTGGAAATTTGGTTCCCATGATGAAATATGAATTAACGCACAGGTAAAGCTAACTATGAATTTTAATTTGAGAGTTCAACAGTTTAGCAATCCAACAATTACATATTTTAACAAAGTTTCTCTGGCTAATGGTATTTGGCAATAATCTTTGGGACAGTGGGAGATGGGCAAGCTACAAGGCTGTCAACTCCACTACCATGCTTCTAAACATTTTATATTTATTGAAAATTTAACTGACATGGATTTTCCAGGCAATCACTGAACGAAAACTATGACTGGCTGACCTCTATTCTTCTCAAGCTATTTATACCCTTTTTTTGACTACTTTTGGGAAATTCCCTTTTTTATTTGGCCAGGGCTAAATGGGTATGTTGAAATTTCAGTGACCACAATTATCAACCTAAAATATTCTGCATTGTATTCTTGAGATCCACTCTTCCGATAAACCCAATGATTTTATTGTTTCAAATCTATTTTTAATTTAATGTAGATTTGAAAAATTCATGTTTCAAATATCTTTTCCATTTTAATTTTACTTTAATTAGAAAATTCCATTACCATTTTGTTAATGGATTTTCTTTTTTTTGATGCTATGAAATGTTAGTAGGGTTTATCACTAAAGTAAATTTCTAGAATAAAATACTTAAAAAAAAATAGCATATTAAAATTTATTCATTGATTTTTATAAAAGTTTCCGTCTGTAATTATATATATATATATATGTACTTATGCATATATATATATATATATATACCTAGGCCCCTTCAATATTTATAATAAAAACATTTTAAATAAAAAATTGATATTTTAATCATTTATTTGCTGGTCTAAAAATTAAATGCATATAAAATGGCAGACGGAAAGTTTTATAAACATCATAACATGCATGAATCTGGTTTAATCTTAGTCCAGCAATCTAGAAAGATGTGAAGCATGGATCTAGCCAACAGATCCATTGCTTCAGTACATTAATAAAAATAAATTCTAAATTATTATTAGATATCAAAATGGTATTAAATAAGTGCAAATTTACAGCAGAAAATAGTAAAAAAACTAGACAGAAAAACCTTGTTTTATATCAAAAGACACATCTATCCTAGTTTCATTTACAATCTGTCATAACTTTAGTAATTTACTCTATTATTTTATCTGAGAATCATCTACATAAGCATGAATTATCAATGGTTATGACATATGGTAGAAATAATCAAACCCCAGATTACTTCTAGTTAGTTATCTTCATTTGTAAAGAGTTTGATTGGCTAAAGAGCATTAGATTGCAAATATCCATCTAAAAGGTATCTCTACAATATTATTAAAATTAATAACCTAAGAATTTCAATACTCTTAACATTTTAAACCAAAACGAATTTACTTGTACAGTTATAAGTTAGGAAAATTATGTGATGCATTGTTTGATATATATATATATATATATTTTATGAAAAACTAACATGATTATAATTTATATATAACTAGAATCATTAAAACATATAAATTCTAATATGAACAGTTATATTAGCTAGTTGACTTGAATTTACAATTTTAATATTGATTCTGTCAAGTTATTAACTTGAATAGCATAAAAAGTAAATGTAACTCCTCGATAAATATATTCTACCCTATACTGTCTTTTGACAAATGTTAAGTTAGAAATTAATTCCGAAAATATAATTGGCACATCTGTATGATATATCTAAATAATTACTCTTACTTTTACAGATGTTTCCAGAATAGAATATTAGAGCTATCAGTCTTTTAGAATAATGTATTCAATATAAAAAGTTTTTAAGGCTCTTCTGGAATGGATTGCGCCTCTAAAATTATAAAAAATTTAAGAATGTGCAACGATTTTTATCCTGAAACCAAAGAGATTTGACAACAAAAACGAATGACTACTACATTTGTTTCCAGTGGGAAAAATGAAAAAAGATTAATAAGGATTTTATGCAAAAGTTGCACATATACACACTTAATGTCACATATCGAATTTCCGCTTAGAAAGCTAAAATTCTGTTAAATTTAAACACTATTAAAAAGTTGAAGTATAGAAAGTTGAAAACCATAAAAGAGTAGATTAAAATCAGAATATAAAGCGTTGTTAGCCGAGAGGTCAGCGCAGCTGTCTTGCAAGCAAGTAATTGGTTACAGATGGTTGTGAGTTCGCCTCCCAGCAGATGCTATGACATATGGAAAAAAAAAAATCAGAATATAAACCAATTAAACAGACACTTTTTCTAAAATGTAGATTTGTATACTTAATATTGGTAAGTATTATAATATTAAGATTATATAAAAGATTCAATATAAGAATAATAATATTTAAAAATAATTCTGTAGGCATTTATATATATAAAAATAATAGTTGAGATATTTATTTGCAATAATAATTACATTTTTATGTAAATGGGGTTTTATAAACTATTTTAAATGAAACATTAATATAATAAAGTGAATACAATTTTTTTGTTTTTTACCTTAGATGCACCTTTGTTAGAAAAATAAAGACCAGAATTTCTCAAAATAAAAAGCACTTTTTTCCAGGATTTTTTCCCACAATCTCTTAGATATAAAGACCCATGGAGTTCAGGAATACAATCTGTGGTTGTAAATAAATTCTGTCAAAAAAAAAAAAGAAATAAATAATATATATATGCAATGTTAACCACACACACATGTTAAAATAAAAATTTTCATGATCAAAAAATATAAAAAAATATATTATCCGGGTTCATCGATATGCAATTAATAATAATATTGTATCAACCTTTACCTGAATTGCACCTTATTCAGATGGTGATAGGTGTGATACAGTCAAACATTACTTTTAATTATATATGGATGAACCCAGATAATATCTCATATATTTATGTTAAAAACAAAATTAATAAAATAACGGTAGTTTTCATATGTTTTAGTTCAATATAAATTATTTCAGTCTAAAAATGTATGCAAATCTTATAATAAATTGGTCACTCATTATTTGAGGTCAAATGATCGAAGCAATTATTGAAAAAAAAAAAATTAATAAAAATATTTCCTAAGGCAATTTTCAAAGAAAAGGTTTTGTAGAATTTGACAATATTATTCATACAAAAAGAAAATTAAATAGTAAGCACTCACTAATATTAACTGTCATATTTAGCATAAAATTTTTATTCTAAGTGTTATTTAAAACAGAATCATTATTTTCAAAGAATAGTTATAATACAATTAAAAATTTGGAAAAAAAAAAAAACTTAAAAAATATTCATTTGGTTGGTTTAAATCCAAAGTTTTTTGCTAACATATAATTATCTTGGTAAAAATTTTGTATAGCACTGATAAAAGATTGATTGATCTGTAATATGTAATATATTCTTATATCACTTTTTTAAAGTATCAAAATATTATAGCATTTGTTTAATTATTTGATACATGTTTATCGTTAGATATTTGGTATATAATTTTGCCAACAATATTTTTATTTCTTTCCATGCATCTTTTAAGATATTTTACAATTTCATCATCACCTACAAATTTTCCCTTTTTTATAGATTGAATTGCATGTCTCATTTTTTCATTTAAATTGATGGACAATTCAGAAGATGCAGTAATTGTAAAAGATACTTTATTTTCTTCTTTTTTATTGCCATATATTTTTTTTACAAAACACTTCTATATATTTTATGATATCATCTCTCTTTTTAGTAATAGTTTTATCTTACCTTAGCTATGAGTTTCTTACCAGTCCAAGATGATGCTTTACACTTTTGAGACTTTTATTTTCTTTTATAATTTTTCTTGCCAATTCCCAATTATATTTTCTTATATCCAATTTTTCTTAATGGATATTATATATATATATATATATATATATATATTCATATTCCCTTTTTTCTTGATATATAATATTGTCAGAGCAGAAAATTTACTGACAAACTACTTTTTTGTCTCAACTACTTTTGTTGCAGTTCTTAACAAAGTATCAGTTATATTTTTACTGATCTCAGTTAAATCTGAATCATCTTAAAAAACTTAATACTTTAAAATGATTTTCAGGTTCTAATTTAGATTCATTAGAATATTTCTGAAAGTTAAGAGTATCAAATGTTGAGAACAGTTTTTCTTAATAATTTTTATCTCTCTAGTTTTGCATTAACATAATAAATCTTGTCTAGTTCTAATTCTGTTATATCATTCAAGCTTCATAAATTATTCAAGCTAAAATTGAGATTTAAATAAAATATTCTAGAGTGCTTGAAAGAAAAGTAATATAGAAAAAAAAAGTGCTTTCTTGAAGGTTTGTGATGATGGTGTTCTAGTTATATTTTTATATTGGACTATATTCATCATCTAATACATGTATTTAATGTCTTTAGAAAAAATTAACTTTATTTAAATATTCCAAATACATTCAACTGTTAGTAATAGCACATCAAACAGGTTAGTATATGCACAATGTTTCAAGAGGTATTATTCTACCCTCTTCTTTAGGTGTTGCTGGCCTGATCAGTGACAGTATTAGCATGAGTTTCACACCTGGACCCTTAGATTCTTGAGTATTAAATTTTAAAGTAACACTCTAATCAACTGAGCTTATGTTAAAATTCAATACTCAAGAATCTAAGAATCCAGGTTTGAATCCCATGCTAGTACTGTCACTGGTCAAGCCAGCAACACCTGAAGAAGAGATGAGAATAATACCTCTCAAAACATAGACCAATATAAAAATACAAAAAGAGAGATTCTCTCAATTAATGTCTTAGACTATATAATTTGAATAATATAACAATAATGATATGTTTACTCATAAAAAGAAATTTGTATAATGTATAAAGATTCACAAATATTAATACATATAAGTTATATATATATGATGCTACTTAATAATCTTTAAGTTGAAATCTCTCTTAAAAAAAGAGCAGAGAAAATAACATGAACTAATTAAAGATAATTATATACTATGAAAACTAAATTCAATCAAACAAAGTTGAAAAAAAAAGTAAAAAACCAGCAGATATCTGGAAAATCATTAGACAAAGCAAAAAACAGCTAATGCTTTTGAGAAAAATTGTCCTTAGTGCAGACATAGGCTATAAAATGGGAGTCAGAAGAAAGAGAGAAACCTTAATATTTGTGGAGAGCCCACAGTTTACATCATAAGCATACATGGCTTGAAAAGATTTCACTTTTAGCCTTGGAAGTGGTGGACATTTTCTAAAAAGATTGCTATCAAAATACATTTCAGTATTGACCACAAAACAGCTAGAAGGTCAAAATCCTGTATAGTAAGAAGAATAAACATGATTTTCTAAGCCCATCTGATGTATACCAGTCATTGCCTAAACAATGTAGCCTTACAAATCTTGAAGAAGCGTATAAGGAATCCAGAGATTTAAAGGGATATAAAACATAGTTTTTCCAACCAGAATCAAACAACAGAGACTCTAATATCACAACTCAAATTCAAAATTATTCCATGATAGTAAGCTTACTAAATTGTTAAGACAAACCACAGTAAGATTGGAAGCCTCTTTAAAATATAAATTTTATACATATATTTTAATATTTGTATTCTTGAATACAATATTTAAATTCCTTTTTATTATTGATGAATTTATATTATTGTAGCATAAGCTGATATATATGTTCTTTAAATATGTATGTATATTTAATTGTGAAATTTATATTTAATTTTTGATATTCTTTTTTTATTATGTTATGATTTATTTCTTTAGTCATCAAGTAGTAATATCTATAGGTAATTCTGATATCAATCAAGATTATTTAAAATAAATAATGTTGCTATTTAAGTTACTTAGGTTTATATACATACTTTTCTCAATAATGTCATATTCATTATGTATTTAGCAATCATCTATCAATTCCAAATATTATAAGCAAAATGGAATTGTTCCTATGAGATCTGCAATATGTGTGGTCTTTCTTAAAACAAAGCAGTGCCCTGAATTAGAATTAATGGAATTCAAATCCTGTACATTCAAATAAATCTTTATGAATGAATTTTAAATGTGACATAGGATTTGATATAAGATAACTAAGGAACCTTACACAAGCAGGTATATAAGGAAAGAAGGTTTGATCATTACCATCAATATCCATTCTAATTAACTAATTGAAATTCAAACCTCTATTAATCTTTGATAAACTGATGAAATGCCTATTGTTTAAAAATAATTCAGTTATATGCCAAAAATGTTATCTATGCATTGACATATGTATAAATAGGACATTAATATAAGCACTACCACTATCATCATCATTAGTAAGGCAATTACCATTTAATTTTGTGTAATCAAATAGTAATAATAGCAAAAATGAAATGATTGGACATTAGAAATTTGATCTGCTTGATTCATTTAATTAAGATCTCAAAGAGGAGGAATCAAAGTTATTTCTTCAGTTAACAGCAGACTTTATTTTGCAGCCTTTGCAACTATCTTTAATTATAATCTATTCTGATATGAACAAATTTGTATATTCTATAAGCCAATAAATATCACATGATCATCATTTCATATGCTTATTATAACTGTTATTAAAACAGGTAAAACTCTCTATACATATTGCCAGAAGGCTTGTGCAAGGCTCTCCACTGAAGAAGGTGATAAGCCAGAAACTAGTCTGGGGATATTGGATGAGTAGGCACTAGATGGGAATTTTATGCACAAACCTTCTGGCATCCATTGATTACTTTAGCTTGCACTGAGTGGCAATATGTATAGAGAGTTTTGCCTGTTTTTATATTCTTTAAGAGTATTATGATTTATAAGTAATTCCAAAAATGTTTCTAATTGCTATAATTATTAATATAACAATAATCATGTTGCAAAAGCACATCTTTTTTTTTCAAGTGTCAGCATCGGCCGGGACATGAAGCCGCAACCTGGGTAACTGCTTGTAAGGCAGTCGTGCTGACCTCTCGACCAACAATGCAAGACATTGGGTACATCTTTTAAAATGTTATGTATATTTCAATTAAATTGAAATATTTTCTTGGCAAGCATTCTTTTCCATACTAGTACTTAAAAAAAAATCAAGCAAATTATTACTTGATTTTATCATTTTACCTCATTCTTAGATACACCCCAAGAACATCAACTTCTTTAGCTGTCAATTAATTTTTATTATTGATATATGTCCATACAACGTTTGAGAAAAATAACATAATTCTTAGTTGCTAATGAAGTCATGCAACATTCAAGAAATGAGAGTGACAGGTTGAGCTTTAGTCAAAGAACTTTTTGCTTTTGAGTTTGCTATTCTACAAACTAAATCACATAGGGCAATGGAGAGTTTGACATTTTACAATTGCTTCAACTGACTTAGGGAAAAGTTTACTTAATTTTTTTTTAAACATTTTTAATCATCTTGGGGATTAAATCCATTCATTTCTTTTTCTAAATTTCATTATTCCCAACGTACTTAATATGAGTTCTTTTGTACTATTTGTGATATTTTTCTATCTTGAATACAAGTTCCATGATACATCCATGCAAATTGATTCTCTATTCAGATATAGATGAAGTAACTAGGCAACAGAGTACTATGAGTAAGCGATAACATTTTCTCATCATTAGTAATAGTTGGCCACTTCATTCCTCTTTTTGCATAATGCTTTTTGTATCTCCACTTTAGAATTGTGCCATAAACTCGAATGAATATATTATTAAGATGCACAGAAGAAATACATTAATTGAAAGCTTTTCTTTTATACATATTCTTACAATTTTTTTTCATGTATCAAAGCATCGGTCGGGAAGTGAACCCGCGAACCCGGAGCAACTGCTTGTAAGGCTGCTGTGCTGACCACTCGGCCACGAACTCTTGACCTATTCTCACAGTTTTTATCTAAATTATTATGTTTTATATTATTTATTAACTAATTTTGTACTATTGATTAAAAGATTTTTCCTTATAGCATGCACACACTCTCAAATTCACATACATATGTAAATTTCACGAACATTATGACTATATTATATGAATTTATTTTCTTTTCTTTTTTTTTTTTTTTTAAAAAAAAAGAAATTTAGAACTGATAATTATTATCATCTAAAAATTCTGTTTTTTGTCACAAAGTCAGCTTTATACTTTCCATCTTATTCATTGAAGTGAGGACAAGTTAGTTACATTAAGAATGAATTATCATGAGTTCTCCGAGATTCTGTCTAAATTTAACGAAACATTTATAAAAATAAATCAATTATAGAATGACTTTGGTAATAATTGTTTGATTTCTCAAACAAATAAATACAACTGGTAATGGAGCAATATTTTATACCACGACGGAAAGTAAAAAAAAACAACCAACAAATAAATAAAATGGGGAAAAAAAAGTTGCAAAAGCTATCAATAAAATTTAATTGGGACTCTCAAATTTCTTTTTAAAATAATAAAAAAATTAAATTAATAAATAAAAACAACTCAACATATAAAAACATTACTGTGACTTTTATAGTTTACATTAAATACAATTTTTAAATTATGGCTGATTTTTGAATTTAATCTTCTTCACTTTTTTTTTTTGCTCAATTCTTCTATACTGAGAAAGCAGTGATAAAAACATATCTAACAGTTGCATCTTAGTTGTGATCTTTACCAGAACTTGTACAATCTATAATAAGCTGCTTCAGGACAGATTTAATTCACCAAATATGGCACATATTTTAAACTTTATTTAGGGTTAATCATATCTGTATGGAAATGGAAGAGATCCAAAAAAAAAAAAGTGTTATTAAAAATGACCTGATTCACCATTCGGACTAGGTCATTATATTTAGAATATCATTCATTCATTAAAGTGATATATAATATCAATAAATAATATTAATGCTAGTAAAACATTACAATTAATAATAGCAGTAGAGAAATTTTAGTTTTTGTTTTTAAATACAGGTAAAGAGAATGTGCATACTAATACGAACTCTTTATGATCTGAATGTATAACAGTAATTATAGTTAAAAAATTACCAAGATTCAACATTGATATAGATACTTATTAGTAAAACTCATCTTCTAAAGAGAACAACTTTAATTAAACACATATAACCCTTATATGTTGATTTGGAAAGACAGATCATTGACTGAAACAGAATGTGATGATTTGGATTTGTCATGAACTCTAATTTAGTATCTTCTATTTTTTGTATCATTGAACAGTATTGAAATATCTTTTATGCAATGATATCTAAGTCCATTTTATCACTGCTTATGCTTTAAACTTAAATTCAAAAAGTAGAACAAAAAAAGCTTTTATTTCTTGCAAGATGATACTATTACATCAAAATCATCATCATCAAAAAAAAAACAACAACAAATTTTTATTCTTAGAGATTGCTGTAAATTCAAATGATCTACTACTAAACAGAGCAAAACTCTCCATACAGTATTGCCACCTGTGCTAAACAGAGTAATCAATGGATGCCAGAAGGCTTGTGCATAAAATCCCTATCTAATGCCTACTCATCCAATATCCCCAGACTAGTTTCTGGCTTGTGGCCTTCGTCAGTGAGGAGCTTTGGATCTGAGAGCACTGCATCTAGATCTTAGGATCTAATGCAACCCTCTAGCAACCACCTTTTATCTCTACTTAACTACAAAACTATGAGAATGAAATTGAAAACATAAAAAATATTTTCAATCTAAGCTCAATAGCTTATACTCACTGACGAAGGCCACAAGCCAGAAACTAGTCTGGGGATATTGGATGAGTAGGCATTAGATAGGGATTTTATGCACAAGCCTTCTGGCATCCATTGATTACTCTGTTTAGCACAGGTGGCAATACTGTATGGAGAGTTTTGCTCTGTTTATCAACAATTATTGTGCTAGTATAGGAAATGTGATCATGTGATGCTTAATGATCTACTACTATTGAATTTTTATGCAACCCATGGCTTGACCATTATAGTGACATTTTGTTAAGCAGAAAATTATTATAATTAAATGCATTCACAGTAAAAAAAAAGCAAGAAATGAAAATAAAAAGTTCATGTTACCAAAACACTTACAAATGTAGATTGTTGGATAGGCAAAGGTTTAAGATATTTCAAGATGAAAACATTTACATTAATAATAGATCATATTTTTTTATAAAACTGATGTTTCTTTAAGAATATATACTTTTTGTGTGAAATTTCAACATATATTAAACATGAAAAGAAAGATTTTGAATTTTCAAATTTGTCATGTTGCTGAGCATGAAATTTTCTTAAGGAGTAGGTTGTGGGTGTGATAATTCAATTATTATTTATATTATTATTAGTGATTTGATTAAAAGGAAATGTGATATTTTCCTCTTGATAGAATAAAAAATTAAATATAGAGAACCAATAGAAACGTAAAAACAAAAGATTAACAATTGAGAAAAAGACAGAAATGATTTATGAATTAAAATAGCAAAAAAATATAGACAACTGATTGTGGCTATTATGGATCTTTCATAATTCTATAAAATCTATGGATGGTCTTCTTTTATATGATGATAATATTTTGAATACTGGAAGGAGTATTTGACCATTTTTATGAATAATTCTATAAGAACTGAAGTCAGGATTTTTAAAAATATATTCAACTTAGCTAGATTTAAGCAATGATTTTGCATTAAAAGAGATAGAAGAAAATCAGTAATTATCATAGAATGTTAATGTTATCCATTGTAACTAAGTTACTTTAAAGATTTTGTGAAATAAATTGCTTTCAGTCATAGATCAATGATTACTATAGACTTAATGAAGTTTTTAAACACCAAAAAGCATTGTAGATATAATTTATGTTGCCAGAAAAATACAAAAAAACTATCAAGAATAAGTGTATGATTTGTATATTGCTTTTATGAATTTGGTTTGATTAATCAAAAAAATTTGTGGAGTGTTTGAAATTAGCTGATTGTTTATAACAGTTTAGTTGTTTTATATGGGTACATGAAAATAGAGGAAACAATATTACTGCAGTAGAGAAAAATGAAGTATTTGAAGTAACAGCTAATGTTAATTTGTACTAGCTCCAAATAAACTTTTGACAATAATCATTGGGCAGTATATATATGGCTTATAAAGCAGCTATCAAAATGAATTGATTAAAATTAAAACAAGTATTTCTTTGTCTTCTTGACTGCTAAAGTTTCAATATTTTGATAGTTATGATATTCTCAGCTATTGAAAAGATGATTTACAAAATTTTCTTAATGTTTAAATACAATCTCTAAATATTTATTTAACGCATATTGATTACTTAAGTAATATTTATTAAGGAAATAAACCTCAAGAGTGTCACTTGAAAATGCAAAGGTAGAGACCTCTACAGGTCTTAATCACAACCTTATACTTTGGAAGAAAAGAGGGGAACCCAAAAGGGTTAAGACCTGTAGAGGTCCCTAACTTTGCATTTTCAAGTGCACACTCTTGAGGTTTATTGCCTAAGTAAATATTAATTATGTAATCAATGTGCATTAAATAAATTTATAATTACAACTTTAAATTATCATAATAGATTTGTAACTATAAGATCGTTCCATTGACTCATTATAAATCAAAAGATTTTGTGAGTACCAATTGGTAATAGGAATTGTGGACTTAATCAGTAAAGTATTGAATAGCTTCACGCTCTCAGATCTAACAGCTTCAGCTTCACCTATTTATATAGAAAGTATGTTGGAGTAAGGAGGGGTTCCCCTTTTAGGTTGCCCTCTTTTCTTCCAAAGTGTAAGCTTGTAGTTAAGACCTATAGAGGTCCCTATCTTTGCATTTTCAAGTGCACACTCTTGAGGTTTATTGCCTTAGTAAATATTACTTATGTAATCTCTAAAGACTCATATTTAGTAATTAATGTTCAAACAACATCTTATGTTTATCATGAATTAGTGATGAAAATCTTAAACAATTTTTAGTTGAGATAGTTATTATTTAAGAGAGTAAACCAATTAAATATTTTGGTAACATTTAAAAAAAAATCAGATTTAGATGTTCCATATGCAACTGCAATTAAAGAATAAGGTATTTCTTTGTGATGATATAATTACTACTGAAATTAAATTATTTGTCTATAGAGTTGTTAGCATTATTTATTACATAAAAGTAATATTTGTATCTCTATTAATGTAAAAATATGGATATAATTTTTTTTTATTTATAAAAATTCTATAAGATTCTAAATATATAACGTTGAGATCTTAACATCAACTGATGCATTCTTTAGCTTTTTGTGAAACTGTTGTAACTATTGTCATAGTGATGCCAAAGTTATATTGTGAGTATATTTTGTAAAATAACATATGTGCTTACTTATGCACATATATACATACAAAATGGAAATAAATAAATGAGGAATAAAATATTCATGCACAGAAAATGATTATATGAATAAAGATTTTATTTATTTGTTAAATATGTACTGATATATTCATTTAACTAATTTTTGTAAAGAAGACAATCCCAAAAATGTATATAGAAAGAAAAAATGTTTCACATGTAAATGAAGTCAATAATATGCAAAGGAGATAAGTGGCCATCTCTCTTTCTCTTGTTTAAATAAGTAGAAGAAAAAAATAATTAACTATAAAGTTAAAAATTATACAAGTGTCAATTTTTGTTAAAGTACTTTGATTTATTAAAAGTTATGAAAACATTATATTTAGTTATTCTTTTAATATGGAGCACTAGCCTGAAGCAAGTAACACATCAGCTGTTATCCTTAGTCCATTATCTAGTGTTTTCCCTGTCAACTATTAGAAGCTACTAAAGAGAGGAAAAACAGAATTTTGCAGATGACTTGCCAAGGAAATTTATTGTTTCAAGCAAAATAAAATCCTAATACTATGTGTAACTATATTCAATGTTTATGTGATAACAATTAAAAAAGGAAAGACATTCAAATGAAGAAGAAAGACTTGCAAGTCAAAATGGGAAGATAGTTCAAAAGAGAGAAACTTTAATGTTTTAAATTGTTTTTGAATATTCAAGATGAATAAAATAAAAAGTCATATTGAACTATAAAAGAATATAGAATAAAAACTGAAATTTGAGAATGAGAATAATAAAATCTTTAAATTTTGAATTATTCACAGAGCAAACTATGTTGTAATTCACTGAGAATAATATGAATGAAACTAATTAAATGAAATTTGCATTGAAATAAATAATAATTTCTTTTTCATATACATATGTGAGAAATTATAATGAACAGTTAGAAATATAAAAGATTTGAACTTTTGTTCTGATATCCATCTTGAGAAGTAATCAAGAGAAAATTTACAAATAGTATTCTATTTATGTATTTATTTTTATTAATAAATTATTTTATTATTTATTAATTTGTCTGATTATTATTTTTATGCATATACTAAAGCAAATATTGGATATAATGCTTTTCTATTTTCTAAAAATACATGAGTTAATAATATCTAATTAGTAAATAGTCATAATATCTTTTGTTTTATAAAACACATGCTAATAATTATTTAGCATTAATGGCACACATATGACTGACAGAAAGAACCCCCCATATCTCTGAAAACATGCTCCCTAATATGTGGACTTTGAAATGTGCAGTTGTAGAAGCAAATTGTTGTTAATACCTGTATCATGGTGACTTTTATATATAAGACCCCAAATATTACTCTTGAATTTTACTGCTATATAGTTGTTGATTATCTATTTAACAGATTATTCTAAAATTATCATTTTCTTCTCATTTTTGATTATCTACATCACCAGTTGGCTGCTCTGCACATAGTTACCACCACACTATAGAAGATGAGTATACAAATACTGTAGAGGTAATTTTCATAAACATTCATAAAATTATTTATTATTAAACAATACAGATTCTAAAAACTGATATAATAATAATAATAATAGAGATGGATTAGACATGTGAAAAACAGGAACAGACTTTATTAAAAGTATTTTATATTCAACTTGAGTATGGTTTTCATATGAGAGAAAATCCTGTTTAAATTGTAAAGATCATGTCAAAGACATTCTAAGAAATGCAAAATTGATTATTTTCATTGAAAATAATATGGCTGAAGGTAAAATACAATGGAAAACTAAATATTGAAGTATATATAAAAAAGAAAGATTTGTTGCAGAAAAAGAGAATACTGCAATATACATCAAAATACTTGCATATAATATATGTGGACATATATTTTATTCATGGACTGATTTACTTAGTTATTTCAAAACTCATCTTTAACATTTTTTTGTCATTTTATCTTTAATCTTTTTTTCTGAAGTTTTAACTCATTTATAAATGGGATAAAAATGATAGTTATTTTTGAATATTTGCATGGAATGTTTTTTTCAAATGATTACAAATTAATTGCAAATTTTGGAAAATTGATATATACTAATAAGATAAATTTTATAGTGTATGCTAGTGCTAAATCTTTAAAAGCAAGCTTCAAATAATATGTATTCAAATTGTTTTAAAAAAATTATTGAAATATATAAAGAAAAAATAAGTACACTTGTAGTATATAAATTTCATCTTTATCTTCCTTATTATTTGTAAATAATGATAATAAAAAAAATAATGATTATTCAATGCTTCATTTTTTTCTTTACAACTTTACATGGCAAACTCATTCAAATAATTAAGACACATTTATTCATTGTATTTATGTATCGATTTATCAGAAGTAGAGAAAAAAAAATAAAAATATATCTGTTTAATGATTATTATTGCAAATTTAAAACTTAAGCAGCTTTAGACAGCCACCCTAAATAAAATATTAATTTTTATTTATCATTTTATACTAAAAATTAAATAAGTTAAATATTATTTATTAAGATGTGCTATATTATTTACCTGAAGAATAAATTAGAGAAAAAATAGAGAGAAAACTACTTCCTGAAATAAATTGTTCATGGAAATAAATAAATAAATTAAATAGTAAAATTTGTTATACCTTAACAAAGGTTTTAATCTTAAATTCATAATTTAACATTATTTATTCATATATAAGAATAAAATTAAGAATGACATTTAGTTTACTGCACTAAAATGGATAAGAAAAAAAATAGTAAAATTAAAGTATATAGTCTATTGTAAGTTTCAAAATGTATCTGCCAGATGGCATTGCAGAGCAAAAGCAATGAAAAAATTAATTCATAAGAAATTAAACGTCTTTATTTATTTTTTAAAAAATTCCATAATAATGCAAATGATGATAAATAAGGCAAAAATAATTTATTCTATTATAACAATAAAGTATATTTTTAAAATCAAGAATTGATTTTTTTTTTAAAAAAAAAAAAAGATTTTATCATTATTTATTATTGAGATAACTGGGGGGATGCCTTCTTTCTCAAATATCAGTAAAACATCAATACCTTTTTTGAAATTATTTTTTTGGGGGAAAAAAGGACTAAATTAATAATAGAAAAACCTATATTAAAAAAAAACAATCATAGGTTTCATATTTTAGTATGTGATCTACAAGGTTAATTTTGAATACTTATTACCAAATTAAAACTGGCAAACTCTCCAGACAATAGTGCCACCCAGTGCAAGCCAGAGTAATCAATGGATGCCAGAAGGCTTGTGCATAAAATCCCTATCTAGTGCCTACTCATCCAATATCCCTAGACTAGTTTCTGGCTTGTGGCCTTCATCAGTAGGCACTAGAGAGGGATTTTATGCAAAAGCTTCTGGCATCCATTGATTACTTTGGCTTGCAATGAGTGGCTCTACTATATGGAGAGTTTTGCATGTTTTAATAACAGTTATGAGCAAGCATAAAAAATGGTGATCATGTGATACTTACTACCAGCATTTAACTTATTATGAATCACATTTTTAAATTATCATTTTGTTTTATGAATTACAAACATGCAATTAATTTCTTATGAATTTCTTCTTTTTATTTAATTGCGAAAATAATAAATTTATTGCCATAATGCACTTATTTTTAGGTCAAAAAATTTTTTGAAACAAAATAAAAAAACATATCAGAACATTTTCAATCATATTGGAAAATTTTGAAGAAACAACGAAGAAAGATCTACTCATTGCATTCTTGAATGATAGGAAAAATATTTTCTGTACATAAAATTATTAGTAATTTGAAATTACATTTCAGACATTTATTACAATCATTTTAACTTGTTACAAGCAACTTTATTTTTGTTTTGTAGTTTTTTTTATTTATATAGATAACTTTTTTCACTGCTAATAGATTTATTGCTACTAATTTTTTATATACTACTTATTACATCATTTTACTTGCTAAAAAGTAGATTAATAAATTCTATAAAAAATATGTATATTTAATTTCTTATGGATTATTTTCTTCATTGCTTTTTTTTAAAAAAATTCAGGTTGGTCACATATTATAAAAGTATCAAAATATTTTACATGCATAAATGGAATGCATAAAAGTTTTTCATGCAAGTTGATATTACCATGGCTTGAATAATACTGAGAATCAATATATTATGCTATACAAAGTTTTATCTTGATAATTTATAATTCAATCTTCAGATAGTTATTAAATCACAAAATGTATATGAAAAGTTTCTTATGAAATATATATATATATATTTTAGATTTTATGCACTTCAATATTAAATCTTCTTACTCAAAAACTAATTCACAACTATCATTGAATTATGATTAAGTTAAAAACTAAAACAAACGGGAAAGTAGTTGTTTACTTTTAATATTGACTTTTACGTTGATTTTTATAATCTTGTGTTTAAGAAAGTTATAAAAGATTTTGTTGCTTTATTAAGGATTAACATTGATAACATTAAAAGTCATCTATTACTATAAAAACTAAAAAAGCCGTGTTACATATGTTTTAAATAGAGTATGCAATATATAGATGGCATAAATATAAATGAAAAAGTGAATTTAAAATAAGACAGATGAAAAAATATCCAATATCAAAATAAATGTAAAATAAAGTGGCTAAAAAGTAATAGTAATAATTTAAGTTCTAGTGAAGTTTAAATATTTACATTAAATAAACTATTGAATGAATAGAAATAATTATGTTTGTCACTAAAGCTCTTATAATGTGTGCCAATAGATTACATGATTTTCAATATGCTATTGATTGCATATTTTTATGACTGTTTTTATTATTATAGTAAAATAAAAGAGTAAGTTGGAAATTATATATATAATAAAAATATAACTGAGTAAAAATTTTCTTCTTAATTTTTTTTATTTAAATTATAAGCGCTAGGAACGTTTAGAGAAAAGCTTTTCTTATCTAAGCGTTCTAAGCGCATATAATTAAATTAAATTACAATTTGTCTAAGAAAAGTTAACAACATATCAATCAATCAATAGTATACTCTGTCCAATAGACAGGTCCAGAGAGTAGTCCCTACATCAGTTCATCCATTATTCCATTAGTTCATCCATTCTTCCATTCCATTCTCTTCCTTGCCCATTTTTTCAATTCCACATACGTCTTCCCATCTTTTATATCATCCAATAATGCCAAACTCTTTCATCCTTTATTTTATTTAAACTCACCATTTCCCCCAAAACATCTTTCATTAAACTATAATCTCTTCTCAATATATGTCCAATCCAATTTCTCTTTCTTTCTCTGCTATTCTCATTTAATCTTCTTTCTTCATTTACTCTCATTTACAACATATATATAATTATTTTTATTTTAATAAATATTATTACCATTTATTGATTTCATTATTATACCAGTGCGTTTTACTTCAGTATTTTTTCAAAATTTGAGAGATAAATTTAATTCTAAAATAGAAAAACCCGCTAGGAAACTATAGTATATATATTATGTTTATGTTCAATATTATCCTTTTGATTATATCACTAATAAATATTACTTATTTGAAATTAAGTTTTGTTTATACATGTAATCACTTTATTGATTTTTAGTTAATTTAAAACTGATTATTTTAAAGATAAAAAATTATTTCATTAAAAATTTATCAAAGTTAATTAAATATATACTACAAATAAAGGAAGAATTTATTAAAGAGTGCATTCCTCTTTTTTTTCTTCTCCTCATCATATTTTATCAGCATATATTTTTTTCTTCACAAATTATGTATATTAATTAATATTTTAATGTTGAAGAAGCTATATATTTTAATTACAAAATATATTGCTTTACAATAACTTTTGAAAAACATTTTATTTATCCTTTATAAATGTTAAAGTAATTAAAGAATAAATTGTGTTTAGTAAGTACTATATTATGGCCAAATATTACCAATGATGAATACATATATCAATGACTAGGTTTATAGCATCATAGTATTTAACTGATGAGTTTGCCTTCAGATAAAGTCAACGAACTTAGGTAAAAATAAAATATTTCAGTAATTCCTCATACAGGAATATTGAAAGAGAAATGCTGTTACTGTCAAACACTCACATCTGCTATATATTATTCCAAGAATCTACAATGGATGGCATAAATTAATGGATAATAGCTCATTTTATTGAGAATACTTTATTTAATATAGTATATTATTTACTGTACAGTCCTATAGATATACAATACTTTGAGACACACATACATCCTTATATATAATACTAATGCCTTTTAACATGTATAATAGAATGCATATACAAATTAAGATTACAAAATAAATAAATTTAAAAAAAGTTACAAAGCAGTTGTACACATTTACCATCCATATATATATATATATTGTAACGTTTTTCGTATTACTAGGCCACTATACGCCTCAAATTTATATTTGAGCATGAGTTGATCAAGCTGTATCAAAAGAAAAAAGAAAGTTGTATTTCTATTCTCAACACAGCTATTTTTCCTGATCAACTTCGGCCTAGAACTATTACCGAGTACAATCGTGAGCAGAACCAGTTTTTAATTTCTACTTGAGGGCGCCAGAGTCGTTAGACCCACTGAGACTGCGTCAAACATATTGTAGCCCATAAGGTAATAATTATACGATCTGAGTTAACATTCTCGTTAAGAAGAAGATATCCCCATTTTTTCTTAATTACGGAAATTAAATCTATCAAAAAAAAATAATTTGTATACCGATCTAAGTTAAATAACTAAAGGTAAAACTTAAATAGAATAGCATTAATTTTATACACGTACAATGAAAGTGAAGTTAATAATAAAGATTTATTCTAACTCGTCAAGCATTCAATATTTATGATTAAGACAAAATTATAATGTTGGAAAAGATTGTGCATATGAATTCAATAATTTGATTCAAATATTGGAGTAATAATTATTTAGTCTTATTTTCCGTAGTAACAGTTTGGTTCATTTCTCAGTTCGCAAATCTTCTGATCCAAGAAAAATTTATGGGATAACATTTCCATTCAATTCACTATTCATAAAGCTTTATGTAAAAAAATTTATGGCCATTTACTTACCGGTAAGTTGACATTAAGTAGGTCATCGATCTTCCCGACGTACAATTCAGTTAGTGGGTAGTCCGCAGTAGTTGTTTTTCTTTTAGTTTTATTTCCGAATCTCCGATCTAATTTAGGTAGCCAGATGATGATCTAGGTGACTTTTTTCCGAGAGAAAGTGTCGGCAAACGATATCGTTCTACTCACTCATGGCGAGCGATTTCAGTTCGTATCTAAGTGGACACATTTTATTAAAAAAATACGAGGCACTTCAAATTGCTCAGCACTATTGGAACAATAAGAGAAAAAAGACCCCTTTTCAAATCTGTCGGCTCCTTTTATACTCCTAGATTCTTTTTAGAAGCTCTGCGCACGTTCTTTTTTTTCTTTGTTCTACTTTATAAACTTCTACATTATTCTCCTTTTCTTATTACAAAGTCTGTTTTTCCGTTAAGAATTTCTGCCATTTTTAATTACTATCAGAAAGTTGTTTCTGATAGCAATCTTTCACCTTTTGAAATTTCCTTTCACTATTTGAATCAATGATTCAATATGCACTTTCCAACATTGAATTTATTTTAGTTAACTTATTTCTAAAAAAAAGAAAAATTAAACTTTCACTGTACGTTTTTTTTTTTTTAAAACATTATGTTACAAAAAAAAATAAAGATCGTGTTCGCTCTCCTTTCTTTTTTTTATAATACCTAATATTAAAAAGTAATTTGTACTGTATATATAAATAAATGGTACAATACCACCGGGGCAGGGGAATGAGAATAAAATATGGGTTTGAACTAATTTTATTCTTAATAAGTCTTTATGGAGTACTTCTAACCCACGTCCTAGTCTTATATGGTTTCAGTGACCTAGCGTTATAGGTACCCCTTTCTCCTTCACCATTCTTTAAAGTGAAAGCATTTGGACCATCCTGTCGGCTGATTTGGTAAGGTCCCTCATACAAATTTTGGAACTTTTTAAAAATATGCTTCCCAGTTTGACTCACAGGGTTCGTTTTTACCCATACTGTATCCCCTGTTTTAAACTTATCAGTCAGGCCTCCTTTCCGCTGGGTTCGGAGCTTGGCACAGTGTTCCAATTTTTTTCTTGCTTCTTCATGATCTCTCCCTTTATCAATGTTTTCTGGACCAGCGGGTAACTTGGATTGGTACAATCTAGGTATTGCTTGTCCGAAGTGAAGTCTTACAGGTGCAAATCCGGTAGATTCATTATGAGACCAATTTATGAAATTTAACACCCTTGGGAGTTGTTTCACCCATCCTCTATGGTTGGATGCAGTATATACCCTGAAGAGGCATCCTAACTCTCTCATCACCCGCTCACAAGGGTTTGATTGCGGATTTCGTATGGATGACAATATGTGTTTTACCTCCATCCTCTCTATCCACTGTTGCCAATCATAAGATGTGAACGGCATACCGTGGTCCGACAAAATAGCTTTTGGTTTGCCTACCCTTTTAAAATATCGTACCTCAAGGGCTCGTATGGCATTCTTGGTATTGGCTTGGGTCACCGGATATGCTGACACCCATTTTGAAAAAAGGTCATATACTACTAGTAGATATTTCATTTTCCCGAAAGCTGGCAATGGTCCATAGAAATCAATAGCCACCAGGTCATTGGGTTCTTTAGGGATGATAGAATTCAATGGACCTTGATACGACTTGTTTGCTGGTTTTGTCTTCTGACACATTTCACATGAGCTTACTATCCTGGTGACCTGTGCTCTCATATTCGGCCAGTGGAACCATGTCCTCAATAAGGCTTCCACTTTATTTACACCATAGTGCCCATACAAATGATGTGTGTAGTCAATAAGTCCTTCCTGTAAACTTTCTGGTATGATCATTTTCCATTGATCCCTTCGAGGGTCGGTGATATACCATAGTATCCCTTCTTTCAGGCGGTATCTCTCATCAGTGTTAGCATCTGCTGTCTCTCCCGCTTCATCTTTGTCTTCTAGTTGATCAATAATTTTCTTGTAGGTCGGGCTTTGCCATTGTACCTTTCCTAAGTGTCTCAATCCTTCTTCTACTACAGCGTCTGTTTCTAATTCTACACTTGCCAAACAGATATCTTCCATCTGCAAATGGTCCTGGGTATCAGGAACAATATTCCGGCTCAATGTGTCGGCTACCACATTTTCAGTGCCCTTACAATACTGGATGGAATAATTGAACTCCTGGAGAAAAAGGCTCCATCGGATTAGCCTACTATTTGTTAAATAACTGTGATTTAAGAACTCTAGGCTCTTATGATCTGTCCTAACAATCGTTTCCGATCCTATCAAGAATTGGCGGAACTTCTGAAATGCCCACACCACAGCCAAGGCCTCTTTCTCTGTTACACAGTAATTAATCTCTGCACCTCTCAGTGGTCTGCTGACAAAATAAATTACACCCCAGGTACCATCCTCTTGAGCTTGCATAAGAGCAGCACCTAACCCATACCCACTACTATCTACCTGAACAATAAACGGTTTCCTTAAGTCAGGGTAAACCAACATCACTTGACTAAGGAATTTCTCTTTAATAACCCTAAAATTGGTCTCATGCTCTTCCGTCCATTTCCATGACGTTCCCTTATGTAATAATTGCAGCAGAGGCTCCATGTCTGAAGCAAAGTTTTTGTAAAATTTATTGTAGAAATTACACATCCCCAAAAACGATCTCACCTGTTTTGGTGTTCGAGGGGCTGGGAAATCTCGTATTGCCTGGATTTTGTCCGGGTGGGGTCTAATTCCATTGGCATTAATTAAGTGCCCTAAGAAATTCACTTCTTCCACTGCTAAACAGCTTTTTTGCAAATTAATGCGAATATCCTTCATATTGCACTCTTGTAGAAACAACTTGAGGTGTTGTAAGTGTTCCTGGGCGTTATTGGATGCAATAATCACATCATCCATGTAAACAGTGATTAACTTTTTGATTTCCGGGCACAGCACACGATCGAGACATTTTAGCAGGCCTGCTCCACTATTCTTGAGACCAAAAGGCATTCTGTTAAATTGGTACGATATACCATTATATCGAAATGCTGTGTACTTCCGGTCAGCAGGGTGTAACCTGATCTGCCAATAGCTGGCAGTCAGATCTAACGTGGAAAATATCTTTTTTCCCTGGAATTTATTTACCAACTCATTAATTGGAGGTGGAACATTTTGATCTGGCCATGTAATCTTGTTCAATTGCCTGGCATCCAAACACAGTCGTATGGTTCCATCTTTTTTTTTTACAACCACCAATGGGTTATTATATGCTGACGAACCCTTAGTGATAATATCCCACTCCTCCATTTTAGCTAATTCTCTCTCTACCTCAGCTCTATAGTGGTGTGGCACTGGGTATGATCTTGCCTGGTATGGTGTACTGTCAGCGATCTTGATCCTGTGCTCATACCCTTTAATAACCCCGGGTTTATCTGAAAAATTCGATTTATATTCATTTAAGACTTCTTTTAGGTCCTCTTTCCATCCTTCCTTCACTCCCTTTATTACTTCATCAATCCGTGCCTCTATTGAAGGCTGTTCTATCTCAACCTCCATATTACATACGTTTTGCTGGTTCATTCTCATCCGCGACCCAAACTCCACTTCTTCCCCATCACAGATAATCTTTTCATCTTTATAATTGATCACACACCCAGTTTTGTGCATAAAATCTGACCCCAATATGGCTTCATGTACCAACCCTTTTAGAATTAATAGCGTGTGGGGCATAATTTTATCCCCTATCTTAATTTGCACCCAAACCTGTTTTGAGCCCAATTGTGCCTTTTTGTTATTTGCTAATGTTATTAGCGTGCTTTTCACTGGTAGAGTTGGTATCTCTATGGGTTGGCTCCGCATGCGCTCATACGTTGTTTCTGACATTACCGATATCTGGCTGCCAGAATCCCACAATGTCTCTACTTTGACATCGTTTATTTGCAAAACAACCTTTGGGCATTCTTGAGATGTGTACTTAATCGATTCGCCATCCCACTCACAAATAAGATTATCTATCCTCTTTTCTTCTGTTGTTCTACTGATCACTTTATTTCTTTTCTTTTTCCTTTTTTTTTACTGGTTCTTTTATTTCTTCTTTTAATTCTCTGACCATCTCTGCCATTTCTTTTTTTATTTCTTCTTTGAATTCTGTCATGCATTCGTATAATAGTTTTTTTTTATTAAGGGTTCCATGCCCTCTTTTAATTCTTCCGCACTTTCTGCCATATTTTGTATATTTTTATTACTTCTCAATTTCATATATGGCCGTGTTGCTTATTTTTGCTACAGTAAACAAAATCTTAACGCTATCAATTGTTACGATATAAATACAATATTTTATTTTGTTTTGCTAATAAATTCGTTCACCGACACCCCTCTCTTTTATCACCCTATAATCTCCCGTCCCCTTCTACCTTTATCGTCACTTCTTACCTTTGATCGGTTTTATTTATTATTTAATAATTTATACGCTATTATTTTCTTTCAATATAGCCTTCTTTAAAATCCTACTCTAAAAAAAAACTTTTGTAATCGTACGCAATAACTTTTTAGATTTGCGCACTATTTGTGGTCATATTTATTTTCCGGCTACGGACATTAAATTCTCAATTTTATGCCGTTTTTAAATTTTCTCAGGTCGTGGTTTTTTTTTCTTTTCGTAAGCCTCGAGTTGGGCAAGCCATTGTAACGTTTTTCGTATTACTAGGCCACTATACGCCTCAAATTTATATTTGAGCGTGAGTTGATCAAGCTGTATCAAAAGAAAAAAGAAAGTTGTATTTCTATTCTCAACACAGCTATTTTTCCTGATCAACTTCGGCCTAGAACTATTACCGAGTACAATCGTGAGCAGAACCAGTTTTTAATTTCTACTTGAGGGCGCCAGAGTCGTTAGACCCACTGAGACTGCGTCAAACATATTGTAGCCCGTAAGGTAATAATTATACGATCTGAGTTAACATTCTCGTTAAGAAGAAGATATCCCCATTTTTTCTTAATTACGGAAATTAAATCTATCAAAAAAAAATAATTTGTATACCGATCTAAGTTAAATAACTAAAGGTAAAACTTAAATAGAATAGCATTAATTTTATACACGTACAATGAAAGTGAAGTTAATAATAAAGATTTATTCTAACTCGTCAAGCATTCAATATTTATGATTAAGACAAAATTATAATGTTGGAAAAGATTGTGCATATGAATTCAATAATTTGATTCAAATATTGGAGTAATAATTATTTAGTCTTATTTTCCGTAGTAACAGTTTGGTTCATTTCTCAGTTCGCAAATCTTCTGATCCAAGAAAAATTTATGGGATAACATTTCCATTCAATTCACTATTCATAAAGCTTTATGTAAAAAAATTTATGGCCATTTACTTACCGGTAAGTTGACATTAAGTAGGTCATCGATCTTCCCGACGTACAATTCAGTTAGTGGGTAGTCCGCAGTAGTTGTTTTTCTTTTAGTTTTATTTCCGAATCTCCGATCTAATTTAGGTAGCCAGATGACGATCTAGGTGACTTTTTTCGAGAGAAAGTGTCGGCAAATGATATCGTTCTACTCACTCATGGCGAGCGATTTCAGTTCGTATCTAAGTGGACACATTTTATTAAAAAAATACGAGGCACTTCAAATTGCTCAGCACTATTGGAACAATAAGAGAAAAAAGACCCCTTTTCAAATCTGTCAGCTCCTTTTATACTCCTAGATTCTTTTTAGAAGCTCTGCGCACGTTCTTTTTTTTTCTTTGTTCTACTTTATAAACTTCTACATTATTCTCCTTTTCTTATTACAAAGTCTGTTTTTCCGTTAAGAATTTCTGCCATTTTTAATTACTATCAGAAAGTTGTTTCTGATAGCAATCTTTCACCTTTTGAAATTTCCTTTCACTATTTGAATCAATGATTCAATATGCACTTTCCAACATTGAATTTATTTTAGTTAACTTATTTCTAAAAAAAAAGAAAAATTAAACTTTCACTGTACGTTTTTTTTTTCTTTAAAACATTATGCTACAAAAAAAAATAAAGATCGTATCCGCTCTCCTTTCTTTTTTTTATAATACCTAATATTAAAAAGTAATTTGTACCGTATATATAAATAAATGGTACAATATATATATACTGTGTGTGCTCACTTACATTCACTATAATTTCTTTTTTATTAAAATAGACAGCTTAATGCCAGATTTTGTACACCTAATGATCTTATCCAACTTGTAAATAATCTTGATGTTAATAAATAAACTAATGAAAACACTAAAATAGAGATTGACTTTGCTTTAAATCATGTTTTGTTTCAATCAACAAGTAGAATCACAAAATTCTCCAAATTACACTAAAATAAAATTGCAACATTATAATGATTCCTATTTCAACTTTCCAACAATAACATAAACATTTATGTGCAAAGTATGTTCATAATACATTTTTAAAAATAAAACTAAAATGTGATTACAGTTTTTCAAGAATTTATTCCAGGTCAAAATTTTTATTTAGTTATGGGTGATGATTCATTATAATTTCTATTACAACAACTGTGATTTTTTTGAGGGGGGGGGTATAGTAAGTCTCATTTTTTGTTTTACTGGGAAGACAATTATGTACTATAAATTTTGAACTCAATACCAACATCCCCCCCCCTTTTTTTTTTCTGAGTAATTGTAATACTCACATAAATATTCTGGTCATTTATACAGAAAAGGTAGTCTATATATTTAAAATATGGCTTTTATTAATGTTTAGCATACTGTTGATATATAACATATCATTATCATAACATTTTATTCATGTTTAGAATGCTTTCAATATATATCATAAATCATAGAACTTTCATAATAAAAAAGTGAATATTCTATGGTTATTTATGTTATATAGTGAAAGCATACTAAACATAAATAAAAGCTAAATTTAAAATATATAGACTACCTTTTTTTGCATAAATGTACAGAACATGTGAATATTATAAATCTTGTAATTAATAATTTCTACCTATATGAAGTTTTTTTGGTGATATTTATTAAAGCCTTTTATTTAAAATAATTCTCTGATCAGATAGTAAACTCGAAAGCTAAACGTTCTTGGAATTATTTACAACTGAGAAAAACAGAAGCAAATTTGAGTTTACTTAACCGAATGAAACTGTTAAGATTATCATATTAGTTCTTACATCATTTAAAATTCTGAGCATCTGGCAATATTATAAATAAATAGCACTTATAATTTCTACTGACATTAAACTAATATTTCAAATTAAAATTTTGGAACTTTTTATATTTAAAATAATTTTTTTTAATTAATAGTTTTTACATATACGAATTTGTAAGCAATTTGTTTTGAATGCGCTAAAACGCAGCAATAGAGAAGCTGATAAAAGTAATGAAACAATCACTGAGCGCTTTCAAGAACTTGTTGTTTCTCATAATCATAGCAAAAACAGATAAGAAGTGTTTATACTTCTCTTTAATGAGTCGTAATAAGTGTTGAGTGGGCTGAAACGCAGCAATAGAGAAGCTGATAAAAGTAATGATGCAATGGCTGAGAGCAAAAGTAAAGGATGATTTACATTTGGGGAAAGTTGGAAAGCAGTTTATTTTAATCTAATATTTTTAATATTTTAATCTATTTTAACATTTTAAAAAGTTTTAAAAAATACTCAAAATAATAGCACTATCAAAATATAAACATCTGACAACGAGCAAAGCAAAAAAAAAAAAACAACCCTACAACATAAGAATGGTAACACAACTTAGATAAAACAAATGTTTTTTTATTTAAAAAAATAATTCTATATAAAATCTTTTAAATGTTTTTAATTATGTTATAGTTGGCAAGTAATGGCAAGCAGCAGTTAAAATGATTTAAATACTAATTCTTGATGGCAGAGTGTGAGAACCTTGACGAAAATACATAAATGCGTTAGACAGTTTACGGGAAAGAATCAATAGCAAAAACTGAACATTTTATTCCTAAATCTGACTTGAAAATATCAGCGGGAGATTAGAAGCCATAAAAATATTTAATATGATTTTATCTACAGATATTACATAATGCTAATAATAGCACCGATTTTAAATTGTAAATTTTGTTCACTTAAATAATAATCATTATTCTTTTTTTAGTACTAACAGAATGTAATGAAAAGTATTATTATTTTTAATTAAAGGGGATTTGAACACATACTATATTTCAATATACTTGTATTTAAATATATATTTTTTAATAAACTATTTTTTTTCATGACTTTATTTTAATCATAAAAAGCATGATTATAATGACATACTTACATTTAAACACTCACCCAAACGTTGATAATTGCTAATTAATAACAATAACAACAGCAACAATAAAAAAAAGTGTTGAATAAATATTAGAAACATTAACAATCGTTAAATTATTAATATATAAAAAAGAATACCCGCGATAAAATATTTATTTACACTTTGTTAATTATTAACTGTAAAAAAAAAAAAGGGGGGAAAATAAGATCTTAAATTTTGTATTTTTTTTCCATGTGTCATAGCATCAACAGGGAAGCGAACCCGCTAACCCGGGACAACTGCTTGTAAAGCAGCTATCACTGACCTCTCGATTTTTTAAAATTAAAATTGCATAATAAAGTGTCAGATTTGCTTTTTATACCAAACAAAGCATCATAGGACGTTTTATGCCTATTCGATCATCAGTCTATTTCTTTTTCTCCTGAGACATCTACTGTAAGTTTTAATAATATGGACACTGAATAATGGCAGTGATAAACTCAGATTGGAAACTAGATGAATGTATCCAGAGACTAGTCTGGGGATTTAAATATAACTAAGCTTGTAATAAATTGTTTGAAATAGTGTAAATGCAGTCAATAATGATTTTTAATGCAGATTTAATCTACTATACTTGCTATAACATTTACTTATATACTTGCAATGATTAAAGTTTGAATCAATAATTTATCTCTCATGATCTAACAATGCTTTTTCTGTGGATTATGATCATTTGCCTAGATAAAATATATAATGATTAAAGGAGGTTGCCTTGACAACAGATTGAAATTGTGGATTGTTAATGATATTATTTAAGCGTTGACTGCTTTCATGTAGATATATTTATAATTTTCCATTTCGCAACATAAACTAATAACATAAATAAAGGCAACTGAAAAAGATAATCATTAAAGTATTTCTGTGGAAATAAGTGGGGTCTCATATTCATGTGTGTAGCATTACTTGGTAATATTTATATATTATTCTTCACTTCTTTATTGAAAATTAATATAATTTTTTAAATTTTCTTGAACATTTGGCTCAGTAGTAGAAATATGTGCAAATGATCAAATGTTTTTAATTTGATTCCTGAAAGAAAATATAACTGGGAATAAAAACATATTTTTTAGGCATTTAAAATATAATTTTAGTATAAAATAAACTTAGTTCAGCTCATAATAGACTATATCAAGTCATAAGGATCTTACAGCTGTAATATAACCACTTAATTAAAGGCAAAATAAAAATATAATATAGTTAATAACATAATTAGAAAGACTAGACTGGTATACATTTTTTTATATTACTATAATAATTTGGGCATCAATACCCATAAAACAGATTACACTTCTGACAACAAAAAAATCTTTAAAAAAATTTTTTTTAATAGTATTGAAATGGTTCTCAATTTGCACTACACAATACAACTATATATAAATAGGTAAGAATATTATATTCAAAATTATTCATTTAAAATTGTTACAGTTTATAACAGAAATAATCATAAAGTTATCTGTATATTATGTCTAATGACCATTTATATTTATTGTTTTATATTAAAATAATAAATATAATTTTATATTAAATAAGAACATTTATTTTTCTTAATTTGCATTTATGTGCACTTAACTAGATTAACAATAAAACATAAATTTAAATGTTACTCTAATGAATCCTAAATGTATAAATAACTTTTTGTCATTTAAATTGCAGCTCTAAAGTTTAGATATTAAACTGTTATTAGAAGGGTGATCATTTTCAATAATGAAATATTATTGCTTGCTCATAACACATTATTCCTTAATTATCTTTAAGCAATAAAATCTAATATAAATCCATACAATGATCTAACAATTTGTTGTACTATATTAACTAATATATATTTTTAATATCTCCTTCATTATTAGAAATTATTTTTTTGACTCTATACTTAAAGTTGTGTTCAGAAATAAATTAAAAACATACAAACCTGGTAAATTTAACATATCTTCAATTGTGATCAGTATTAGAATATTAATCAGTGCTTTCTCTCTTTTATACTCAAGTTCATCTGTACATAATTCTCTCTCATGATTTCCCTCTTTATAAGATTAATGTAGTAATTAAATTATCTTCTGTTTTTATGCATTTTCAGTATAAATATTTTTATTTACTACTTGGTTAATTTGTTTTGTTATTTAGTGTTAGTATTGAAACAGAAACTCTGTTCCACATGTGTATGTATTCTAAGAGCTATTTTATCCTCCTACCTAAAAAAAAGGCAGATGTATATGAAAGAAGTTGATCTTATATTTTTTTAAAAAAAAAGATAAAGCAAAAAGTTTATAAATTTAAAAGAAAATCATTATTTTCTATAACTGAGGAAAAAAAGATAAACCTTCATTATTGATTTTATAATTTTAGAGCTGGCATTTATTAAAAATAGTACATTTTAATTTTTGAAATGATGTTGTTGTACTAAATATAATATTCGCTTGAGGCAAAGTTATCAAATTGAAAAACATGGCTTAATCCTCATGATTCCTTATCTATCCTGCGCAAAAGTAATGGCCCAATCCTTAAGAAGAGAAAAGCACTTGGGCTTAAATGAAAACTGTGTAACAAATCAGATATATAGTAAAAATGCAGTTGAATCAATCCAGAGATCAGGGTATAAATAGTTAAGTTTGAAGTTCAGAGCAGATTTTTTTTAAAAGATTTTAAGAGCAGTTAAAAAGTAAGAAAAGTGAAAGAGTTAAAAAGTTAAATTTTTTTTTATCTAAGTGTTGCTTAACTGTTTAGTTGACCAGTGATTTTAGTAACCTGGGAATATAATATTTACAACCACATTGCTAATGATGAAAAAAAAGTATTAATAAGGAAATCATAAAAATGGAAGGCTAATCATAATAGTTTCCTCTCTTTGTCCATAGCTATGAACCTCCAAGATTTGCCTGAGTGAACATCATAGAAAGTAAATAATGCCCTTCAACTCAAATAAACCAACCTTTTGAAATGTAGTAAGAATCTGAAGTGAAAAAACAAACTGGATAAAATGAAGGTAACAATTTCATGAAATATTCAATACTTATATGTGTTTATAAAATAAATGCCTTTCTTAAATTAAATTATGAATAATTATAGCTATGTGATAATACATTTTATTAGTGATAAATTATAAATACGTAAATGTCTTAAATATCTATAATCAAAGGCATTTTTAATAAGGTAAATCATAAATGATTATTTTTTTATATGCAGATACATCTGAATTAAAATAAAATAAAAAATGAATACTTATAACTATTTATATTACTGATATACAAATAAGTATACCTGGAAGACTTAGAAATGCTGAGCTATTACATATAACTATAACTAACTAAATTATAATAATGTGTTTATAACCCAGATACAATTGGAAAATATACAAAATGATTGTATTTATACAAAATGAATGTATTTAGTAAATTAATACTATATTATGAATAAATTCAAACATTTAAATATGAATTAGTACTTCAGTAAAAGTTAATGGTTATATGCATTGAAAGTTTAAGAAAATCTTTTTTTTTTAAATTTTTATTTATTATTTGAAAACTCTGAGAAAAGGAATATAAACACGGAATTAAAACATGTTATATATATGAGTTGAGTAGTAAGAATACCAAAACAAAGTGTCATGGATAAATATACAATGATATACCTAGAGTTATTGATGCGTATAGGTTATATATATGTCTTATGAAATTGGAAATACCAAATAAATGCATTTGCAAGATGAATTGATATCTGGACAGATGGAAATACATACACTTATATTTTACCTGAATAACCAATGGAAATACATACACTTATATTTTACCTGAATAACCAATGGATATAAATGTGCTTATATCATGGATTCAAACCTGGTTTGGATAACTATGAATAGAAATATACTTATTATGCTTTGACTCACCTAAAATTAACTGGAATAATAGAAATGCTCTTGTCTGTTAAGAATATCTTCATACATGAGTTAATTTAAGCCACATTACATGTGACAACTACCTAAAAGACTACTGATAAGAATTAAGTGAAACTCTGAATTAAATAAAATGCTATCAGTTATCTTCATTATTATCTCTGTTGTCTTCATATACTGCACTCTTCTCTGTGAATTAACTAAATAACAAAAGATGTAAATTGTTAAAGAACTTGCATTCTTTAATTCATAGTGTACTATTATTGGATGTATGAATAAAAACTTTTCATAATTGAACTGAAAATGAATCTTCACATGGATATGAATTAACTTTATTGGAAGGACTTGCAAATGAATTATTGATAAATAAAGTGCTTTTAAATTTCTCATAATTGAACTGAAAATGAATCTTCACATGGATATGAATGAACTTTATTTGAGGGACTTGCAAATGAATTATTGATAAATAAAGTGCTTCTAAACTTCTCATAATTGAACTGAAAATGAATCTTCACATGGATATGAAGAAACTTTATTAGGACTTGCAAATGAATTGTTGTTAAATAAAATTGTTGTTACTTAAAATTAATTTTAGTTATCCAGTTGATCATGTTGCATCACTTGTTATTCATTGCACTTTTCCATGAGAATCTCATGCTTCCTGAGCTATGACTGGCATAACTAGACCTAGATAAGTCAGGTTGTAGTGAGATGGAATTCTAGTGGTGCCATTTGGAAAACCAAACTGAAATTTCTATATGCTTCCAGTCTCTATGGTACTACATCCTCTGATGAGCAGGAAATATTGTTATGGAGGGGTGACATCTGTATTGGGGAAAGCCAATTGATGGTTCTTTCCTACAATATGCTCAGCAGGAAATTGTTACAACTGAGGTAATAAAGGGCTTGTATGGGGTCCGGTTACAATATATATAGTCAAACAGTACAAATTATAGCGAGTTTTGCAGTTATTTCTTGTAGTATTTGAAATGCAATGCAATTTCAAATGATTTATTTATAGCTATACTTTTTTAAGAACATCTTTTTGCTTTTCTATTCCCTCTTTATTCTTATTCAAAATTAAAATTCTGAAGTTATTAATTTAATGAAAATCTTCCTTTTAATGATGAATGGATTCTTAATTAGAATTGAAAATAAAAGAGAAAAATTGTAAGGTAGTACCTAAGAATTCTGCCTACATCAATAAAATCATCTGATAGTAAAATTTTGATTAATTTTAGATGAGTATAGTTAATAGTAAATAGATTTTGTTTGTTTTACTTAATTTACTAGCTTAGTTTTATTTCATTATACAATAAATGTGACATTACATCAATGCATATTTGTATAGTTTTAAAAATAAAACAAAAATTAAAGTAATTATGATTAAAATGATTAAAACAAACTGCAAAGACTAATAAATAAAATTATATTTGTTAGGAATTTTTAAAAATGATTTTAACTTGAAAAAAATGTAATATTAGCAAAAGAAAATATTTATGTAACAATTTGTGTAGAGATACAGTAGATAAATGAATTAATTAAAAAGTTTGAATAACATAAAAACAACTATGAAAAAAATATTTATAGAAAGAAAATATATTCACTGAAACAATACATGAAAAGCAAAAAAAAAAACCAAACCAATCAATTCCATTGCAATTAATAATGCAAAGAATTAAAAGAATTCATAAAATTGCAAAGTTAATGAGAATTCTTCAGGATAATCACAGTCACTTACATATAATATATAATTGGACAGCTAATCTAAGCTAACCTACATTTGAAAAGTATCACTATATCAAAAAAGGTTATTTAAAAAATCAAGTTGTTCATAAGAAAAAAAATCTTGGAGATTTATTTGTTAAAACCTTAACTTGTACCAAAAATCATTAAATTTATGCCAGCATAAAATTAAAGAAAAATTAATAATAAAGACTAAAAAAATTTATAACATTGTATGGACTTTATTAAAAGGAAATTTTAATTAATTCATGTAAATTAATATTTTAAATAAAGGAGATTTGAACTCAGACTTTTATGTACCCATCAACTATCCACACTATCTCATATCATCGATACCCATGACCACACATGTAGAAAAGATAATTAATCGCCAATAGATGTTTTTTGTGCTAAACCAGCACTCATCAGTTGGTCCAGATTATCATCTCCCATATATATATATATGTCCAAAAGATGGCGCTATACCAAAACCGCCGAACAAGTGTAAGATTTGTTTTACATAAACGAAAAAAGAGTCAGAAATTAACTACCTCTTTCATTTGCTCACCCCCAGATCAGCTGATTTCAAGCTGGTTTGCTATCCTCAGTGGGGGATAGAGTATAGAAACTAGATCTAAAACACTGACTCTCAATGTTTATGCAAAACGTTTCTATCAGATTGCAAGCGTGAATTTTTCAACCGTAAATCTTCAAACCCAGCCTAGCAAACCAGATATTTATATGGTCTATCTCAGTTCAGAATCACCATATAATCAAATCTCTCAATATATATCATTGCAAAAAACTCTAAAGTACATTTTGAAAAAACAAAAACAAGTTAATCACAACCTCTATCACTTGTTATTTATGTCCAAAGATGGCGCTATACCAAAACCCCGAACAAGTGTAGATTTGTTTTACATAAACAAAAAGATCAGAATTCTACCTCTTTCATTTGCTCACCCCCAGATCAGCTGATTTCAAGCTGGTTTGCTATCCTCAGTGGGGGATAGAGTATAGAAACTAGATCTAAAATACTGACTCTCAAGTGTTTATGCAAAACGTTTCTATCAGATTGCAAGCGTGAATTTTTCAGACCGGTAAAGTCTTCAAACCCAGCCTAGCAAGCCAGATATTTATATGGGTCTGATCTCAGTTCAGAATCACCATATAATCAAAGTCTCTGCAATATATGTTTTTCGTTTATGTAAAACAAATCTTACACTTGTTCGGCGGTTTTGGTATAGCACCATCTTTTGGACATAAATAACAAGTGATAGCAGGTTACGTGATTAACTTGTTTTTGTTTTTTCATAAATGTACCTTTAGAGTTTTCTTGCAATGATATATATTGCAGAGACTTTGATTATATGGTGATTCTGAACTGAGATCAGACCCATATAAATATCTGGCTTTAGGCTGGGTTGAAGACTTTACCGGTCTGAAAATTCACCTCAATCTGATAGAAACGTTTTGATAAACACTTGAGAGTCAGTGTTTTAGATCTGTTTCTATACTCTATCCCCCACTGAGGATAGCAAACCACTTGAAATCAGCTGATCTGGGGTGAGAAATGAAAGAGGTAGTTAATTTCTGACTCTTTTTTCGTTATGTAAAACAAATCTTACACTTGTTCGGCGGTTTTGGTATAGCGCCATCTTTTGGACATAAATAACAAGTGATAGCAGGTTACGTGATTAACTTGTTTTTGTTTTTTCATATATATATAATCAGTGTTCAGTTTATATTAAGATAGCAAATCTTTATACTTTAATGGACAAGCTTCAGTCTACTCCAACCTCCAACTCTTCAGCCATCCATACAATGAAAAATCTGATGATGAAAAGCCCAAATCCCATACTGATGTCAATATTATTGTCACACCCATGTTAACCTCAAGTCACTCTGACCCTTCATATAACATGACAATTCAAATATTCAAAATGAGATTATATCACAATACTGAATAATATTTCTGTAATGCAATTTAGATTACACTACTCTCACACAAAGTACAGAATGTTTTCTATCCACTTTTAACATCCTATGGAGGGATGTAATTATAAACATATAATCAAAGATATTATTGGATAATCTCTAGTCTAATGTGTGACTAATAAAAATTATTAATATGAGATTATATCACAATTTTAGTATTTTTGTTTGCTGCAAATCTTTATGTATAGAATATTTGCAAGAAATTACATATGTACATACGTAAACAAATTCAATAAAAATAAATTTATATTGGTAATATTTACTAAGGCTATAAGCCTTTAAGCATGTGCGCTTGAAAATACGTAATTAACGTGCGTTAAATAAATTTATAATTACAACTTTAAATTATATTGGTATTAAAATTAGAAAATATTTTAAGAGATTTAAACATCCCCTCTCCACCATTATTAAACAAATAAAAGAAAAATGTAGATATAAAAGAGGATGAAAATATTTAATTAAAGATGTATCTTGATTTAATTTTAAACTTTTAGAATTCCGTATTTAGTTTTAATAATAATGATTACTAGTATTTAAATACAATGATTACATTTTGTAAACTATTATTTATATCTATATTTATCATGTGTGACATTGAATGTTAGAAAAACACTGAAGAATGTATGTTGATTGTTATTTTATTAAACTGTATAATATATCCTTTTGCTTTATCTAAGCTATTTCTAATCATGTACACATAACAGCCAATCAAAAATTGTAAGAGTTGGATATGCTGGAGCTGCATTAGTTTACTAAAAAGCTGTCATATTTAGTCTTAAAGTCTAATTGATGGAAATGCAGTCTTATAATATTATTGACTAAAAATCTGATAGGTATATAGTATAAAAAAGCACATACCACATAAATAGCATTTAGTTATGATTATCTTTGCTAAATAACTTATTAATCCTCTCAATTATTGAAAACATTGTTTCTTTTATATTTGTTGTTTACATTTTAATGGTCATTATCATTACCATCTACACCACTAACAGTTAAATGTAGTCATATATCTGTTATTTACTCATCAACAACTATATTTATTTATATATAATATAGTTGATTTAGTAAATTATCATATCATCATCAGCAACAGGTGATTCATTACCAACTAAACTAGTCTCAAAGTTGACCATATCTCATAAAAATGAGATAGACCAAAATGTTTTCATATGATAAAAAAAGTCTGACAACTTTATTTATCTAGTGTTCAATATTAACTTTATATACTTGGAGATGATAGTGACATTATACACATGAAAGCAATAGTTAAGAAATAGAGCTAAAAACCAAGAAGAAATATTAGCAAGAAATATTTGATTTCCAAAAAATAATTGACACTCATATAGCAGTATAGTATAAAAGACAGATAACAACATATTAACAGGAGAAAGCATTAAAATGTCTAAAATTGGGATTAAACAGGCAAAACTCTCCATACAGTAGTGCCACCCTGTGCCGACCCGAGTAATCAATGGATGCCAGAAGGCTTGTACATAAAATCCCCATCTAGTGCCTACTCATACAATATACTCAGATTAGTTTCTGGTTTGTGGCCTTCATCAGGCTCCTCACTGACAAAGGCCACAAGCCAGAAACTAGTCTGGGGATATTGGATGAGTAGGCACTAGATAGGGATTTTATACACAAGTCTTATGGCATCCATTGATTACCCTGGTTGGCACAAGGTGGCACTACTGTATGAAGAGTTTTTCCTGTTTAATAGCAGTCATGTGCTAGCCTAAGAGATGGTGATCATGTGATGTTTAGTGGTTTAAAGTAATTGTTCTTACAAATAAATCTTACATAGATGCAGAGACCATAGATAAATATAACAAAGAAGTTGAAGCCATAAAATAAAAATAATATAGATGTAGAAGCCATAGATGAAAATAATGTAGATGCAAATACAATGGATGTAGAAGACATTGATGAAAATTAAATAGATAAATAAACTGAAGAAATGCTGTAGTGAGAATAAAAACCATTTGTGAGTTTCCTAATGATACTGCATTGTGGCAAGTGAATTTATATGGTAAAATGAGAGAACAATGTTTGATCAATAAATAGTGCAACCATGGAGATAAGTACAAAATATAGATAAGAACTGACCTTTTATAGAAATATTTTCAAATATAATTTTTATAGTGTAAAAGGAAATTTTACCAAAGAATTTCATCAAACATCATCCATTTTCAAGAGCAAGTAAATGTTAGATGTAGAAATTATTTTCCAAATTCCAAATAGTTATCACTGAAAATGGTGATTTGCAATGATGTAGCTGGAGTTAAAGCAATAGAATTTTCTATACACAAAATAGTGTGCCAAGCAGTGGATATTGGCTTATGTAATCAATGTCTGAGCACTATTAGATGATTTTTCCAACATTTCTCATCAATTACATTTTGTAAACATTTTAGATAGATTAATATTTTGTATATATACACACATCAGTGAAAATACTGAAATATGATTCAAAAATATTTTATAAAAGACTGAAGACTAGTGAATTAAATGTGAAATGGAGGTGACCATTTATTGAGTATAATTATCTTAGATCTTCTCTTTATATATTGAATGTAATATTCATAACAGAAAAATAAAATTACAAAATAATTAAATATCAATGACAATCTTTTTACTATAATAAAGAAATTTAAAACAACATATCCTTGTTATGATTTGGACAAAGAAGTAAAAATAATGGTATAAATGTGAGAATAAAAATTATTAAGGCTGAATAAACTTTAATGAATCTAGAAAATAATTTCGTGGCTGATTTTGGTAAAAAACAAACAAACAAACAAAAAAAACTTTGCTCAGTGCTTTATTTGGGAATAGTTGTATATGAAGAAACATATAAACTAAAAATAAATAATGAATGTGGACTTGAATAAATTGAAAATATAAATTGGAAAAATCTATCTTTGAATATGATTTGAATTATTATTGTTTGAAACAATGAGATAAGCATTTTCTTTGATTGTTATTTCTTACAAAAAGACATTACTAAGCTGAAATGATACATTAGTTCTATACTATATAAAGTTTCAAATTTAAAAAAAATATTTAATGGACTTTTTAAAAAATATAACTATCTATGTAAGACTTTAACTATATATAAAAACATTTCCCTTGTTTTGGGTTTTTAACATTACTATAAAATTAACCCACAAATGTCTCTAAATTACATGCACTAATGTTGTTAGGCTTAGAGACAGTTAATCTAGGTATCAGAAGATTCGTGTCTAACATACTGATCAATAAACTGAGCATTGAATTTTGATACCAAAGATTTAAAGCAAACAACAGCATATTGGACATGCAACCTAGGTTATCAAAACTATTCTGATCTTACCAAGAGTACAAATAAAAACATGGTAGGCATCATGCATGATCTTCAAAATATTTCAAAAAACACAGAATAAAGACATAGTTGGCATTGTGCATGACTTGGTAACATTTCAAAAGCAAAATAAAGACATGTTGACATCTCACATGACTTTAATAAAATCTCACTGAGATAAACATCAAGGAATTTAAAAGAAAGACAAAAATGAAATGATGGAATAAACTTACAATAAACACAATTTTAAATTTATTTAATGCACATTGATTACGTATAGAAGAATGCAATAAATAATTAGAACTTTGTATCTAATCATGAAAAAATACAAAAATAAAACATCAAAAAAGGTTGCCTAAATATAGCATTCTATTTTAAAAATCACTTAAGACATATAAAAGCTAATTAATATGATCAAAATCTGTAAAATAAAAATAATATTGCAATCTTACATAACGGCAACAAAAAAATGATGTGCAAAAATCAATAAAATATAGTAATAATAGCAAAACATAGTTAGACATAGAAATTTATAGCTAAATAATTTAATAAGAAAAATATACTTCTGCTTCATGAATTCTTTCACTCATTTATTCACATTCTAAATAATTCCATATGGGGTTAATATGACACTCTAAAAATATTTATAATAAAAATATTATTCTGAGAACTAACATGAGAAACATATTAAAATCATAGTAAATAATACTTACAAAAAATCATAAACATAATACATGTATAAATAAATTGTAAAAATTAAACATTTATATCATTTTACCAATTAATATTTAATAGTCCTTAAATCGTGTTTCACCATGCCATCTTACAATACAATAATTTTAATGATGAAAAATCAAGTCAGATATCACATGACTTAATTTAATAAAGCTTGTATTTACAAATGTTATATATAGAGCTCACAAAATAAAATCTTAACAAGCTTTGAGAATACCCTCAACCCCAGACTGGTTTCTGTTTCTGGCATCGTCAGTGAGGTTCCAGGATATTCAGAATTAGATTAAAAATACTAGGATAAGCCCAGCACTTTATCTAATGTATAACTATTAAGTAGAAAATCTGAAACTGTCAGACATCCATATGTCTTCCAATCCTGCTATCTAACTCAAATAGCCATATGGGACTGAACTAAGTTCAGATATACCATATATTAGTAGTTTAGCAATATAAATCACCAAAGCCTTAATAGCAAAAAATAAAATGATAAAAAATCAAGTCAGATGTCACATAACTTAATTTAATAAAGCTTGTATTTACAAATGTTACATATAGTGCTCACAAAATAAGCTCTTAACAAGCTTTGAGAATATCCTCAACTCCAGACTGGTTTATGCTTCTGGCATCATCAGTGAGGTGCCAGGATATTCAGCATTAGATTAAAAATATTAGGACAAGCCCAACACTTTTTTTAATGTATAACTATTGAGTAAAAAATTTGAAATTGTCAGACATCCATATGTCTTCCAATCCAGCTATCTAACTCAAATATTTAATCTAATGCTGAATATCCTGGCACCCCACTGATGACGCTAAAAGCAGAAACTGGTCTGGGGTTGAAAATATTCTCAAAGCTTGTTAAGAGCTTATTTTGCAAGCTCTTGCTCTCTCTCTCTCTCTATATATATATATATATATATTGTACCAGTCGAAAAACTCACCATCTAAACTAAGAGTCGGATCCAAACTCAGCTGAACCAAAACTGAATTCAAACCCAACTCAACAGCTCAGATTAGTAGAAATATAAATCGACGGCACAGTGCTATGTGCCAGGGAACTAGCTCAATGGTTGGTGAGGATCAGAAACCCCTGAACTGACATTAATATCTGATAATAAACTGACTAAAAATAATTTTAAATCAAATCATATGTATATGTTCGGGTTGCCAACACAGACAGTGAGTTTTAACATTAAAATAATTATGAAAGAATTAAGAACTAAGAAACCAAGTGTGTTTAGAAAATATTTAATAATAATAATTTGTTTGGTTTGAATTTTAAATAAAGATTAAATTAATTAATTCTAGTCCTTAAACAAAGTTTATAATTATAATATGAGTGGCGGTCCTTATTATATGCCAATGAATATTACACAATATTTGAAAGTCTATGTCTATGCCCCCAACAAGAAAATAAAGGCAGATAAAGGTATTCATTAGCAAGGGAAATTATTACTCTAATTTTTTACGAAAGAATGTGATATTTATTTTCACATTCACAAATCCATTCATGAAGAGCAAGATATGCATTTTAGGCATAACTTTAATCTTTATTGGAAAACTTATTTAATTAAATATAACTGAGAATTTGTTCGACTTTAATTGAAATCACTTTTGTCATGAATTACGAGCATCAGAGCGGGCTTTACTGGAACAGAGAGATAACGGTGCTGACGAATTATGAACTATAAAATGAAATTGAAAGATAATAGCTAGTCGATAATCGAAGTCCTATGGCGGCTTGTGTCTGACAAGTCTTATGCCCTTTGACTAATATGAACAGGAGAGGAAGTGCTTTCTTCCTCGATAATTTAAAATAACAGAAATATGATCACCGACCAGCCTAACGGAGCGGAAGATTGCCCTATGTCAGCAACGTTTGAAGATGATGACTTGATAGTCATCATTTGAATACTAAAACCCATATAGATTGCTCTATGTGATGACTTGATCAATTAATTAAAATCAAATGAGCTTTTAATGAAAACTATTTTAAAGTATTTGTAAATGATATTAATTATGCCCCAATCATCGTGCCCTTCCTGAATCTTAAATAACAAAGTTGAATTAGAATATATTTGATCCTTTATTGGCCCTTTTGCAATAAAAACATTTTAAGATTAGATATGAATAAATACATAATGGTGAATACAAAAAATAGCTGGGGCATAGATTAAAAACGGAGCTAATAATTTATTATTAGCCAATTATAAAAATAACACACACATCTAATAATCTCTTTCGACTCGATAATTGATAGAACGGTAAATCTAGTTCTAATGGGCGAGAATTACTATTAGAATTAATATATTATTATTTGCACAAGGCAATGGAAACAAAGAGATCATCGAGTCGAAAGATTATTGGCATATAATTAAAAATAAATGACATTAATAAATCACACGATAAATATATATATATATATATATAATATATAGTAAATGAACCGCCAAGTAAGAAAAGAGAAAGTTTAAAGACTAGAGGTTGAGAGAACTATGATATAAATTTACAGTAGCATGAATATAAAAGGTTTTATAAAGATTGTCACATTAAAGAATAAAAGAGCTCTAAAAGGGAGTGTAAAGTAAAGTTCGAAACTGGCCAGAAAGTTTAAGGTTCATTATGAAAACATATTACCCAATTCCTTCCAGGGATGGTTCTTAGGTTACACATCCGAGTTGGTAAAAAAATGTAGGCATGCATTTAGTTGATTACTTGAACAGCATTTTAGTGGCTTTTCATAATTTTAGCAGCATGATTAGTCTGGAAAAGATTCAGCAGCTCCATTGAAGATTTTCAGGGGACTTGAGGAACCGATAGCCAGATTCCTGACGTTTAGCCCCTTACCATGATCGAAACACTATTTAAAATTCAGAGTTTACTGCACTTCTCTACAACAAAGATAGCTTTTTTTCCAAACTTTTCAGAGCTATATATCTGTCCTCTGATGCCTTCAGGCTAGCGCTTCTTTCATTATCAATGTTTTTAGATTTACTGGTTGTTTTTAGATAGATTCCTTCGATAAGGCTTTCAAACTCATTAACTTGAATTCATTTTCTAATTAGAAAATGAATTCTTAAAATCAGAAAATGATTTTAATTAGGAAATCCTTATCTTTTTTTCTAATTAATAAAACTTTAACTGTTGTGTTTGGAAAGGGAAAATCTGAAAGCTTATCGAAAGAATGTAGCTTTTAATCATTAAACTTTAACAACTTATTTCAAAATAAAATCAAACATTCCTGACGCAATGAAACTTTCAGAAATTATATATATTTAAATATTTACAAATATATACGCACAATCCACGCAGTTATAATATATAAATTCATGAATAATTCGATCATGAATTTATTAATAGAATTGGTCAATTTAAATCTGAAACTAATTAATTTTAATATGCATTTATGAAATAAGTTATTCTTTATGGAAATTAGTGTGGATTGAATGTATAAAGCCCCATTGCATCAGAAATTTAAGGTTAGTACTAGAGTTTGAAGTGGGCTTATGGCTAGATGTCATGAAGCTAGGATCAAACTCAGATCCAATTGCTTCAATATATATATATATATATATATATTGTACCAATATTGATATTGGCACATGATAATTTATCTAAAAAAAATTTATTAAAATAATCTTTCATAAAAAAAAACATATTTAAAAGTTTAATAGTTTTCTATCACTAGTTTTTGAAATAAGTTAGAAAATAATTGATTAAAGGGGGGGGGGAGTTTTGGTTAGAAAAGTTAAGCTAAGGGTTTTATAAAAGGAAGTTGAGTTTATTATTATTAGTCAGAATATAATTTAAAGTTTAAAAAATACAAATCTCTTTTCATTCGAATTAAAGAAAAAGTAATCTTAAACCTAGTTATATATATGCATATATATGTGCGATTGTAAATAAATAAAAAAAATGTATGTGTAATAAATATTAAAATGAAATAAAAGAAGATTATCATTAAAAAACACGGCAATGGCTATTAATTAAAAATATAAAACAACATGTCTGCATGGCTAATACTAATTAAACAATCTTACAAAACATGTTGTCAAAGGATTCTCAATGGAATTTCAACAACAGATATTGCCGGAGGTTATTACAAAGACAACACATCGCAGCTATAAATAGACCTTTTTTTATCGGACATTAATTGAGTCAGTTAAGTTCATTGAGGACAATGTATTGAGTCAGTTAAGTCAAGAGAGGACAATCAGTTGAGTTAATTGTATCCAGAAACAAAATGCAGTGCTGAGCAGCTTTTGGGAACACACATCTTTCTCTAGCCTTAGTCAAATAAGATCAGCAATATCTGCCCATGAAATAATGTCTGTGTAACAGCTTAGAAATCCTCCATCAAATATTCAACTGTCTCCAGATATAATGATGATGAAGAATAATAAAACTCCTCAAGAAAACATCTCAGCCGGCTGGAAATATTTTCACCTAAAGCAGTAATCAAATAAAACAAAGTTCGACGTCTACATTCAAAATCCTAGGTAATAATATTTCATATTCTTATTTCTATAATAGCCATTGCATTACATTAATTTGTAAAGCCTCCAGAGACAAGTAATTTGAACTCTATAAGCATGCATAAAATGAACTATTGATGTGCATGTTATGTTTGTGAATGCTATATGATTTTATGAACATCAAACACTATTTATGCTTTTTCATAAGATATATATTATAGTGTGTTAATTTAAAATATGCATGTGTTATACTAGAATTATAAAATGTTTAAACATTAGTAAATGTTAATTAAAATAAATGATCTTTAAAACTTAAGCTTTATTTGTCGGTCAATTCCTTTTACCAATCTCTCTTATCAATTCTTTTCACCACTAATTATGTATAACCTGTTAGTGATTACAAGTAACTGAGCTAGTTTATGGGTAAAACATAGGCATTGAGTTAGTGGCCATTGTTCAAAGTGCATTATTTATTCATTCTTGGATAATTAACTGGTGCCCGTATTTACACAAAACAAAAAAAGTGCTTTGAACTCTGGTGTTGAACTCAACAGTCGAGAAGAAGTTATGTCCTGGAGATGTAATGCTAGTTATATATTTTATAGCTATCGTTTGGGCATACATACTCTCCGAGTATGTTCTTCTCTGCCTAAGAGACCAGTGTTTCATATGACCCATTTCGAAACCGGTAGAATATATATATATATATATATATATATATTTATATCATTTGTAAATACAAGCTTTATTCAATTAAGTCATGTGATATCTGACTTGATTTTTTTATCATTTTATTTTTTGCTATTAAGATTTTGGTGATTTTATATTACTAAAGCTATTAATGTATGGTGTATCTGAACATAGTTCAGTTCTATATGGCTATTTGAGTTAGATAAATAGATTGGAAGACATATGGATGTCTGACAATTTCAGATTTTCTATTCAATATTTATACATTAGATAAAGTGCTGGACTTGTCCTAGTATTTTTAATCTAATGCTGAATATCCTGGAATCTTACTGATGATGCCAGAAGCAGAAACTGGTCTGGGGTTGAGGATATTCTCAAAGCTTGTCAAGAGCTTATTTTGCAAGCTCTATATATAACAATTTTAATAAAAAGTTCTGGGACATGCTGGAGATTTTGCAGAATATCTGGACAATATTGAATATTAAATATTAGCAATCCGGCAATTAAAATTTGAGATATGTAGAATATTAAATATTGACATTCCAGAATAGACATTTATGTAATAATACATCATTTATTTAATAATATAGTGATGAGAAAAATAATTTTTCTTGAAGCAATTTAATTGTAAAATAATGAAATGAATACTAATATGCATTGTAGATATTTTAAATAACACTTAGATAAATGATATTACTTTATTTAAAAATATAACTCATAGATTCACATGTTAAACATTAGCAAAGAGTTAATATATTTACTTTTAAACAATAGAAAATAGTATAAAATGTTGTAGAGCAGTAAATAAGTCTTTATCACAAGCAAGATGATCTTTTTAAATAATTAGATTGCAAACAAATAATGAGTAATATTTCATATTTTCTTGGTAATAAAATATTTTCAAAAGTAATATATATCTTGAATGTAACAGCCTTGATTAACAATAAGTAAATTAAAATGAGCATCCAGTTGATTTTATATTAAACATGCTAAACTCTCCATACAGTAGTGCCACCCTGTGCCAACCAGAGTAATCAATGGATGACAGAAGGCTTGGGCATAAAATCCTCATCTAGTGCCTACTCATCCAATATCCCCAGACTAGATTCTGGCTTGTGGCCTTTGTCAATGAGGAGCCTTGGATTTGAGAGCACTAAGCCAGAAACTAGTCTTGAGATACTAGATGCAGTGCTCTCAGATCCAAGGCTCCTCACTGACAAAGGCCATAAGCCAGAAACTAGTCTGGAGATATTGGATGAGTAGGTACTAGATGGGGATTTTATGCACAAGTCTCCTGACATTCATTGATTAATCTTATTGGCACAGGGTGGCACTATTGTATGGAGAGTTTTACCTGTTTAATAATAGTTATGTGATAGCATAAAAGATGGTGATCATGTGATATTTATTGATTTTATATATTTTATTTTTAAAGACAGATAAAATATTTAAGCATAATTATTTTATTTCTTTTACTAGAATATAGCAAATATTTATAGTATTCTATAATTCAGACTTCATGTAAAATCAAAAAGGCATAGAAATGACAATTGTCATTCACGAATATATTATAATAAGAAACAGTTCATAACAATTATAATATATTCATTTTTCTAATCTTTAAATGGTGAAACAAATATTTCATTCATTTCTGAATAATAATAATAATAATAATAATAATAATAATAATAATAATAATAATAATAATAATAGTAGTAGCAGCAGCAATAGCAGTAGCAGCAGCAGTAGCAGTAGCAGCAGTAGTAGTAGTAGTAGCAGTAGCAGCAGCAGCAGTAGCAGTAGTAATAGTAGTAGTAGTAGTAGTAGCAATAATAATAATAATAATAATAATAATAATAATAATAATAATAATAATAATAATAATAATAATAATAATAATAATAATAATAATAATAATAATAATAATAATAATAATAATAATAATAATAATAATAATAATAATAATAATAATAATTCAATTCTTTATTTATTTAATGTACACATCAACAGCATTTAGCCAATTATAGATTGCACAGTAATTTCATTATCATATACAAATCTAAATAAGCATTAAAAAAACAAAATAGAATAAAAAATAATACAAATAAAATATAAAAAGAATAAAAAATAATACAAATAAAATATAAAAACAATAAAATGCACAAATAAATAAAAAGGCAATATATCAAATAAAATTAAGGATAATATTTTTTTATGAGGACTTTAGTGAATTGTTTAAAATCCAGATTAAAAACATCATCATTACCAAAATCTTTGTTATAAGTTCTAGGTAAACGAAATAAAGGGGGGAAATCTTAATACATCAGATTTACAAATTTTCAGTTCAAAAACATTGTGAGTACGAGTGTTATAATTCTGTTTCTTAATACCTAAATTAGAAAGCAAATTAGATACAGAAATATTCTGGGAAATAAATTTATGAAAAAGCTTGAGATCTCTTGTTTTTCATCTCAGCAGTAAATAATAATAATAATAATAATAATAATAATAATAATAATAATAATAATAATAATAAAAAATAATAATAATAATAATAATAATAATAATAATAATAATAATAATAATAATAATAATAATAATAATAATAATAATAATAATAATAATAATAATAATAATAATAATAATAATAATAATAATAATAATAATAATAATAATAATAATAATAATAATAATAATAATAATAATAATAATAATAATAATAATAATAATAATAATCATTTTATGAGGGTCATTTTGAAATATCCAACATAATACTAAAATTGTTTTCTTTTAAAAAAACCAAAGCATTCATATATTCAATAATTATTATTAAACAGCTACTTTATCATTTACATTATCATACTAATGTAGAAAGAGTTCTAATTTGAATTAAAATACCAAAATAAGCATAAATAAAAATATTCTGTAAATGATATCAAGCTTAGTATTTTAAAAAATATAGAGTTTCTAAGCCCTTCTAGAATAAAGCAGAATAATGTATTTTAAAATTAATGTAAAATTATATAAAGTTCTGATATTCAACACCTTTAAAATTATTGCTTTTAAACAAGTTTTAAGCATGATTAAACAAGAAAATTGAAAATTAATAACAGTTCTAGCAACATGATATTTTTTGTATAAATTTTCTGTTGTAATACAACATTGGGACAACATGTTACTTCAGATATTATCAGAGCTTCCTATGGTGTAGCAATTGGAGAAATTAAACTATGACAGAAGAACCAAAGCTAAAGACATGAACAGGTGATTTCTAGCACTGCATGAAAACTTTAACTGACAAAAAATAATAATTATTATAAAAAATTATTACACTGGAGCAAAGAAAAAAATGATGATGTCTGATTAAAGTGTGGTGGTGAGAGCTGAAGCTAATTAAATATATGATTGACAATGGAATTATCAATCCTTAAGTAATTTATATAATCCAATTTATAAGACAGGTTACATAATTAAGTTGCTAAATCAAATATGGTAGAAATAACTTTAATTAAATGTCTGGAAAATTCTAAAGACAAGTAATTATTTAATAAAATAAAACTTATTATAGTAATAAAAAATACATTTATTTAAACATGTGTCCTTTTTTTGAATATTTTCAAAATATTAAATTTATTCAATATTTAAAAAAAAAACCCAGATAGTTTTGTAAACAAAACTTTATAATGAAGATTATTTTAAATGTTCATGTCTTCTAGATAAAGAAATTAAAATATAATTTTCTTCTTCTAACTTTAATTCTAAAAAAAAAAAACTGAATTCATTTATACACTTACACATTAAAAATACTTAAAATAATTGTCTAAAAATAAATAATTTAAAAGTTATTGTCTAACTATTAGATTTATAAAAAATGAGAATATAACTAACTAGCATTTGATAATGAATTGTTTAAATAAACTATAATTACTTATTTATGTTAATGAAAAGCAATAAAACTTTGTTCTAAATATTTATATGTTTATTTGATGACAATTTAGTTTAATAATAGGTGCATTGATTATATTAAGAATATACTCAAATCTTTGTACTATAGTATCTTTAAAAACAAGTTATACACTGAATATTGATTTTATGGTCTCACCTAATAATTATCAAATAAGCTTAATTGATAAGCTAAAATTATTTAGATTTTTTTATATAAATCTGTTCTTAAATATTAATATTTTGTAATAGTAACTATAATTCACTTACATAGCTTACAAAATGCCTCATTAACATTACTATGATAATTGCATTTGTTTAATAGAAATTATGCTAAGTAAATTTTTTTTATACATATATTATAATAAAAATTTAACATAAAATTCCATTCTGCAGTCAGAATTTAAGGTTATAATATAAAGAATTTAGTTTATTAATTAATGTTCAAAAATCTCAAGGTTTTTATCAGCCAGTGACAAAAGAAAAATCACTCAGATGATTATATATTTGATAATAGAAAGGTGAACTTAGATGTATCAATACAACATAGACTCCAATATGTTGCTGCTGCTTTTAGCAAATTAAAAGATAGAGTATTTTATTATAGTTAATTAATTACTGCATCTAGGATAATTATATATAGAATTGGTAGTTTACCCCATCATTATATGGAAGTGACATTTGGTCAGCTTATCAATGTAACATAAATTCATTAAAAATATTTCATTTCAGGATGCTCTGGAAAATTTTAAAAATACAATAGCAAGATTATAAAGCCAGTCAATATATTTTTCAACTTTGTGGATGCGATATTATAGAGCCCATTATTATAAAATGACATCTTCATTGGATTGAATATATTAAACAAATGAACAATGCAAGACTTCCTAAAAAGGTGTTTTATGATAAACTTGAGAATGGTTTTTGTGGGAGAAGTAGATCCCAACTATGTTATAAGTATTTTCTCTAAGTTATTCAGTGCATTTCCAATTGTTTATATTGGTGAGATATGGCAGATAATAGAATAGACAGGAAAGCTACAATTAGTCATGGTGTTAAAGTATTTCAGAAAGAAAGATTTTCTGCTGAAGAAATTGAAAGACATTATTATAAAATATCAAGGAAACAAAAAAGTGAATTAGATTATTCTATATGTGAACAGATTTCTGATTCAGAAGTTGGTTTATAAAGTCATCACAAAACTCATTTTTAGAATAGTTTATCTCTCTTTTTTCGTTCTTTTTTCCTTAGAGTTGCAATAACCATACTCATTTATGAGTGACTATGCATTATTATTACATGGTGAAGTAATTAGGTTATGTTGATTATTATAATTTTTTAATATAATTTTGTGTTATCTTTGTACCATGACCATAATAATCCTAGGAATGATTAATGTTTTAATACTGATCAAATGACTATCTATTTGGAGAGCCAATTTTGTAACTAAATATTAATTATATTATTTTTAAAATTGACTTTTGGAACACATATAAAATACCATGACTCTATCAAATATTAAAGTAGAAATTACTTATTAATGTATACAATCATAATATTATTTTAAAATGAAAAAAATTATATTACAAAAAATATTATTTCAATATTAAATAAGCTACTACATTTGAAAATAATAATTTTTTAAAATATAATTTAAATTAAATAATTTTTAAAATATATTTAAAAATATTATATAAATAATTAATTTGTTTTATATGTTAAAATATATAAATATTTTAGAAATGTCATTATTTCCGTTTGGGTTATCATGTTATGATTTCAGGGCATTAAAGCACTCTAGCAGACAATAAAGCATAAAAGAATTAAAATAGCATTTTCAGAAGAGCCTATTGCTTCAGGATACGTTTACATCAAAGATAAATGGAAATATCAAAAAATTCTTTGTACAAATTTCTAAATTTGATCTTCATTTTATTTCTTTCCTGATTGTAATGTAATATTTGAAACAAACATTACCAGAGGCATATATGTTTGTTATCTTATACTGGTAAAGTTGCTATGACATTTTAAATAGAAGGTTTAAAAGTTTATTACTCTTAATATTTACTTCAAAATTTTAATTTATTATTAATTATTAAAAAGCAATTAATGTCAATTTATATTTTATAAATAAAAAAATAGAGATATAATTGAATATTTACTGATATATATATATATGGAATTCAATGGTAAAATTCTTTAAGGAAAGAATTCACTATTACATATATTTTTCAATGGGTGCCAATTTAGTTTGTGCTCATAGCCATTCTGAAATCTAAAGACCGGCCAAATCCACCGCTGACACATCCAAACAATAAATGACTTAAATATTGAATAAAAGTACTTTAAATTCATATTTTAGATATTATAAACCAGTAAAAATAATATGCTTTATTTCGTATGGGTATGTAGTATAATCTTTTAGTATTTTGAAATTATAAGCTTGGTTCCATCTGACTTCTGCAACTTTTGGATGATACTTTATATTGGCCAAACCATCCTTCTCCCTCCCCTCAAATTCCAGCACTTTGTGCTGTCATATTTCAAATATTTTATGAAGTAAATTAAAAAAAAACTCCCTAATAAAATAAAGCATATTATTTTTACTAGCTTATAATTTCTAAAATATTAATTTAAAGTACTTTTATTCAATATTTATGTTATTTATCAGTTGGATATGTCAACGGTGGTTTTTGGATTTCAAAATGGCCATGAGTGCAAACTAAATCAGGACTTTTTAATGCACAGTATTTTAAAAAAGTAAAAACAAATCAAAATCATTAAAAAAATAATTGGATATATATATTAAATATAAATTGACAATTCTACCGTGAATTTAGTTTGCTTCATTAAATGTTATTAAATTATAACTTTACAAGATTAAAAAACAAAATACAATTACACATTAAGTTTATACATACAACACAAATCAATTAACTATGATATGGATGTTTTCCTATTATTATTTATTATTATTAAAAGCGTTTCCTATTTTTGGAAGAATCTCTTTTGTAGAGCTATTTCATGTTATCAACATAAATTCCCTACATTGTGTTTAAAATGTGAACGACCATCACATAAAATGTGTATTTGCTGTGACTATCATAAGAATTTTAAAGTGTTCAAAAAGACAATATTTCTCCAGATAGCCTTAAGCTGAAATTAAAGGAATAAATATAGCTCTATTTTTTATTTTGAATGCTCCTTCAGCAAGAGTAATTAAAAATAAACATTTCCCATGACTGGTGCCAAATGAAATGCATAAAGTTGTGCACAGATTTCCAATTTTTTGTACTTTAAATTGGTATAATTTTGTAGAAAAGATTTTTGGTTGTCTTTGATAAAATTATATATATTGCTAAAAAATTTTGAATTGGTATTTAACCTTTTTATAATTTTGTTTATATTTTGTACATTTCAAATACTTTACATAAATATTTTCAATGTTTGTTTTCTAGAGACTTTGTAAATAATGCTTATGTGTTTGTATGTGAAGAAAAAGGAATAAATATTATCAATGTGGATGAATTTTAATTAATCAAATGGTTTATTGCTTGGGAATTCATATAAGTTGAAGCATTAAAAGGGACAAAACTGAGATGCAATCCATGAATCTTGAATTCCAATTATTACAATCCTACTATTGCATCAAATCATATAGGATGAGTACAAATATACTAAAAACTATACTCATCATATTATATAAAAGCAAACAATACACATTTCAAATCTTTCACAAGTTTTAAATTAAAAAAAGATGATTTAAATTATCTATACTTAATAATAATAATAATAATAATAATAATAATAATAATAATAATAATAATAATAATAATAATAATAATAATAATAATAATAATAATAATAATAATAATAATAATAATAATAATAATAATAATAATAATAATAATAATAATAATAATAATAATAATAATAATAATAATAATAATAATAATAATAATAATAATAATAATAATAATATCATCTTTATCTAATCTACGACCAATTTCAATGGGACCTTTAGGAATAAAAATTCTTGAAAGAGTAATAAAAAAGAAAATAGAACAACATATACTTCCTGTGTTATCATCAGCACAATATGCCAAAAAAGGATCATCCATTGGCCAGGGTGCCTTAATGTACAAAACAATAATCAAAGTAGTAAAAACAAGAAAGAAATATGCACCAATTATAGTTCAACTAGATATTGAGGCAGCTTTTGACTCAGTGCCTATAGCCAAATTATTAGATGTGCTGAAAAAAACAACACCTCCATCCCTACTATATATAATAGCCAATCTGCTATTTACCCGTGAAATTCACATCACACTGAATGGGAAAAATTTACCAGCCTTCAGACTGAGTCAATCCATCCCACAAGGATCCCCCCTCAGTGCCTTGCTCTTTACAATATATATAAATCCTCAATTAATAGAGATACAGAAAAAAATAAAAGGCATTCAAATCTCAAAACACTGCTTTAAATATATCATGCATAGCCTATATGGATGATGTAACCATTTTCCTCCCCTCTAAAAAGAACCTCCCCATATTACAAGAGATAATCAAGAATTATACTTCAAATTTTAATTTAAAAATTAACACAAATAAAACTGCTGCATGGTCAATATACACAGGCAAGCACTGTACAGAGATGTTTAATGGTAAACCATCTGCTTTCCTTGGTTTCCCATTCTACCTTGGAACCAATGGAATGAGGCAAAAAATTCAAAATAAATTAAAAAAAGATGCTGAAAAAATCACAACCTCACTTGAAAAGTCATACCTGTCAATATATGCAAAGGTAGAACTATTTAATCAACTTATAATTACAAAAATTACCTACTACACACCTATAATCAAATTTGCAAAAACATTCATATCTAAAATCTCATCAATCTGTAACAAACTAATATGGAAGAGAAAGACAGTGGCAATTTCTTTAAAAAATCTGAGCAGACCACCACATAGCAATGGACTTGGACTCCATACAATCAATGTTTTTTACACACAGAAATCAGTAAATCTAATAACAGCAACCATAAAAAGATTTCCAGACCTGGAGTGTGTAATTAGTATAATACCCACAGACAGACCACCCCCTTCATATGGATATCTATCCACACTGATTGAAGAACTCAAGCCAATATACAACAAAATATCACTCAATAATGACAACAAGTATACATACTGGGACATTTATAATATACTATACCCAAACCAGACACCTAATCTACATCCATCAGTTCTTGGGATAGACAACAGGCAACTACTGCAACAATTCAGAAAATGATCATTAGAACCAAAATTATTTGATTTTCTACTTAAGCTTAATCTTAATGCTCTACCCATAACACATTTCCTTAGATTTCATAGATTCTATACAAATATAGACCCCATGTGTGGGCTATGTCCTAGAGAAGAAGAGACACAAGATCATTTTCTTCATTCCTGCAGTGCCCTAGAAACAATACGTCGCACAATGTTTACCACATATAGAAAGGCTATCATTTCAATTGATGAAATAATAAATACATTTAAAAAAGGCAACATCCCTGCTATTCGTGCAGCAACATATAGCCTTTATGCCTACTGGTGTACCAGATGCACTTTTGCACTTACTAATAACCTTGACACCACCCAGCAACATATTCAATAAAACTAGAACTGTTCAGAAAAAGAGACAGCATCCTAGCTCAACCAGATGTGTTTGCAGCCACATGGTCATACTTGAAACAAAGATACAGTCTATAAAATATAAAGTCCAATATGATAGATGATGACATTTTCAACATTAGCTTTTTTTCCAACTTCAAAGAGATGCAAGCATAAACTGAACTAAATAAAAGACCAAATTTAAAAACAAGAAAGAAAGTATGCAGAAATGATAAAGACTTATATACTGAAAGTTGTTGTAATTTGTTTTGCATTTGTGACAAATCAATATAGTACTAGATGTGACTCTGTAACTTTTTAGACTCAATAAAGTTTTGCTTTGAAACATCATCATCATCATCATCATCATAATAATAATAATAATAATAATAATAATAATAATAATTATTATTATTATTATTATTTTGTTTTATAAACTTTTAAAAAAACTGCAATAATTAAATTGTTTATATTTTGATTTAATAACTATATGGCATGCCAATCATTCAATAAATATTTTTTGGAAATTTTTGGCACGCACACGTAAAAAGGTTCGCCGCCACTGGACTAATATTTTTTTCCCTCATATATATATACACGAAAAAATAGGCTGCACATTACTTTTTTGCATAAGTTATATTGTAATTTTTTCATCCAATACAAAACTTAGGAGAGATTAAATAAAAAAAAAATGGAGAAGTGGCTGATTATTAATTTGATCTATTATTCAGAAATATTATCAGCAAAAAGTTAGAATCTTTTATCCTTTCCTTATTTAATGTAACCTTATCTAAATTTTATATTGGAAGAAGAAATT